>JAYKQN010000006.1:24222500-24777500 GCA_036785175.1 Eupleurogrammus muticus | reverse complement strand
ATTGAATTGCACTTTTTCTCATGATTTATCACTTGTTTTGTATAGTGAAGCCTAATTAATTGTGCAACTATTTATATTGTATTTCTTTACATACAAAGGAAATTTGTAAATGGTGTTATTTATATTATTTTATTATATTATTTTTACTGGATTGGCCCACTTGAGATGAAATTACTCTGCATGTGGTTCATCACCTAAACTTTATTTGAGGATTGTTGTGGTTCTCCTCTCAAACAGGAGGAAACTCCTACTTTTACTTTTTCCTGCAAGTGGTTTGTTAATCTGAACATGTATTTATACCATATTTGTTACATAAAGAGGACAGGATAAAGTCGTAGCTGTTACTCATATATTCCTCTTGAGAACAACTCGCTCTGAATGTGGCCTCATGAACTGAGGTTGACACCACTGTTTTAGAATCTTTTGTCAAACTACGTATTAGTTGAATCACAGGCAACAGTTTTTTGGGGCATGTGAGCTGGGTGGTAGTGTTAATGTTCTGTATTCAGGAAGTCAGTGCACTGTCTCTAAATTCCATCACATTTGTGACTGATGTTCAAACCTTATGTAATGACACATTTTAGTCCCTAAAACACATTTTATGAGTAATTTGTGAGTGTTCTATGTGTTTTCTTTTTTTTTTTGAGTTTTCCCTCTCCCGTGCCGCTGCTTACATGCACCGAGAAAACTGGAAATTGCTTGTTTGACACTGATATAACTGACTAATCAAGTTGTTTATGAGAGGTGTCAACTCTTTTTCACAGTTGTGTTTCATGGCCGGAGGCTGCATAGCTGGAAAAGTTTTGTATTAGCACCACAGGCTCGGCTCATTTGCAGTTAAAAAACAAAAAAAATGAAATGCTTTAGAGACTCGGGCGAACCGCTGCACAGAAGCATACACCCCTCCAGCAACATGGCATTTTTGAATTGGCGTGCGCTAATGAAGCTTGTTGAGACTGGACAGTCCCGGGGACATCCAGCGAGGACACAGAAAGAGGATAGAAACTCCCTCTGGATACAGGCTGAACTGGTTTTCATGTATCCCAGACAGGAATGATCTTCAGCCTCCGTAATGAGCGGCACCCCGGCTCCCTCCTCTTCCTCTTTACTCCCCCCCCGGCCCCCTCCCCGCCCACCTCCGACTGTCTCGCCCTATCATCTCGCATTTGTCAGGCTCTCTTGGTTTATGTATATTTAAATGCAATTTTGTCTATTCAAATTTAACAGTGAAAGATTGTTTTCATTAGCGAGTGACAATAAATGGGATATTTAAACAGACGACTGGCTTTTCAATTTCACATCTCAGGCATCACAGCCACGCTAGGTTCATAACAACAGCCCAGCCGCCGGCAGGGGAGACAGAGACTGAGGGAGCAGGGGGAGGAAGGACACAGGACGGATTCACTGACTATTAATGCAGTTTAGATCCACCAGAGGACATTGAAGCATTTGCATTGAAGGCAAGTGTGTGTTCTGTGGTGGGAACGGGAGTGTAGGGAATCACTGGAGAATGAGTGGATGACATGTTTGGTTTGGGTTGTTTATTATGCAGTGGGGGAATATCACTAAGTATATTTACTCAAGGCTGTACTTAAGTACAATTTCGTTTTTGGCTGTTACTTTACTTAAGTAGTTTAATTTGATGCTACTTTTTACTTGCACTACATCATTACAGTTTTAGTTACATTCCAGTGAATATTATATCAGATATCAGATATTTGATAAAAACCAAACCAATGCTGCTCATAAACATCATATTTCTCTAAATAATTAATATATTATTTGATTAAACAATTTAACAGACAAACCACAAAAAAACTTTAATATAAAGTGGTCACATTCAGCCTTTTTTTTTCCTGATGCTCATTTAAAATAAATTAAAAATAATCACTTATTACCGTTATCCACTGATATGAAATATTTTACATCAATAGTATATGTTCCAGCTATATCACTGCCTCTACATTTAGGTATTAAAAGAAGGTCTTTAAGCATAAAGTGCCTCATATTTAAGAGAAAACCATTAATACTTTAATGGTCAATCAACAGAAAGAATATTTTATCAATAGTATATTGTTTTAGATCATCCAGCCCTATTAGGTAGGATTACTATTAATCTAACTGTAGTATCTGAAATTGGCTCCACATTGATAAATTAAAACATTAAAACGCTCTCACATGTATAATGTGATTAAAGTATGATACTTGAATCATACATCAGTTTGTATAATGGGTACTTTTACTTGAGTAACATTTTCAATTTAGGTTGTAAATGAGTATTTTTTTCTATATCTACTTTCACTCAGATAAACGTAAATAAAAGTACTTCATCCACTGCTTTTAATGTGAAAGTTACACATAATAAACATCATCTGTTTAGGAAATACAGTTTTTAGGGTTGTCAAGAGCATATGAGGGTGTTTATCGGCTGCATCTATGTCTGTCTCATTCAAAATGAAACAAATGTTTCTTTGTTTCACTTTTTTTTAATAAACTTACCAGTAAAAGCCCAGTGACTTGAGAATGATTGACTCAAGCGGCTGAGAGATGTGACAGGAAGTTTACCTCTGGGTTCTGCAGGTACAGTCAATGGGAGGGGGGGTAAACAATCTGTTCTGTGGAACGCAGAAAATCGGATTTGATCTTTTTTTATATCCCTGCCAAGCCGGTTAAGAAGCATTCTGAGCCCTCTTGTAGCGCTGATCACCGTGTTTGTTTATTCTTATTGCAGCCGAGACAGATCAAGAAGTCCGACAAATTTAATCTGATCCGTGTTGTTCCAGTTTCATACCCAGATGGGCTAGTTAGGCAGTAATGTGGCTGTCGTCTGAGTCCTGAGAAGTGAGCTAGATTTCATTTCATTTGTCGGTGACAGCAGCACAAATACACCTCATATCCAGTTCCTGGTGAACTTTGACACCTGAATTTCGTGAACTGCAAACCTTAATATGCAAATTGGAGCCATGCAAATTGTGCACAACTCTATGAGTGAATGTAAGTTCCTGTGCCACATTTTATTTAGAATCCACAAAAGCGATTTGTTTTCATCTATTGTGACTTTAAGGCTACTAATAGATTACTTTATTGGATTTTTTCTCCTTGAGTATTTTTACATTGCTGTATTGGTACTTTTTTCTAACTGCAGTTGGCTTGATGTGTGCATGTCTTCTGTCTGGGGAACATTTGCAGCGAAACAGCTCATCATGTGCGTTTGGGGCGGCAGACAGAGTCAGAGTAAACGCATGCCACTGAAGAATTAATTTGGAAAAATAGCTTAAAGGGACATAAACGATCTGTAGTTTCATTAACTGCAGCAGCCGGTTGCGATCATGTGTCTTTAAATGTGTCGTGAGGCGGGGAGCGAAAAGGTCCATACGTACATTTATTCACACACACACACACACACACACACACACAAGGACAGACTGCTATGAGTCATAGTGTGTGATGAGAAGGTGAAGAAGCAGAGCAGCTCAACACTGATGACAGATCTGACAGATCAGCTGAATGTTTAGTTCTGTGGGTGTGAGAACAGTTGTTCTGATGTGTCAAGTGAAATTAAACCTACAGATCACAAGGAAACTTATATTATTTATTATATAAAGACCAATTGGGCTCAGTGCTGTACCTGTGTGCGTGTGTGGGGGGGTGCATATATTATATGTACATCATGATAATTTAACATGACATAGGGAGTGTCGTGCCACTGTATTACTTACAAGTACCAGTAAGCAATGTAAAAATATTACCACTACAAGTCCTGCATGAAAGTACTTACTTAAATGAAAGTATGTAAGTATTGTCTGCAACAAGTGCTTACAGTATGATGTAACAGTGTTTAGGAGCATGTTCCTGTTCCTGAAGTGGAACTAGTTTAACTTCTTTATCTACATTTTAGTCCAGTGGTTTCTAACCTAGGGGTCTTGAGGTGATTAATGTGAGAGGGAAGGAGAACCAAAAAATTCTCAAAAAGTTCTCAATTCACTAGTCTTTTTGAACTTTTTGAACTCTTTTTCTCTAATCATGAAATATTCTATCACTTGAACATTTTTAAATGACACTGTGAGAACTTTAGTGGGAAAAAATCACTATTTGGCAGAGCTGTCTACTTTAGTAGATTTTCTTTTTCATAAACACGTGAAATGTAAGCCGACTACACTCCTCAAAATGACAAAAAGGTTGAAACCACTGGTTTCATCTTTAACTCTGTGCATTTATAAAAGCTTGTTATATTATCCATTGAATGACAGCTGCACCTGAGACCTAACCAAAGTTTCAGATTAATGTGGTGGAGCATAAAGTACAATATTTCCCTCTGAAATTTAGTGGAGTGAATTATGAAGCAGAAAATACTAAAGCAAAGTACCTCAAAATTGTAGTCAAGTGCAGTACTTAAATAAATGTATGATGGTGATACCCAGACTTGTATTGCGTAAATGCACAAATAACACTAAACACTATGCTAAATGTATAATATAATGTAGAGCTCACCGCAGCTAAAACTGGAGTCAGTTAAAAATATCCTAAACATATCGAATCTTTTTGTCTTTAACATATTCACTCTAAAAACGTCAGATTCCTTTGATTAAATAAAAATGTGTGTAATTGCCCCTCATTTCTGGCAACGGCATGAACTTCTCAGTGGGAGCTCCATAAACGAACTTGAAAGCATTTTGCCAGCAGTCGTCTCCTCTCTTTACCCCCCTCCGCTATGAGGTCAAAGGTCAGGATCAGATACAGCTCAACGCAAGTGGACGAACATTTTGGCGGCGAAGATGTCAGGTCACAATCCCGATCGTGCCGAGCGTCTGTTCCACTGACATCTCTTGACGTGTGTGTGCATGTGTGTGTGTGTCTGTGTGTGCATGTGACAACGAGCAAAAAAATTCAAGTTCCTGAGCAAACTTCTCAACAAACTTCCACTAACTTGTCTGCAGCTTGGACCAACTTTTTATCATTGTCGCCGTTTGTGTGTGTTGCGCTTTTGATGCATGAGGCAGGTTGTTTGATAGAGACATGACAGCTTCACACAGCTCTGTGTATGTGTGTGTGTGTGTGTGTGCGCGCACGCTCATATTGACAGCTCCAGATTGCTGCGAAACACACACAGAGAGAGAACAGTCTATTCCCTTTTCAGTCTGAAGCGGAGGCAACATCCATCACCAGTGACAGAGCGGGGAGAAGGGGGGGGGTGACAGGTGAAGGAGTGATCTTAATTCTGAGGGGGCGTTTGTGTTTAAAGCTTGAATACACATCAGGTTACATTAGAGAATAGAAAAGGAGAGAATTGAAGATTAAAGGACACTTCTTTTCACTTCTTTCTTTTTGTTTGCAATTTTTTTTCCCCTAACTGTCCTCCATCTAACCCCCCCAACACACACACACACACACAGACACACACATATATATGTATGTATGTGGAAAAGGTACTCAGATCCTAATATAAAGGGTAGACATATATAATTTCCATTTCAAATATGTGTCATTTATATCTTGGATTATATCCAATGTTTGAGTATTTTTATTTCTACATCAAATTCTGTTAAATTCCCAGTTTTTTCCATCCTCCGTTAAATCAGTTTTTGCTGTTTGATGACTAATTCTGCACTCGGGGACACTTACAAAAGTTCATCCAATCAACTTTGTAATCTGTTTAGCTAAATGCTAAGATCTGCCCACTTTCTTGTGGCCCGATCACATGCGATTATGATTTAAATCCCTCTTTTAACTGTTCAACCCTCGAATAATTAGTTTCACTGGGAAATGAGTCACAAAAGACTCTGAGAGAGACAGTACAGAGAAATACTGCTGTCTAATGAATTCATTCCCAAGCAAAAGTCACAATTTCAAAATGTTAATCAAGTAAAGCTAGAAGTACAAATGTGTTTTCAGCAAATTATACTCAATAAATCTTTATTTCAAATTGTAAATGTTCATGTCAGATGTGTCACATACAGTTGAAATGAACAAATAAGATATCTAACAGAAAACAAATTGTACTTTAAGTAAAGCAGTCCCCATTATGGAGAATATTTTATTATTACAGTATTATATCATTTGTTTTGATTGTGAACAAACATACAGTAAGAGCAACTTAATCTATGTGGAGCCTATTTTAGGCACCGTGGGAAGACTAGATTTAATAATGAAGTATAGCATTGTATTATATTATGTGTATGACATGTTTATTTCACACAAATACCTTCTAACACAAGGTGTATAATAGATTTAAACAAAGAAGAAATAAAAGATGGATAACTTAAACATGAAGAATATTATTTCATTTCAATTCTTTACCTGAAAGTAAATAACACCATTTAGTGGAGTATAGAGTAAACGCATGGAGTAGCATTGCATGGAAAGTATATTAAATTAACAATTGTTTTTAAGTAAATGTAAATCATTTTGTCATTTAGTCATTCTCTCTCTATTTATCTTCCCATCCTTCCAATTTATCACTCTTTTTTTGTCCTTTTTAACACTTTTACATCACATCATCCCTTCTCTCCCTCCTCCCACACTCTCCTCTGCTTTCCCTACTCTTGCTCTCCCTTCTCCCCTTCATTCTGTCCCTCTTTTTATCTGATTAGAACTAGAGTTATAACTCCTTCTAGCTGATCTATATAGTTGTCTATCCTATTTACAAGGGCATCCTTTGGATTATTCTGGCCCTTCTGCTTACATCTAGTTAGGTTTAAAGGATTGATGCTTACACACACACACGGCTTCACTCAGTGCCTATAGCTGAATTTTACAACAATTGAAGGATCAAAGCTGCAATTAACCTCATTAGGACTTTTTTGTAAAAAATATTCTAACTGTTGTTAATTAATATCATTGTTAAAATTAAATGTCAGAGCTGAGCGGTATTGTAATGTTATTAAGAATATGTTCTAGCATCACCATGTATATATGTATACATATATATGTGTTAAATGCATGCAACACAAACAAAAATGACTCACATACATAGTAGTTTGTTATTATATCATTATATATTATATGTTGGGGCGACACGGTGGTGCGGTGGTTAGCACTGTTGCCTCACAGCAAGAAGGTCGCAGGTTCAAGACCCGCCTTGGGCCTGGGTCTGGGGCCTTTCTGTGTGGAGTTTGCATGTTCTCCCCGTGTCTGCGTGGGTTTTCCCCGGGTACTCCGGTTTCCTCCCACAATACAAAAAACATGCTCAGGTTAATTGGCAACTCTAAATTGCCCATAGGTGTGAGTGTGAGAGTGAATGGTGTGTGAATGGTGTGTGTGCCCCACGATTGGCTGGCGACCATCTGGGGTGTATCCCTGCCTCTCGCCTTAACGCGCTGGGATAGGCTCCAGCAGACCCCTGCGACCCCGAAAGGGAATAAGCGGGATAGACAATGGATGGATGGATGGATATTATATGTTGTTACATTTATTTCAAAATGTTGACCAGAAAAATCTCTTCAATCCGCCAGTCACAGGATAAAAAAAAAATCACTTTGTCAAAGTCCTTAGACCTTCATACAAGGAAAAACTCCCTAAAAAATATTGAACAAAGAACAAAGAGGAATAAACAAGGACATAAATGAAAAAAAAAAAAAAAGAAAACAACGCATTCAAACCTAAGAAATGAGTTTGGAACATGGAACATTTCATATATCAGAATAATTTTCTTTTTTTTTTATGTAGGACATTTATTACTTTTTTCCAGCTTTTGAAGCAAAACATGTTCACAGTCATGCGAGCGAGACCGTCCTTGGCGCTGGAAAGGCTCTGGCTAATATTGACTTCAAGACTCTCCTTGATTTCCACCTTTAGAAATACTTGGTGATTATATCCTGGGGAACGCGTGAGTGACGGTGGCTCTTGATCAGCACGGTAGGACGAAGGGTAGCGTGTTCTCACATCTCACGTGTCCCAGGAAACCTTGTGAAGATGTTGTTTGTCTCGCAGAGCTTCTTTGTGTCTCTGCACCCCACAGCTCGGGAGAAAGCAGGAGAAGAGGAAACCGAGAGATTTCACTCTAATTTTGTGCTCTTGACTTGAAGAGATTGCTCAGGCAATAATTGCAGACCATTTGCTCTGAGTAAATCAATCTAAATGAAACAGGCCTGGATGATGCCACTCCACTTGACCGACTCCCTTTCTTCCTACTTCTGATTTCCTCAATCGCCTCCTGGTCGCTCAAGTGACTGTTAAACAGACAGAATAAGACGCACACACACACAATCATTCACACACGCACACACATCTTCTGCATGCACTCAAATTCTACTTTGAATTGCATAAATACGTGTCCAGAATTAATGGGGGATTTCTCAGATTTATAGGTATACAGCTAAATAAAAGATTACTTTTATTTTTTTATTTCAATTTTTACTAGCACCTCAGATGCAGGAATATTATTTTTCTTTCTTTTTAATTATGCAAGCTAAATTATTGCATCATTATTAGTTCCCTTCCTAATAGAGGCAGTCATCTTTAATTGTACTATGTGTCCTCAGATGGGATCATGATATATTAAGGTATTTCCTCAAAAGAGTCCATCGTCCTGACATATCATTGCATTGTCTGTGCTGGGATATGTACACTTCTCCACGTTACACCAAAGCGATAACTCTCTCCCTTCCCTTTTATCTGTATCTCTCCATCATCTCCTACGTTTAGCTTAGCGCTCAGCCTCCCATTACTCGGTGTAATTGCGCGTGCTAATTATTTTGCTATTATGATTTCACAGTGAGTTGCTGCTTATCAGTAATGACTGTTTTGCCAAGTTTCCACCAGAACTTAGAAAACTCTGCGCTTTGCCGCTTAATGGAGTCAAGGTTTCATGTAAAAGAAAGTTGAGTAAAGGAAATTACATGGAAAAGAAAAACAGACAAAAGTTTCAAAGAAAAAAAAAACGCTGAAATAAGAAACATACACACACACACACACACACACACACACACGCACATTTCATCCAGTGACGGTTAAGGAGCATTGTGTTTCTTCTGTAAAGTCAAACTTCACGTTAATTAAATTCTCCTGTTGGAAAACGTTCGATGAAAATGAAAGTTCATTTGAAGTTCACGTTCATTTCTGTCGGCTGGAGACTTGCAGGCTGCGTATTTGATGAGCTCCATATATGTTTTGGTTTGATTAACAACTTTTACCCCTTAAATTATTCATGATCAGATTAATATCATATCACACCGTTGCTGCAGGGGTTTCTGCAGCTGCATAAAACATTATATGAGCTGTATGGTGCATTAATTACCAGTTTCTACCTGATCTGAATCTGGTCATTGAACAAATTTTTATTAACTGTCCACAGTCAATTTGGAAATTGACCAATCATCATGGTCTATGTCTTCAAAAAATGTTGATGTCTATCTACTCTGTAGTGCAAGTTTCTAGAAGAATTTCCAGAAATAATTGCAATAGTCAACTAATTCTGATGCATGCTAAAAAAAATTTGGTTGAAATGGCAAAATTTGAAACATGGTTTTATATGGTCATTTTTTGAAGGAAAGCAATAAAGCACAAAACGAGTCGAGTTTAATTTGGATGGAAGTTGAGACAACTCCAGATAGGTTCTGAGGGTGCAGACATTCAACTGTCATTGTCTTCCCTGTTATTCACTGAAATATACTACATGTCTTTGTCTTTTTCTCTGGACAACATGAAACATGATTAATGCTAGCTGACCGGGAAGAAATATTACATTTTTTAAAAATGTCTTTCTCTTGTGCTCTGCTTATTACAGCCATCTTCACTGTCACCAAACTACACTTTCCATGTTTGCAACTCCTTTATTTGTGCAAAACCAGTTTTCATTATTATGAATCCAAAGAGAACATGTAAAAAATATTAGATAAAAGACAGCAGTATTATGTTTCTTTACTGTATTAGCATTTACAGTAACTTCTACAGAAATATTTTACCACCTTTGTATCTATACTTCTCCCTGTAATGAATGTAAAGACTTTTGACACCTCAGCTTGTGCCATTTTAAAACAAAGTTTTAGGAACTGAACCTAATGACTTTGGCTAATTTTGTGCTCACAGGCAAACTCCTAAACAAAGCTTTAATTAAACATCATTTAAAAAAAAAAATCATTTTCAAAGGCGTTCACTCCCCTACCTTGACTTGCATATGAATTGAAGTGACGTCCCATTTCTAGTCTGATCGCTTTGCAGCTAGAACAGCCTCAACTGGTCTGGGAAGGCTGTCCACAAGGTTCAGGAGTGTGTTTTATGGGAATTTCTGCCTATTCCTCCAGAAGATCATTTGTGAAGTCACACCCCGATGTTGGAGATGGGGTTGAGGTCAGGACTCTGTGCAGGTCAGTCAGGTTCATCCACACCAGAGTCTGTCATTCAGGACTTTATGGACTTTGATTCGTGCACTAGATGGTGGATTTGGACAGGTGAGGCAATACTTGTGGAAAAAACAGCGTAACTATCCAGCCTCCATCGTTCAATCCGCTGTGTGTAGCAGGGTTCCCCCCCATCTGTCTACATTTCTCAGCCCCAGGTCTACGTCACACCATAACAGGATTCTTCTGAGTCAAGGGTTCGATAAAGAGTAGAGGGAGGGACTGAAATAAAGAGGGGGAGCGAATCCTCCGTTTTCCTCCCGCTGTGTGTGAGTGGTTGTAGGCTGTGATGGAGCGCTGCGTCTGAGCTGCCCGCCGCTCTAATCCTGTTTCCTCCTTCTCCATGCACTCTCTCGGTATTTTGGCTTCCATCCGTGGCCCAGAACGGTACGGTTTTCACGCGTGCTGTGCCTTCGGGACGCCACACGTTGCGGGACGCCGTTGGCCAGCGGACGGTTCAGGCGGGAAAGGAGATGATGATATATGGGCGACACGCACGCATCCCAGAGGTCACCGTGGGAGCATGGTGCATTACCGTGATTGAAGCCGATAATGCAGCAACGGACTCCGTGCCCCTTCTAACCCAATCACAACTGTGCTGATGGCGAGCCCTGCCATCTGTGCTGCTTTGATTGGATGGGGGAGTGATTGATGTGCACTTGAGCCTATTCCACTGAGTTATTGTGGCTCGCCTCAGTCTTTAAGACAAGACCCTGTGGTCATTTTTCACCTGCGGACGCCAGCTTGCCCGTCCCTGCCTTATACCATGCGTGCATTAACTTTTCAATGCAAAGCTAAAAAAAAATACAATTACTAATTATTTGCTGTTTGTAAAGTTTGTGTGTGTTAACAAATTGTTACAATCATACCCAAACAAATGGATAGTACAGTAGAACAAATGTATTACTTAGTAGGTATATTGTAGAACTACCAGGAAACCATGTTATATACAAAAATAGGGATAGTAAGTACTAAGAAATAATTGAGAAACATGGAACACATACATGGAAACCTATTATTGTACCAGTTTTGGAAACTGGTACAATACTTTACTTTACTGTCTACCTAATTTCTACAAAACATGATGGTAACAAATTGTTAGGAACACACCCAAATAACTACCTACCAGGTGCCTTCTTGTAGATATTTTACAAATCAGTTACCGCCTCGTTTCCTGGTATGTACTTCCTAGATTACTAGCATTTTCACCTGCTATCCATGTTGTATCCACCTATGTTTAGGTACTTCTCAAACAACAGGGTTGTTACTTACCAGTTTACTTACTTAGCTTCTTAAGTACTTGAGTAATTGTACTTGGTTACATGTCAGTGTTTATCAGGTGATACCCATCACTGTAACAGTCGATGGCAGCTTCCAGATCTCTCTCACCCTGGTTTTTGTTATTTTTTCCCTGAGAAATCTCTACCATGGATATCACAGAGCTCCGTTTAATTAGCATAAACTATCGCTATTGGCATCAACCCGATTTCCCTGAGGGACCTTCGATAACATTCCGGACCTCCTCAAGTCGTTCCCACTCTTCTTCCATCTGCCGGATTGCAGCTGAAGAGAGAGAGACGTGGATCCCGCATTAAAAAAGCACTTTACATGATGGAGGCCGCGAATAGTGACAAGGGGAAAACGAGGGGAAGAGAAAAGAAAAAAAAAATAGAACAAACTCAATACTCACAAATCTCACGAAGTGATGTCAGCAGGCATTATGTTCATGCGACGCTGTTCTCCCGTCAGTTTACCCCCGCTAACCGCATCGCTTTTATTTTCCCCCCCTGCATCAAATGAGCCCTGCTTCCTCGTGTGTGTGTGTGTGTGTGTGTGTGCATCTCACTGAGTGTGTGTGGATCACGTTTTCCTCGTGCAGCGTGCGAGTGTCTGAGCATCTATGTAACACGTAGTGCAGAGAATAGTAGAAACATCGCTTCAGTAACTTGCTGCATAATTCTGGGTGCCAGGGGAGACTCGCCTGGTTGATTCATTTCTATGGAGAAATGTCTCTCCGTGTTTCAAGAGGCTGAAATAGAACAGTACAAAGCATGAAGGCAGGGGGGGGTGTATTCCTGCTCAGCACAGTGCAGCCAGGGAATAGCTGCTAGTCTGTCTGGCTGACTGACTCCACTAATATTTATTTGCAATCCAGAAGAGGAAAAAAAAAAGTGAAATAATAAGAATGATAATGGGAAAGACTTCCATCTCGGAGGCGGTTACGTCGAAGAGATGTTTTTCAACTATCAGTCTTTCTATGAATCCTCCAAGAAAAGATAGAAAAGCTGGAGTTGAGCCACGGCGCCATGCAGCGGCACTCTGTCACATTCGGAGGGGGGGGGTGTTTACTTTTATATTACCAATGAAATTTAGACACAGATGGAATTCAAATAAAGCAGCAGCACCCGTCTCAAATAATAGCCGCGGGCTGTCAAACAAATAAAGTCCGGACACTTATAGGAATTCTCCATAATGTGGAGTACCACAGCACTGTTTTCTCTTGAGAGTTGATTCTGTCATTCTGCATTTCCGTTTTTTTTAAAAATGTATTTAAATTATAACTCCAGTTGATGGACATTAACACTTCTTGACAGCATTTTAGTTTGGGAGCCTAGCAGAAGACAAAGGTATTACAGCGCAGGCTCAAGTCTTCCAACGGGAAACATTTATGAAGAAAGCGTTTGTTTATTGATGGAGGCTCCACGCCGATCAAAAAGTGCCAAAGTTGAAGCAGTTAGGGAGACAACGATGTTTTTAGCTCAGAGCTGTGAGGAATGCTGTTCCTGGCCTTTGAAATTCAGAATAAAACCTGTCAGCCAAGACACATTTAAGATATTATTTATGTTTCTCAAGAGTTTTGTTCATTGTTGGGAGAAAAAATTATAAATAGTCAGAGGTGTAAAAAGAAGAGCATTTACTCAAGTACTTTACTTGAGTATTTCCATTTGATACTATCACTATACTGTGTATCTCAGAGGGCCATATCCTACTTTCCATTCCATTATATTTATTTCACAAATTTGTTTACTTTCAGATGCAGATTTGACACATAATAATACATTTTCATTTTTAATACTTACGCTGTAAACTGATTTTCTTTAATTCATTCATTTGTTTTAAACGTGTTTCTCCCACATGATTGTTAGTGATTAAAATCAAACAATGGAACACTCAGTGCTTTTACTTTTGATATATAAAATACATGTTCGGTACCAATTCTGGACTTATACTTGACAGCTTTTCTACTTGTCTCAAATATAAGATATTGTTTTATTTGTTCAGGAAAGTTGTTCATTGAGACAAATATATGTAATAACTTGTAGTCTTTAGGTACAATTTCACAAGAAGACATTAATAATTTACTTTCCAGGACTTTTCAGATTCCATCTCATAGCATTACAGAACATTATTATTGGATTATGTGCACACTGGGAAAAAAACATGCTTTAATGCTGCTTTTTGGACTCAGGTCATGCAGTTTAAAAGATCTGGCAGTCTTTAGCCCGTTGGAAATGTAGAATAAAAATATAAAGTGCAACAGAGAATTTCACCCTCAGAGAAAAAGATCCTGTGTTGAATTGAGGGAGACTGGAGGTCAGTCGACTTCTTTGTGTGCTGTCTTCATCACTGTGTCTTTCCTGCACCTTCAACCTTGAAACCATGATTACCCCGACGGCCCCTCGACCACCATACAACCAGGAAATACTGTACAGTTACTATGGTTACTAAACCTGTTTATCCTGTGTCACTTGAGAGCAAGTTCATCTGAAAATAATTGCTCCAATATTGAGGTACAATTTATCAATGAAAAAAGCATTACTAGCAATCTCCTGACATTTATATCTTGCGTTCAACATGACTCATGCAACTTTGCGTCATTTGGTGTTAAGCAAGTTACATTCAGCAAAATGATGAAAAGAATTGACTCTTATAGAATATCTACAAACCCATTTGTCGCAATGACAAATAGTGATTAATTATTGCTCAACGCCTTGTAATTCAACATCCACACATACATGAAGTGAGTAGTAAATTCAAAGAGACGTTATTGGCATGACCGTAATGAAGTGCCGTACTGTTAAAGCATATTGAGCAAACAACTGCACATATAAGTATGTTAGTTAAAGTTGACCATATATATATATACAGTATATATACCAGACCAGAGTAGACCCGCCAGGAAATATAGGTTTTACTGTTTTGTAATATTATAATGCATTTTCATTCCTACATTCGAGGAAGAAAAACATCACATTTTTGGGGTAAAGTCTGTAATAAACCATCAAATCAGATAAAGGTTATTTAAATTAAGAGAAAAATGGATTTGAATCATAAAAGAAACATGTGGATCCTAATTTCTTATAGCCAGAAAAAAAAATAAAAAAGGACCCTGGACTTTTTGAAATGCAATGCATAGACAATTAGAAGATTAAATTTTTTGAATTATAGAAGAAATTTGCTGTTGCTCATTTAGTGCAGTAAATAGTAAACGTATTTGATCAGTTCCTAAACTAGTTTTTGTATCATGTGTCTGCACTGAAGCAATTGAAAATGAAAAAGATATTACTAAGCTTATTGCTAAACTAAGCTAAGTAATGATGGTTGATAGTTGACTGGCTGTGAGGTGTGTTTTTTAATAAGATGATGTAGTGAGGCGTTGCTGTAATATAATCTAATACACAACACTGTCTATATGTTTGGTGATGTAGTTTTATGTATGTATGGATGCATGTTTTTTTTTTTCCTAATTAAATTAAAATGTTAAAACAGACACAGTCCAGTGAGTCCAATAAGAATGTCTTCTCACTTCATTATATACATAGTGAACAGTTGCTGGATGTAGCCCAGACAGTGGGGAGCAGTTTATATTGAGGGAATCCTAAAATGTCATTTTAAAAGTAAAAACTACAAGCTTTAATGGATTTTTATGATTGGTATAATGTATTTAGGAGGGAGGTTGCCCTGCTACATGTTGTTAGTTGTTCTGATTGAATCGTTATTTTTCCTTTTTATCTCTACTGAGCTTTACTTATTTTCAGCTTTCAGCAGTTGTGACATTGTGACAGATACATAGTCATGACTGAATGCTGTTCCTGTCTTATGGGGACTTATCTGCTTATTCACAGCTGTCATTGGCAACCTAACTAGTTTAATTGTTTAAAGCTCCATGTTTTATCGTTGATTGGTTTTCAGATACATTTCCAGATTTCCCTTCGCACACCTCCATGTTCTGCTACCTCCTCCTCTCTCCATCCCCCCCCTCGAAAATACCTGCTTCATCACCATTTCAATTGCAGATGTTGTCTCCCCTTCTCCCCAGGTTCCACCAAAGCTGTTTTTTCCCCCTCTTTTTTTCTATCTCTGATGAGGCTGCTGGAACTTCCTGTAATTGGTCTGAAAGTACCAGGCATCCAACAAATGATTTTTACACTACAACCACCTGTTTTTATCAGATAAAAGTTTGGTCCAGACGTTTGTCCAGAAGGAGATTCTGAGCCTTTAATTTGGGTTTGGATCTTTTACAATTTATGATCTAACAATCCATCTATTTGACCCCCTCCTCCGCATATAAATAGGTTATCAGAGAATCTAGATGGTGTTTGTCACTCAAACGTAACCACAGATCATTTTCTGACTGTGTTAAAGCTGTGTGTGTGAGAGTCAGCTCTCAAGCTTATTATTTCAATGTTGAATTGTGTTGTTTATTTCCTGTCCAGGGATTGTAGTTCCTGCTCTTATTATTTAACCTCAGCTTTGGCTAGCATGAGGCAAATCACGATCCACACACACACACACATACACACACACACACACACGCATACAAACACACGCGAGGCCGAAGGTAGCGACCTGCATGTCTGTTAATACCAGCAATACAATCAACACACGTCAGGGTGAGTTGTGCATGTAGGTTTATATAAGGACGAGGGAAGAGTGGCGAGGGCGGAGGTAGGAGTAGCGAAGGACGAGACGTGAACGGAGGAGATATGAGGAGCGGAGAGCGAGGGCTGGGATGGGGAGCGGAATGGTTGCCAGTGTTACGGTCAGGGTTGTGACCCCTTATGTCAATCCATCCATTTGGAACATATTGCAGAGTAAGAGGATTGGATTTTTATGGAGATGGATTTCATCTGCTGGAAAGCTCTGTCTGTCTCTCTCTCTCTCTCTCTCTCTCTCTCTCTCTACCTATAGTTCCTCTCATCCAGGCACTTATTTTTTTTTTCCTTTTTTATCTTTCCACGCGTTTCTTTTTATCCTCCATCCTCCTCTAAATCTCACTATGAGTGTATTTATTCAGCCGCATCAGGATCAGCATGATCCCTTGTGATATTTTCCAAATGCCAATTTATCTCTGCGAACTCACATGAGAAAAAGATTACAGAGTATGTGTTGTTGTGTGTCTTTGGAGTTGTTCCTTCGCCGTGGTTTTGTCGGCGAGTTTCAGTCAGAGGTGGCAGAGCGGCTTTAATGGGGAGAGCTTAGTGGGCTGCCTTTCTTCTTTTCTAAATGTCACATTATTCTCTTTCCATCTGCTGCACAGCGGCTGCTGGAATGTGATTGTACTTTGATGTTGTCTGATTTACTCCAGTGTACAGGTGCAAATCAAGTTTTAGACCGCACCTACTCACAGTTTTTATTTTTGGATTTAAGATAAAGCTTGATATAAAGACGCTCTTGGACTAACGCTGTCTCTTTGAATATCTGGGTTCACTTAACCTGGCTAACGCCAGACCTCATGTAGATTCAATGTAGATTGAGATAGAGATGAGGTCTGGGAAGCATCCGTTCATTAGTTTCATATTGGACGTGTGGTTTATGAAAGGCCAGATACATTTAAAGGGTACTACAAATGTCTGTCAAATAGACAACAGTATCAAAAATACCCAATGATGTACCCAATACCCGATGATGATTAAAAGCATTAGTGCTGCATTTTTTTTTGTAATGAAATTGTTGCCTGTTACTTAAAACACTTTCTAAGGCTGCATTGAAAGGTAAATTACTGTCTGCCACCATGTTGGATTCACAGTTACCAACATAGTTCCTTATATGTTTGGTCCTCATTTTACTGCAGCCTCTCCTGTTCTGTGATAGCTGGAAATAGACTCAGCTTCAGAAGTGGACATAAGTCACTCTGCATGATGTATTATACCAAATATAATTTAGCTTCGCTAGAGAAGGACACTGGGAACAAATGAGATCTTATCATGGGAAAATCTTAGGCTTTTAATATGATTAGTCCAACCTTGAGTTGAATCATTATCAATTGAATCATACTTTTATTCAATTGGTAGATCATTTTGGTTATTTCATGATTTTCAAAAAAATATGAGGAAAAAGTCAGAAGTATAAGATAAAAAGAAAAGATTTATATAAAAAAAAGTCAAATAACTAGAAAAAAAGCCAGTGTACACACACATATGTATATGTATATGTAAATAAATAATGAGATTAAAACCTCAATTATTATTATAAATAAATATATTTAAATATGATAGTATTATACAAAGTGTTTGTTCTTAATGGCATTTTCCTCCCTTAGTTACTTTTACTTTTATACTTAAATTAGCTTTGAAACCTGAGCTTTTTACACATTACCTTGAGCAAAAGCTTTATCCATCCATCCATCCATTGTCTATCCCGCTTATTCCCTTTCGGGGTCGCAGGGGTCTGCTGGAGCCTATCCCAGCGCGTTAAGGCGAGAGGCAGGGATACACCCCAGATGGTCGCCAGCCAATCGTGGGGCACACACACCATTCACACACCATTCACTCTCACACTCACACCTATGGGCAATTTAGAGTTTACCAATTAACCTAAGCATGTTTTTTGTATTGTGGGAGGAAACCGGAGTACCCGGTGAAAACCCACGCAGACACGGGGAGAACATGCAAACTCCACACAGAAAGGCCCCAGACCCAGGCCCAAGGCGGTCTTGAACCTGCGACCTTCTTGCTGTGAGGCAACAGTGCTAACCACCGCACCACCGTGTCGCCCGCAAAAGCTTTATTTTTTTTTAAATTTTATTTTTATTTTAAAGCTTATCTCCAGTTCTATACCTCGCAGCATTGCACATCCCAGAGAATCAAATATGTCCCTCATCTTCTTCATCATCACACACATTTTCCAACCATTACAAATCATGTGACAATACTGCAGATACAGTCTGGTTAGGATTAGGCACTAAAACACTTGGTTAGTGTTAAATTTAAAGAGTAAGGTTAAAATGATCACTAAAATGTCCAAAAGAATGGTACAAATGCCCAGTTAAACAGCACTAAAATGTCCAATTTCGCAGTAAAAATGCCCCTGTTAATGGTCTTGAACACTACTCCCCTGCTGCTTTGTGCAACTTGTCAACTTTGTTGTCCTTTTTTGTGCAGCAAAAGCATCCATCAGTCCAGCCCTTCATGTCCAAAGGCAGAAATCTGTCATCTTATACCAACACATACAGATGCATCAGTCTCCTTGTTGAAGCCTTTGGGACTGTTCTATTCTCATGTTCAAAGTTGACAATAAAGGGTTAGGCAAGCAACCCATTTGATGCCTCTTCACTCCTCAGGTGAGACACTCAGCTTCTGTTTGCTCCTCAGCTGCAACTGTTGTAAATTCATTCAAAACGGTTTTTGTCACAGAGTTATTTAGTTTGACACTCACACCTTTTCAGACAACTACTATTCTTATAAAATTATTTACAGTCCTGATATCATATAATATATATATATATATATATATATATATATATATATATATATATATATATATATATATATATATGAAATAGTGTAAATCTTCCTGAGCCACAGACTACATTGATTCAACAATTGATTGATGATTTAGTCTTTTTTATTCTTCATTTTTCCACACCTTTGTGTCACAGACCTTCACTTTTATAAAACAACTGGGACATTATCCTTTTACCAGCTGCCATCAGCCTGCGATAAGACTCATGCAACGTCTTCATTTACAGACGAACCCAGCTCCAGTTTGCGCACTTCCCACTCATGCAGCTGCACATTTCCTCACATGGGAGCGACCTGCAGGAGTTCTGCCTGGGGGTAACGGCAGCCACTTCGCTTTTCCCCCGTCTTCCCCCCCCCTACCCTGTATCCCTGCTGCTTCGCACAGTTCAATTAGTGACCTTCGCAGCACAAAGCAGCTTCTTCAGGCTATGAACACCCACGTCCCGCAATTCAGATTTTCCTCTCAGAATTCATAAAGTTAGAGAACAAGAACAAGAAATTCAAAACAATACACTGGCGACTGGTTACACAACTAGGATCGGATGCAAATTTGAAAATTGATGATCTTTAGGATGTCAACCAGACCACAGCGACACACTAAGCTGACAGGGGAGCACAGCTGAATGTCAATCAATCTTTAATTCATGTAATTTCTGCCTCCCCTGTGTCGATTATGCAGTACACCTGCTTCGTCATGCCCCCCCAGCGTCTGTGTGTGTGTGTGTGTGTGTGTGTGTGAGAGTGTGAGAGAGAGGCACCTTGAGCCAAGCTCCTTAGTATGGCATCCTGCCTCGGTGAGCGTGCTGAGGGTAAAGAGTGACAAAAAAAGTGTGTGTGTGTGCGCGTGTGTTTGTGTGAGTGTGTGTGTGTGTGTGTGTGTGTAAGAGGCTACCAGGTTAATACGTCACTCAATGGGGGGTTGTGATAAGAGCTGACTTTTTGTGACACCCCACATCGCACCAGCGGCACTGCTCACTGTGTCAAAGTGTGTGTGTATGTGTGTGTGTGTATGAGATGCATGTGTGTATATGAGAGAGAAAGTTGTAGCCAAATCACCTCCACCCCAGTGCGAGTCACAGTGGAAATAGCCTCTCACTGTTAAACGAGCCCATCCTTCAGAGATGCAGCTTTCCTCTGCATAATGTCTCCGCTGTAGGGGCTTCACACACACACACACACACACACACACCTACACATACACGTGTGTGTACATGTTCACGCACTCACACACTCAGGAGAAACAAGGTTTCAGATCATTAATCTCTGTAGCTCCCACCCCCTTAACCCCCCACCTCTGCTCTACTGCCCTCACTCCCTTTGGCAAAGTCATGGCTGTCTTCCTTGACCAACACACACCTCCTGAGGTGCGTGTATGTGTGTGTGTGTGTGTGTGTGTGTGTGTGTGTGTGTGTGTGTTCATCAGAAGCGCGCGCAGGCATGTGTAATCGCTGTTTGCGTAACGTGTAGCAGTGACGAACACAGGAGCAGCAGAGTGAGGTATGTGGAGACAGGAAAAGAAAAGAGCCTGTATCCTTATTTGACTGCCAGGAAAAAACACACACACACACACACACACACACACAGAGCTGCCAGCCAGCAGGATGGAGCTCTCCCTGTGTCTCTCTGGAGGATGCTGTCCTCCTTTTTTTTTACTCTTCTCCCCCCTAAAAAAAAATCACCAAATCACATGCTGGCACGATGTGCGCTGCCTCTCCATTAGTGTCAAAATGTACTTGTGAATCCTGCCAATTCTCGTTGAGTGTAGAAACAGATTGGGGTTTTGCTTTAATCGCTTCAGTAACTTACAACCCTTAAGACATTATAAGACAGTGGAATCGCATTAAAACAAATGTTCAGAGGAAATAGAATTACTGTAGTGACCGCCGATGTTCTTTAAGAGTTTCGCAAAGCTCCGTGAGCAAGTGTAGCAACGCACTTCATCATAATGAGCTCATTTGAATGATAATACACACGGTGGGAATGAATATTCACAGGGTAGCTGAAGTAAGACATAATGAGGCATCAGAGCTACTATACCGAATTAAAATATGAAGTTAATGACATGGCATTAAACTAAATGCGGTTTTCTGGTGTTTGTCTGCTGATTAAATTGGATGAAGTGATTTCAAGAATCACAGGAAATGTGCTCGGGGGAAAATTTAACTTTTTTCTATTGAATAATTCAATTTTCCGGCTTCTGTCTTGCAGGTTTTGCATTAGGAAAAAAAAAAGCACAAAGGAGGAGGTCAGGTCAGAGTTTGTATTTTGTGATAATACTAAGATTTGAGATTAGCTCTGAGCTAAATGTGGCATATTTGCAGGATGCTGTGGGCATCATAAAGTGTTGATTAATTTGCATTGTCTAAATAAACAAGACAGAAAGAAAAATATGGGTTGAAAAATGTCTCCAGTTTGAATATTTTCATATTGCAGGTATTCCTCATGTCGGTGACATTGAAATTTGTAGAAATAGAAGTTTTTGAATAATATTAAAAACATACATATACATATTATGTATATTTCTGAACCTATTTTGCATCAGCAGCGAATAATATACTGCCGAATTTGTTGTTGACTAACATTGTTGTTAGCAGTAATGTTAGCTAACACACATACACACACAAACACTATTGAAAATTCAATGCTTATAGGCTACTTAATGGGTTACCTTTCAATACAAGGTAGTCAGAGTCTAACTCACTACACAACAGGGCCTAGTTTACAGGTATGTGCAGAGGTTTTAGTGAGTTAATCAACTCTCAACTATAAAAGCAGCGGGAGTGAAATAGAAAACCAAAAGAGTCCAAAGAAGAAATGATTGATACTTTTTGTGTGATTTTTTAAGTAGTTTTGCTTTAGGTAGAGGTTGACATGTTGCACTTCTGTGGACGACCCTGGCAGGGCTTCACCCGGATACTGTGACAAAACACAGTGAAACAAAGCAAGTGGTCAGAGTCTCAGCGAAGCAGCCGGTTGCTGCAAATACCAACACTTCTTTTACCCGTGGGCCCCCAGGAGGAACGCGGCGGGGGGGGCTCCTGCTGTCGGGGCCCTGGGAGCAGCATCCCTGCTCCAGCTGGGAGGAGATGACGGGCCTTGTAAGCCCGTCCTGTTTACTCATCCACGAGTAGTAATTAATCAGCAGTTCTGCTCCAATTCAGCCCTTCAGCTCCTTTCGGAGTTCTCTTATTTGAAGTGGCCTTACAAAAACAGTGGGGGGGAAATGTTAAGTACTTAACGATGGAGAGCGAAGAGCCTCTTTACTGTATAAATAATTTTTGTAGCCAACAACTAAAGACAGAATCTGCAAATAATAACAATTTACTTGTGTGAAGAGTGTCCTTTTTGTTTATTGGAAAATCAAAACCTGAGCCAAATTCTCTGCAAAGTGCATCTGTAGTTTAATTGCGTAATTAATGTATGCATTTTATATGTTTGCTGCTATAGACCTCTTTTTAATATTATTTTTGCTTCTTCTATAAGTTTGATCTTATTTTTATGTTCTGCACTTTGATCAAGCGTGAGTCGTTTTGATTGATTGATTAAATTCCAATCAAAAAATCTGATAAAGTCTGAGCTGCATCGGTCATATTGAAACGGTTTTAAATGTCCAGTGTGTGAGATTGAGCAGCATCTAGTAGAACAGATTTAGCATAGATGGAATCTTATAAGTATGTTTGTGTTAGTATGTGATTCAATCAGAAGAATTGTCATGTTTGGATTGAGCCGTGTTCATCTACATCAGAAGTAATGCATATTTTGTGTGTAATCCAGTGAGTACCCGATAATTTAGGCAAATCCAAAAATATAAATCCAATTATATGTAGAGTATAGATATGTATATGTAGATGTGAATTGCATTTAGAATGTGCGAGCAGTGGTATATTTTCTAGATAACAAGATCAAATGTTCTGGTTTCGATCTGTTCAAGCGCAAAAAAAAAAAAAACTCCAAAGAAAAACCCGAGCTAACAAATTGCTCCTCATTGAATGTGTATGGAGAAGACCTTGTAATTGTATAATTACCAATCCATTAAACAATTACAATACATGTCCATGTAGTATAATTTAATATGACAGTTCAGATAAAGAGAGGGCCAATACACAGAGGCACATTGTCTTACCCTAATCCCTGTTCTGTGGGGGCAGAAGCCCCTTATTCTTCTCCCCTGACACTATCAGGCTGCAGCCACGGCGGAAAATCCCGCCGTTGTGTGAGGAAGACAAGGAATTACTTCCTGTGTCAGATTAGGGTTATCGTAACGGGGCTGAGAGTTATTATTATTGTGACTGATACAGACACACACACACACACACATTACAGAGGAAGGGAGAGTATTTACAGAGTTAACCCAGTTTAATGTTGGATAATCTGCACTCCAGGGCAGTTCGCTGGCAGCCAGATTCTTCATGGGGAATTTGGCCTACATTAAAAAACTACAACAAGCGAATCCACGGTCACATCCTGGAGAGACGTGCTGCGTATTGTTGTTCCATAGAGGGCGAAAAATGCAAATGTGAGATTTTTTTCTTATGTCGGGAAGCTGTTAGTCAGGAGGCGATTGTTAGAAGGCACTTTGGGAATTAGATTTTACAGGATAGAGAAAGAGCAAGCACGGCACAAGAGACAGAAAAGGAGGAGATTGAGGATAGAAAATAGCTCTTAGCGCCGCGTATGTTGACAGGTCAACAGATAAAACACATGTGGAGAAAAAAAGGATACAAAAGGAATACACAGAATAATTCTCTACAGTCATCAAAAGAACAAAAAGCAGTGCATAAATGCATGCATGTACCTTTTAAAACGCTAATTTATATTAAATGTCACAGTTTTTAGCCGCAAAAATATGATCTGTTTTCCACATGTTATTTCAATCTTCCAATGACGACACATATTCTAGCTTCACTTCATTTCTTTCTGCTGCAACGGATACTGTATTTTTCTGTTTCTTAATTAGTGAAGAAGTTTGTGTTTGTGGCAGCTCTGCATACTCTAAACTCCTTTTTAGTGTTAATTCACACACACACAAGACCAACTGTATGTCTCTTCATTTGCATCCGTAACAACGGCCCATCATTGTTTCTGATAATTTATGCACAAATAAACATAGATTACATTCTCTTTTTAGGTTAATGTCCATCCACAGTTGGCTGGTTGTAGCTTATCTCTTTGCACAAAATACACGTCAAGTCCTTTCTTTAGGTTCTGCAAGGACACCTCATGTATCTCCATTTGACAAAATGCACAGTGTTAAAGAGATTTTTTAGCACTTTTGAATGAGCAATGCAGTTAAATTGGAATGTAGGATGTCTTTATGGGGTGTTACTACCCTTATTTCTTATTAGTTACTGGATATCAGTTATTTTGTTACTCCTCGTCCATCTTTCCTTTATGTCTTTGAAAAGGCTGATTCTAATGATCACAGAGCTGTTTGTGTGAGTCATCCTGTGTGATGGATGCTCGCTGCATGTCTGTAAGTAAGCAGAGAGTGGGAGGACACTGTGTCTCTGGTTTATTTTAGGTGCCAGGACGTCCCAGCGGGCGTCTGCGTAAGGTCAGGATTCACAGGTCAGGACACACACAGATGGAGGGGTATTGAGTGTGCGGTTTGGAGATGACAGGTCCACAGGCTATACAAGTGACCCAGACCCCGCGTGCTGAACTTGACCCTGGAGCTCAGGGTCGTGAATCCTGGTTCCAAGTGACATAAGACAGGTGCAGATGTAGACGATGGATCAACACGGGATGAAGATTACGATTTTAGAAGACGGAAGGTCAGTTGACTTTTGTTTGCGGATGAATGGGGTTTAAAGCACCAGGGTGGGATGTGATGAGGTGATCATTACCAGATCAAGGCAAGGCTGCATACACTCCCAGCTGAATTATAAAGTAGAAGAGCACGGATCTTCATCAAGGACAACAAAGCCTGCTATGTGACATTTCTAAAACTATTAGGATGGTTTGGAGCTGAACCACCAGAGCAGAGTTCTGTCAATTGCTCATTCAAGTATAATTCAAGAGCCACTAAAGAAATGATTTCGCAAATTTTGTCTGAGGGATCCACCCCCCTAGCCCAGAGTTAATAGATTCGTCCTTGGCCGATTCTACATTCTACTACAAAGATTCACAAAAAGCTGAGTAATTTTACTACTTTGCGTGTTTGTGTGTGTGTGTGTGTGTGTGTGTGCTTGATGTCTGTTAAATAAACATTGTACTTTTTCTAATTTTATTTTATTTTTATTAATGGTGTATTACATCATTATATCCTAGAAAGACTTTGGAGGGGAATTTTTTTTTATTATTATTAATGCATCTGTGATTAATAATTACAAACCATTTTATATCTTTTGTAACTACTTTCATCATATTGTTATGTAACATTTCCAGGTTTATTGTATATACCTATTTTTTGTTTAAATTGCTTAATAAAGAACAAACCACTGTACGGTTTAAAACTGAAAATGCATTCACACTAGTTATGAGTCTTTTGATGTGAATTGCTGCCACATTAACATCTCAAATGGTATCTTACATCATTATTTTTTACGATCAAATATTATCTTAATACTTTTTTTTAATAAATTGCCCCCTATATTATATAACCGACAGTGTAAATGTACAAAGCAATTTAGATGTGCAGCGTGTTTCTGTTTTACAGCCCAACGGTTCTGTATTAGGAAAAGCTCATACATTCCTCATACATTTCCTATTGTTTTAATTAATATTGTAAGGAACACTTACATTTCTAAATTCAATTGATACGGTTAATTCTCAGCCTACAGCAAATATTACACATGCAAAAAAAACAAGCATTTTGAAACCCGAAGCTGTAACACTGAGCATCGCTGTGACAGGACGTTAAAAGTAGCCTGAGGCAGGTCTCTGTTTATCTGTCAGAGGGTGATTATATTGTCTAATTCACATGTTTTTCACCCAAATACTGATTGAAATGCTGCTGATTGCATGTTTCAGGTGGAGTGAGCCTGCAGAAATAATAATAATGAATTATAACTTTCACCTGGATGTTCACTGATCAGTCTGTTCTTGCTTTGAATAGCGCGGCCTGTCAAGGTTTGACAGACAATGTGCAAATGTACAGGGATTATTCCAACAGCTGTGGTAATAATTGACTTGATAAAGAGCTGAATTATAGAACAATGTCGTCATGAAGGTAAAAGAAATTATCTGGTTATATATATATATATATATATATATATATATATATATATATATATATATATATATATAAGGAATGACAAGCTGATTTATCCTGTGTCAACAGTCAGTTCCCATTCTTTCCCTCCGAATTCCTCCGGCTTTCTCTTTTCCCGCCCCCGAAATGGGCCTGAAAAAGTGATCGCTCGCATCAGACATAAAAACAATGCTAATAACTTGTCGAGTCGTTGCCGCCGCTGCTGCTATCAGCGGATTCCGAAGGCCCGAACAGCTTGCTGTCAAATCAATAATAATTACACAACGAACGTCCTTTTTCCACTAATGATTTTACACAGCAGAGCGGTATTAGAAGGAGCCGGGGTAATAAACTGCGCTCTTTTGCCTATAGAACGGAACATAATTGGAGAGGGATGAAGCTGCAGCGAAAAAAAACAGGCAGATTTATGGGAGATTTATTTGAGGAAATAGTTCTCTTTGCTTTGACTTGAATTTCTCCCATTTATGATTTTGTCAATGGTCTGCTGGTCGGATGGGTTGGATACCACCTGTTTCTAATTAAAAAGCATTTAAATAATTTATTAATGAATGTACTGTTTCATATAGTAAACCTTGTACTCTTGTTCTTATTTTTAGTTTAATTTATAGGATTTGGGATTTATTTAGCATTTTCTATTTTTTTGTGATGATTTTCATTGTTTTCTACTATAATTATTATTATTATTAGTAGTAGTAGTAGTAGTATTTTTTTTAGGATAATGTCTTTTTCCTTTCTTTCATCCTGATTTTACATAGTGGTTAATTGGGATCTGAAATAAAAAAATAAATAATCATAAACGAGGCATCCAACCAGAATTGCTGCCGTACATGGTGTGACAAAGCTGTGAGATTGAAGGGTTAACGCGCTCATTGGAAGACAACATATTAGCACGATTAGATTATGTCATATCAGATTAGACTAAAACCTCCATGACCCACGGGGGGGGGGGGGGCGGACTCCGGAAGGACACGGCGATGGGAAGTGAGAACGGGGGACGATGTAACATTCATGATCTGGAAATCGCTGCGGTAGAATTAAGACAAATTATTAAGGGCAAAAGAAAAGACATGTGAAGTGACGATTTGACGAGGTGATTGGCTTCTTTTTTTCCCCTCTCTCTCTCTCCTCTCTGCCGGGGCCTTTTTTTAGACGTCGTCAAAAAGTCAATTTCCTTTTCTAATATTTGAAATAATGACTCCGGGTTGAATTATTGATGTCTCCTATGGGCTCGTTGGGGCGTAGGAGGGAGTTGGCCAAGTCCTGTGAGCCAGAGATGTGGGGATACACTTCATGAAGGGGATAGCGAAGTCAGAAACAATGCATCAGGAAAGCTTTTACATACACACACAGACACACACCAACTGCAGGCTTGTGCTGCATATACACATATATAGAGGTGAAGAGTTTGCAAGTGATTGGACAGTGTGTCACGTCTTGGTGTGTTATGGATACTTTGCATGCCCCCCTACTCAATGACAATTACAGTGTAATCACCAGTGTAGCACCAAGATATCATCAGTTGACTCACTCTGTTTGTTCCTCTGGCTACTTATTACATACTGTAGAAGCTGCTTGTTTTACTCTATCCGTCTCTGTGTTGTCCTCGCCTCTTTTAAAAAAGTGTAGCTTTTATCTGAGTGATATCACACTTATAATAAAGATTTCATCCCATCCCCTGGCCAACGAGACGAAAGGCGAGGGTGTGCTGCAGAGGCCAATGGTTTGTAAAAAAAAAAAAAACATAAATAAAATTTCCAGAGGAAGCTGCCTCAGCCCGGATTAAGGAGCTGCTAACCCACCCAAAATAATTTCATTTGTCACGGTGTCAGTGGAGAGTTGCACCACGCCGTGACGGTCTAAGTGCTGCTTCAGGAGCCTTTTTCACCCCAGCCAGTGTTTGTAAAAAAAAAAAAAAAAAACCCATGGTGGAGGGAATCTGCTCAATCAACCGGTGGAGAAAGAAAACACACACACACACACACATATAGGCGAACATCTCCAGCATTTTTTATCAAAGCAAAATACTAAGATACTATCATATTTAGGAGGAAGTGACAATCATTCATGTTAGACTCGTTTAAATTATATTGCCTAAAACATAAAAAAAGTATCTAAAATCACAATGATGTAAAATAGCAAGTGTAGTGTATTGTGTCTTCTTGTTGGAGACATATTACAGATTTATTTTCTGTAAAGGTAAAATTTAAAGACACAGTTCTATATTATCATAAAACACTAGAATGACCATTTTTTTCATCTAAACAAATGTAAATTTGGTCTCTATATGTACTGGTACATTGATTCTAGTAATCTAAATAATTCTTACTAAGTAAACCACTGCTAAATCTAAATATTACTACTGACTAATTATCACTGAACACTGCCTAACATAGTTATATTAAAGCTAAAAACATGGGGGAAAAAGCATCAGAACCTAATATCTCACAACCCAATCTTCTCACTTGTCTCATTATTACCCGGTGGTCTCCTTCAAATTCTGTTTTATATGCTTTGCGAGTAGAAGCGGATCCGTCGAAGCTGGATTGGCTGTTCCTCCTCCTCCTGTCTCATCCTGTATCTGGTAAAAAAAACATGAACTCAACCTCTAGTAGTGAGCGGCAGCCAGTCATAGACTTAATCAAAAAGCTCATTCTCATTCAGGAATAATTTCCTCTGTTTGCATTACTGAAAACATAGCGGCACACTGGCTGCATGCAGGAGATCCAATATGTTAGTTGTAGCGTTCGGTTTAATCATGAGCTAATTGCTGCTTTATACAAATGAAGATGCAGTGCGTTTTCAGTGTTATTGCTTCGTAACTATTCCTAAACAGGCACTGTGTATTGTTTTATAATTAATCTTTATAACCATTCCCACAAACTGCAATCTTCAGTTGTAATTAATAATAATGATTAAATATTATTGCGATCTTATTAGAGGTGGTGGAAGCAAAGGAATCCTTGGGCTGGTCTGGGGCTCTGCATCTCCTCCGGGCCTGAGTAGTATGTGTGTGTGTGTGTGTGTGTGTGTGTGTGTGTGTGTGGGGTGGCGGTGGTGGGCGGGGGTCACCTGGGGGTCACCCTGAAGGCCTGGCGCCTAGAGGAAAAAACTAAGTGTATAAAGACGTGCTCCAGGGTTTCCTGGAATCCTGCGTTCAGCAGGAAACACGGCGGGAGCGTGCAGATCGTCAGCTCAACGCTGCCCACCGGCGTGACACCTGTTCACTTGGTACACACGCCATCTGCACAAGGGGGGGGTCAAAACTCAGTTTAGAACATTAAGCACAATTTAATAAAGAAATCTCTCTTCTTTTTTTGTGAATATTACATTATGACTACTTACAACATGAATTAAGCTTCAATTTACAAAACAGGAGGGATGACATGTAAAAAAAAAACCTCAATTATTACATATTCAGTCAGTCCATTATTGCATTTCAATTCAAAACATTTACTCAATAAACAATATTAGTATTTTTAGGTAGCTGTCTTACAATTGTTTTATCTCTTGAGCCCTGAAAGATTCTCACTGACTTCACATTTCTGTGAACTGGTCCGTTTTTGGTCACACTTAGTAAAGTCATTCAGGGACACTTTAGTGTACCCATTCTGGCCCCAGAGCCACATTTGTTTGACACCACAGGACAGCACAATAGACACTATATTGAGCAACATCTATCAGTGTGTGCAAGGTGTATAATAAATAAGGGAGTATTATGATTATTTACCTATTATTGTATGCCTTAAAGCCAACAGATGCAGTGGTTAATAGACACAGTCACACAAGTGTGAGTGCGTGTGTGTGTGTGTGTGCGTGTCTGTGTGTGTGTGTGAGCATGCAGCGCTCCACATGCTTCCAGTAAAGAGCCTCTCCTCTGACACGCGTGGCTCCTCGTGGGCCCCCGGGCAGAGTTTTCCCTGCGTACACCCTAACGTTTGAGAATAACTGGTCAACAACAATTTAGTTTTCCGCTCGGCTGGCGTCCTGTCGGCCATCCTGGACGGCTGCCACGGCACACACATGGATGGATGGAGGGAGAGATGGATGAATAAGCACTTCGGAAGATGGAGCAGCGCAGACGAGCAGGAGCAAAATCAACAGGAGCATTTTCTTGTTTGAACTGGACACGTAACACTTCACATTTATTTCAAACTTCAATTTGAATCTTTTTTCTTCTTCTTCCTGCATGAGGGGATCTGAACTGAAATTTTCCATTTATGTAGAGGTTGAAGTGGTTCTTGGACATTAAGCCTGTTTACATACACACAATAAATCATTATCTGATTTCTGAGAGTTACCAGATTCATGTAAACAGCATAATCCCATGTGTTTTATCAGATAAAAGCCATTATCGGATTATAGGAAATCAAATAAACACCTATTTTTTTACACAGTAGTCTGTTTTAGTCTCCATGTAAGCCATTAGTCTGGCATATTTTGTTCTTTTACATCTGCACATGTGTGAACAGTAGAAAATGTCTGTGGCAGAGAACAAACTAAATCAGCAAAAGGGTGATTTTTTTAGGAAGTTTCGTCTTTATATTCTTCTTTTCTGCATTGCACAGTAGCGAGTGGCCCTTTTTCATGAAGTGGAAGCTGATTTTTGGCCTCCTTAGGTGGTAATCTGGTTAGCCTGCTCGCTACCTGTAGCTGCTGCATTAGGATGTGACAGCATGTGAGCACTTTGTGATGTCAGAGACACACAGCTGCAACCATGGCCTGATGGGGAGAGTTACAGCAGAGTGATGGATGACTCCAAACAGAAGACAGTCTCCACTAACACCTGAAAATGATGACTTGAAGAGCAGATCAACTTCTCCTGGAATAATACTTGAAACATGCTCCAGTGGTCATAGATTAGCTTCCCATAGACAGAGACATTTGGCCTCTGATAGGCGGGAACAATCATAGCATTTATCTAATGAGAGTCTTGTTTCACTGCAGCAGAACAACCCACTCTCTGCTTCTCCAATCAAGTCTGTTGATGCTGAGCGTCGGTGCTGTTTAATGCGCTGATGCCGAATGGATGAATAAGAAGAAAGTCATGTCAGTCACACTGTCTCTGTGTTCTGTTTGGGTTATAATAATGAGCTGCTCCTTTTTTCTTATTCAGATTTTTCACGTAGATGAAGTATTTACCCTCCAGAGCAGCAGGTGGTAGTGCTTAAGCTGTATTAAACAAAAAGAAGAAGAGGGGAAGCAGCATAGCCTGGTGTATTAGATAGTAGATGGACAGACAGCAGATAGTCAGTGGTTGTGGAGAATTGTGCGAGTTTGGTGAGTGGGGAAGACCCAAAGATAGAAGATGACCAGCAGCACTTTATAGCTCTATAGTGAGGCTGCATTTAGTGACCTATGATGACGAAGGTAAGAAAGTTGATGATGTTTACAACTCTATGATTAAAGCAGCAGAACCACGATATAAAACCCCCTCCCACAAACACCCCAGCAACATGGTAATTCCTTCACTGCATGAAGAGACATAAAGTCTAGTGCTGATGAAGCCTATGCTGCTTTGTTAAAGAGAACTTGACAAATAAATGAAACACATATTGGAACTACCAATGTCTCCTCTCTTGCAGCCAAAATCTCATATAATTTTAACCTCAGACTGTAACAAAATTCTGTTTTAAGCTGAACATATGATTGATTTTCCCAAACATCCAAGTAGACAGAACTGACCCAAAGACCATGAACCAAACCCAACCCAACTGTGGATTTTGTGAACCTTCTCACACCTACTTGCTGCAGTCAGAAAGCAGCCACCGCTCGTTTTTTTGGTTTGATCTGAGTTTTACATTATCTACTTAGACAAAAAAATAGGACTAAAAGACTTTCATTCAACTAACAATGCTCAGATTTCCCTTTTACTGAAACACATCAGATCCGATTATTACCATTACCTAATTACTCCCATTGTCTATTTGTGGTACACTGCACCTGAGCCTCATAGTGTTTGTGCATTTCACACACACACACACACACACACACACACACCTACACACACACAGACATGGTCAAGTCACGCAAATAGCATCAGATAAATCGCTCTGCTGTAACCTGCTTGTGTGCCTGAGAGCGGCGCCTGGACTGTAACTGTGCGTTTGGACTGCCTGTTGTTGTTGTTGTGCAGAAGCAGCAGAGAATGAATGGACAGATTTGGGGTTTATGGCGCCGTTTAATATGGCTGCAGACACGAGTTGCCGGAAGCAGATAATCAGCGTTGTGTATGTGCGTGTTTGTGTGTGTGTGTGTGTCGACAGCCCCGACATCAGCGTAATGGACTCGCGGCTGATTGAAAGGCCCAGTAGAGGAGTTCGGGGACTAATAACTATCATGAAATTGATAACCTTGGCAGGCGTCGGCTCTGCCCGCACCTGCTACTGTTTTCAATAAAACAAGAGGAAAAAAAGAAAAGCAGCGTCGTTCACAAACGATGCCCCAAAAATGAACCCGCTCGCTTTTATTCACCGGTTTCGGTGAACGACAATGGTGGAACAGAGGAGGAGGAGGTGGAGCAGCAGGCTGCTGACTGGCAGCTTATTGATACCAATCGCTAAATCAGACCACGGAATCCTGGTCACCGGAGATTACAGACAGACACTCCACACAGCCAGGAGGAGTCACTCCGGCTGAAGATAGAAATCTTAAGAAAAAAAAAAACACACACACACACACACACAAACACATCGTTCAATTCTTGACGGATGTTTCGGTTATTTTATAAACAGGCAAGCGCTGGAGCTGTTACCAAATGTTTGAGTAGTTAATTTAATTTGTCAGGAAGCAGCACAGTGATAGAGTCGAAATAAACTAGTGTGTGTGTGTGTGTGTGTGTGTGTGTGTGTTTGAGAGAGATAAAGGAGCATGTCAGATGTTAGAAAATGGCAGAATGTAACCAGTAGGAAAAAAAAAACTACTAGGATTTTTTAGGAGAAACTTATATATTATATAATATTGGAAACATATATGTATATGGTTGTTTGGATAAGAAAATAAATAAGAAAATAAGAAAATGTTTGTTTTCCAGCAAGATAAAATAATGTATGACCTGTTAAACAAATGGAGGTAAAGTATATATTCAAGTATCTATATGAGTATTGATAAATACATGTATCGCATAAGCAGTATCAGTGTTTATAAAATCTGTAGTTAGTGTTATTTTGTCCAATTTAACCTCTCTCTCTCTCTTCCTTCTTTCCTCAAATGTTTCCTCAGTCCATCTATTCCTACCTTCCTTCCTTCCTTCCTTCCTCAACCTGAGGATGACAGAAGGGTTAAAAGTGGCTCGAGCTACACTTTGCAGTTGTTTTTGAAATGTGTGTGTAGACATGAAATGAGCTCTGCTCTGTTATCCTCTGCTGCAGGTTCATGTGTTTGCACTCTTGCTCTCAGTCTTGCTCTCTGTGCCGCTCACACACACACACACTCACACACACACACACACACACAGAGTGAAGGAAGTTTCCAGCCTGTAAAAAGACGGAGGTGTCTGAGACAGCGGGATCAACGTTAGTGTACAGGCCCACACAGAGGGAGCTTTCCCTCATACTTTATATGCTAATGGAGGTGGTGCTCCGACATGCTGTAAGCATCCTGAACGCTGCGCTCCGACGCAGACCTCCAGGTGATAGCGGAGAGGAACGCGCTGTCGGCAGCCGACGCTGGGCAAGCAGCCTAAGCCAGGAGAGGCCTGTGAAGTCTGACAGCGTCCGCTTTTATGTGTTTATATGTTTGCCCGATTCAGACTGAACTCACAAACCCCCGAACCACCCCTGTCGGCTGGATCTGAAGGCTAACATGATCTTCAAACAGGTGTATCACAGCTGGATCCACGCTTAAAACAGGTGTATCTGTTCAGCAGCAAAACTTAACACGGCTTTTTTTTTTTTTTTTCTTTTTAGGGATTTGATTTTCTACAATACAATCAAAGTCATTTTAAGTACCATGCGCTAAATAATAAACGGCATAAACACAAGATTTTAAATTGATTAATCACAGAATTTGTTGTTCCTATTATTTTAGGGGAATTTTTTAAGTCTTATATACTTAGTAATAATTACTATTGATATAAATGTTCAAGGTCACAACCATTTAAGAAATTAAGCTGCTTTTTTATAACTTTAAAGGAATAATGTATAAGTCACAATAAAAATAATTTTGTTTTAGATCATTGAACACAGGCATATAAGTGTAAATTACACTAACTAAACTCATCAAATAATATTTGCAACCTAATCTAAATCAATATTTCTATCTACTTTCTCAGGAAAGTGGAGCACAGATGAACATCAGTAGCTCTGGGAATAAAAGAAACGACAATAAACAAAACAAAACAAAAAAATCCATTAAAAAAAGGGAACAATTCTATTTATTTCATCTTGTTTTACAATGCTGTTTCTACAGGCTATTTAACATATTTGGACAGAAGAGAATGCACACACTTCCCAAGCTGTTTGAGGGCTTCAATCCATATTCTAAGCTGAAGAAATGTTTGTCCAAATTTGTATTTGTTTCCTGCCAAACTCGCTGAAAAATAGTTCACATAGTGATCAGATAAAACTTTTCAATTTTTTTTTCCGACAAAGATAAATAAGAAAGTTACCATTGAGAGGAAGAATGCAGATGGGATGTGATTAGAGGAAGAAGATGGAGTTAGGAGAACACACACACACACACACACACACACACCACTGATCAGATTAAAGTTACATTACATCATGGAAGCCTTTGTTGTTTGTTGTATAGGTTTTTTCTGTGTGTTGTTCACGCTGTCCACTTTCATATTTTGGCTTCAAACATCATACAACTGTATTTGGGAAGTTTGGGACAGGAAAAAATGAAATCCTAATAAAACAGCCTGTGTTTCAGACAGAGACTGGCTGCGTGAAAACTATAACTCTATAAGTTTGGTTTTAGGACACAGTATAGTAGAGCTCCAGAGTGAAACATATACATAGATACTGTATGTGCAGAATATGTCTCTTTATGCCATGAAACAGCCATGATGTATTATGTGATATTACAGAAAAGTTGCTAATGGAAACTGGTGGGAAAAAAAAGAGCTCGACATTTGTGTGGAAAACACTCCTTGCTATAAGAATATAAACTAGTAAATGGATCATTGTCTAGTGCTTTTATCCAAAGTGCTTTACAATTCGCCTTTTTATTTCCTACCATTCACCCACACACTCTTACACACACAATAACGCTCACACACTAATAGCACCAAGCGTCTATGTAAACTGCTGTTTGGACCATCGGGAGCAAGTTTAGGTTTGGACAGACTATGTTGGATTTTGGTTTTCTTTTTAGTTTTAGTGCAAACAAAAGTATAAACAGCCACTGTTGGTGTCGACTTTCTAATAACATGATTACAAACTTCATACCAGTTCAAAAAGTGTTATCATCTATTGATAAGGCAGTCATTGTGAATCTGATGCTTAGACATGTGTTCATTTTAATTTTCCTATAAATAAAGTGTTTTGTGGTTAATTAGAGAGTTGCAGGAGATAGGTGTAGGACATGTTGTACTTTGTCTTTGAGCATTTCAACCTGATTTTACTGGATTCTTGTCACTCATTTTGAACTGAACATTCTAAGCCTTAACGTTGCATTTTCTTGAACCGAACCGAGTGTTTATTGGTGCATAAACTTTAACCAGATCATAACCACAGTTAAATATACAGTAATTGTTATTCTTAACCATGAACATCGATCATGCAAGCACCTTTCATACATAAAATGCAATGCAAAGTGCACATACACACACACACACACACACACACCGGAAGTCAGTACATACATGGCATAGCAGCATTGCACGTCTCTAGGGAAGAATCAGCATTCTGCAGCATATTATGGTCTGGTAGCAGCAGGGGGTGTAAGGACCAGGTTGATAAACAGCTACTCAGCAGATCATTAGTGGTAACACCAGGGGTTAGTAGTGGATTAGTGGTGATAACGTCCATCCAATCAGCTGATAGCATTCAGCACCTTTATAGATTTATTTATCCGTTTACGTCACTGCAACTCTTTTACTTCCCATTTCCAATTTCCCAACCAGCTGGAGAAAAAAAAAATGTGTCAGAGCCACAAGTTTTTCCTCCAACTAACACACACATAAGGTCTTAAACTTCATTGTGTGTGTATGTGTGTGTGTGCAGACACGCAGCTGCCACAATAGCCTAATTGTTCTTTTGGTTGACTAATAATGGTTGAGCCTTGTGGACACAAAAGCTTTAATTAAATTAGTTGGATGGTTTACAGTTTCTTTTGGAAGCTGCTCCTGCAAACCACAACTGTGTTTAAAAAAAAAAACAAAAAAAAACAAGGAAAACTGGAAGACAACAGCCAACCATGGACACCAGAGACTAAATGATGTGCAGCCGCGCATCATTTACGATGCACTGCAAACAACAGACTGGGAGTAGTTGACTCCAATGTTGTGTTGCTCTGATTGGCTGGGGGGTGCAGGATGGGGGAGAAACGGTGAGTCAGGCAGGACGGGCACGGGAACGCAATCGTAGGCTCCGAACGGGCTAATTTGTCATCGCCCCCTGTTGCTGTGGCAACCAGCATTCTGGTTGAATCATGGGATGCTTGGGTGGTGTATTCCTCCTCTTTTTTTTCATTTGGATTTATCCTGTTTGTGCCGGGGAAGGAAGGAGTAAAAGAGTGAGTAAGTCATTTGGTTAAATACAGCTTTATTCTGATGAGTTGCTGTCATCAGGACCAGATAATTGCACTTCAATCCAAAGTATCACTTGGCCTATTTAATTTGATTTATAATTATAATGTTGTCTGATGCTGTCCTGTTAAAACACTGTATCTCCAAATATTCATGAGTGAAGAAAAACCTCCTTTTCATATTCATTTTAATACATTTGTCAGTTGATCCAAAAGGCTTTTAAATGGTTTGTATAGGGAGTACTTAGTGGCTTTCAGTGGACAGTGATTTTGCATAAGTGCTGCAGATTTTCTATTAATGGTTTATGTACAAATATTGATGCTCATTTATGTCAAAATTTGCTTAGCAGTCAGTTTTTTATAATGCCTATAATATTTTAATATATAATATTTTGATGTAATATGTTTATATCATTTATCAAACAGGTTATAATTCCATCCCTAAATATATTTTATATAGTTGAAAAACAAAACAACATATTTTTTTGAGTTTCTTACTAAAAGCTATATTCTAATAATTTGATTTGAACACATCTTGATGACACTTTAATTGCTTCATTTAATACTCATTTTCCTGAGCAGACCCTAAACCAACATCATGGTATGGCAGGTTGTTTAAGTAGCAAACCAGCTCTAATCATGTCCTGTTACTATTTTAATTATTATTCATAATTATTTTTTCCCTGCAATGTACTTTTTTACTAATTATGCTAATGCATTTAATCAACTTTTGAACATGTTGCCCTGTCAGTCATGACTGGGGAGCATAAACACACACCCTGCTGTTTCATCATCATTAAGGAATGGTGGTAATAACAACAATAACATAAAATAACAAATAATAATAAGTAAATAGAAAGAGCAGAATCATTTATTCTGCAGCTTATCACTACTCTGTTGCATTCCCATTAGGACTGTATCTATTTCCATATTAAATATTGAGTCAATTTAAGCTGAGAAGGACGCATAAAAGGGAAAGTACAGTGCATGAGAGTGAGTGGGAGGCCGAGAGCTTGGACTATGGAGTTAATTGCCATTAAGAACCGTCCTCTCAGAGGAAGGACACGCTGGACACGGCAAACATTCAGAGAAAGCAGACATTAGTACATCACTCAACCGGTGGATTTACATTTGCATGTCATGCTTTGTTCCTCTCAGGGTACGACTTTTGTTAAAATGACTCCTGTTGCCTCAGAGATGTAGTTTATTCACATTTACTGCTCATACAGAAGTGCAGATTAGGCAGACTATGGTTTCAATACTTCTGTAAACAAGTGATTTTTAGGCAACAATAACCTCTAGCTTCCAATATATAATTATTATGTCATGAGAACAAGTGAGTGATTAGGATATTTTTAAAATGTAAGATGGAAGAAAAGAAGAAAAAAGTAATAAAAATTTAAGAAGTAAAGTAACAAAATATTTGTACTTAGTTACTTGACATATCTGTTAATATTAGTAATAAATATACAGGATTAAAAAAAGTTAAAGCGTGCTAATTAAGCAGCAGTGGTGGAGGTGTGATCAGAAAGAGGCTCCGCTGTGTGATCAAGATGAAGCAGGAGCATTCATATAATTAAAAGTCCTGTTCAGAGAATCCATCATGGCTGCCGAGGCTCCCTGACTCACTGCAGCTCTCTGTTCATGTGAGTGGGTGACTGCATCCTTTTACAAAGAGTTTAGATAAACGACCACTTGGACAAATAAGAAGACATATTAATAATAACAACTCTATCTGAGTCATTGGCCTATCGAGTGCTGGTCTGGTCATGGTACATGGTACAACACTACTATTTGTCCCATGAAAGGGCTGAACTTATACAAACCATAATTGTGACATTGATCGTTGGCTGCTAATGTCACACATTAGGTGACGCAAGTAGCAATTTGCAGATTTTTACTCAGGCCGTGTAGTATTTATCCTTTTTTTTCCCCACCTATTGAATGGTCTGCATTTTTTCAAAACACTTTTCACGTCTCCTGGCCACTCAAAGCACTTTACAACACATTTACCTGTTCTCTCACACACACACACTCACACACCCATGGTAGCTCAAGCTCATTCACACACATTTAAAGAGGACTCTCTCTACCTCTGAGCCGCAGACCCAGGAGAACACAACGATTTTAATTAATGTAGAGGTGGCCTTCATTATTTCCATTTAATACACGACATGCATGAATGTCGTGTTCTACACCTGTTGAATGTGTTCACATGAGGCCGGCAAATCAGCTCTTCTAAGCTTCAGAGCTGGTAAAAATAATCAGATGACAAAGAAGTTAAATTAACTTTCTATTCAACTATTTTTCTCTTATTTTTGGAGGTTGGTTGAAAGACATGTGACATATCATCAGTATTTTCGAGTTATGCTACATTTTTGGGAGGGACAACAGCATCTGTTTCAAGATTTACAATTACTGAGCTAAAAATCAATAATTTCAATATTGTAAGACATCAAATTTATCAGAAATTATATTCTTGTAGTAACTTAAGCATGTTACTTCTTTAGGTTCTGACCCTTCACCCTGGTAACTGCATTTGTCTGAATGATCTATCATATCAAAAACTAGTGATCAACTTCTTTTTATTTTACTATAAAAAATGAAACTATTAGGATGGTGTTGAGCTAAATCACCAAAATAGAGTTCTGTCAACTGCTTTTTTAACTATTAACATTCCATTGACCAGCAGGAGCCACTAGCAGACACTAAAACAATGCTGCAAATAACACAGGTGGAATCTACCCCGAAATGTAATAGATTATTCATCCTTGGACAATTCTACACTTTAGGACCAAGTTTCACAACGATTGGTAACATAGTATTTGTTTGATCTTGTTCACAGATACAGAAAACGTTCCCGTTGGCAGAGGTAATAATACAAATGGTGTGTCCATATTAGTGTAATGTATAATTAAAAAAAAACTCACTGTGGCTGAGATCCACTGAGTTTAACTAATATGGCCACTGAACAGTCAGTTAGTTATTTACTATACCTACTTATTCCTAATTAGGTTCTCAGGGGTCTGCTGGAGCCAATTCCAGCACATGGCAGGTACCAGCCTATTATGGTACATTCACACACTCATACCTACAGGCAATTTAGAATCTCAAATCAACCTCAGCATGTTTTAGGACTGTGGAGGAAGCTGGAGAACCTGAATAGAACCCGCACAGACACAGAGAGAACATGAAACTCCACACAAAAAGGTCCCAGACTAAGGACGTGAACCTTTGACCTTCCTGATGTGCCACCCACTGCTCCACTGTGTCCCCTAGCTGCCAAACACTAAAAGACAATCATACAAACTGGAGGATTTTGGCCACTCGGGGACTGAAACAAGAATTTAATGGGTCACAAGATGCTGGCGTTGAAGTCCCTCTTTCAGCGAATGAAGAAATGGGCTTGCCGGGTCAGTGGGTTTCCACCTTGTTTCCACTGTACTGTGTATATATTAACATTCAACCAACCACCACAAGTTGGCTCCGCTATTTGTTTCAGCCGAGCACTTTGAGGCCTACTTTTACCCTCCTGTAATCAGAGGAAATATCTTTGGACCGTGGATGTTTTTTCCTTGTTTTGATTTTTCGATGAGAGGGCTTATGAAAAAAACATCCAGCTGTGCCTCCCTACTTTCCGCCCCCCTTCCCTCAAATTACGGCAGGAAGTGGGGAAGCGTGTTCGCCATGCTTTCTCATTGGCTCCCCCCTCTCCCTCTGCCAGTTGACGCCGCGTCATAAATCCATCTCAGCCCGGAAGGAAGAGCGTCTCAAGGCTGCTGCTTCTCTCCCACTAAATTCTGTTATTCTTCAAAAAAAAAAAAAAAAAAGGAGGAGGAGGTGCAGGAGGATGGTGGGCGCAGCAGTGGGGAGAGAGAGAGAGAGAGAGAGAGAGAGAGAGAGAGAGAGGAGAAGAGGAGGAGGAGGTTCAAAGAGAATTATTCATCCTGTGTTTGGAGAGCAGGTTTGTCTAAATGAGGCTCAGTAGCAACACTGATACTTGAGCTGCCGTTTGCCTTCAAGACACACGTATACACACTTTTCACATGAATATACAGGTTCACCGATACACACTAGCACTTTCTAACTTTGTGAGGATGATGGACAGTTCAGGGCAGTGAACAAGGCATTTAAAACCGATTCAATTTCAGCGGCTGAATGGTATATTTTATTAATAGCCTGTTTTTTATTTGTATATCTTCTTTCATACAGAAATCTAAGTGCTTTACAACAGGCATGAAATAATCATTAAATGCATGTTGAACAAAATATAAACATTTAAGACCCATATAAGGAGGGGAAGGAAAAATATAATAAGCTATTTCTTTGTTTGGAGAGAATACCATGGAGAGATTTACACTCAACTTTACTAAAGTTCAGTATTAGGCACATTAACGAAAGTGCATCATATGATTAGTTAATCCTCATGCAAATACTCTTCACAGGTGCACTATATATATATATATATATATATATATATATATATATATATATATATATATATATATATATATATATATATATATATATATATATATATATATATAAAATTATAAAGACTTTATAAATAAAGAAAACAGATGGAAGCTGTGGATTCAGACAGCTGTATTTGTGTATGCACAATGTGCCCGACAGCCTGAAATCAGTGTGGAAGTGTTTTGAATCCATCCATCCATCCATCCATTTTCTATCCCGCTTATTCCTTTTCAGGGTCGCAGGGGTCTGCTGGAGCCTATCCCAGCGCATTTTATGGCGAGAGGCAGGGGGATACACCCCAGATGGTCGCCAGCCAATCGTGGGGCACACACACCATTCACACACCATTCACACACACACTCACACCTATGGGCAATTTAGATTTGCCAATTAACCTGAGCATGTTTTGTATTGTGGGAGGAAGCCGGAGTACCCGGTGAAAACCCACGCAGACACGGGGAGAACATGCAAACTCCACACAGAAAGGTCCCAGACCCAGGCCCCAAGGCGGTCTTGAACCTGCGACCTTCTTGCTGTGAGGCAACAGTGCTACCCACTGCTCCACCGTGTCGCCCGTGTTTTGAATCCTTATTACCTTTTTTTTTTTTTTTTTTTTTTGAGTTTTAGAGCATATATGCTTGCTCAGTGGTTATATGCAAAGTAAATGAGTACATTTTTATTCAATTGAGTAAATGTGACTGGTGGAGTTTATTATTTTTTCTTGGGCTATGCAGCATTAGCCATGCAGACGGCCTTGTGTAATCTATCTATCCAAATAATCCAGTAGATTGAGGACATGACTGATAAAGGCATATTATTTATTCAGCATGAAACTTATATCTGAATTTAAAATAACACCAAGACTTCTGACCTCCGGTTTTAGTTAGGGAGATAATTTCCCAGGTTGTTAACAAGCATTTCGCTTATTGCTTGGGGCAACTACTAAGATTTGGTTTCTTTCCTTATTTAGCTTCAAAACGTTATTGCACATCCATTTATTTATTTATTGCCAGAAGGCCGTTGGTGATGATTGCAACTGCAACATCATTAGGTTCCACAGTTATGTACAGTTGTGTATCATCTGCATAACTATGGAAACAGACATTGTGCTTCATGACGTCAACAATTGGCAGCATGGATAATATATTAAAAAGAAAAAAATATATATAATATGAAACGTATTTTAATATGTTGCTGATTTGTTTGTCTGGTCAAGCCGTGGTGAAACAATGATGCACTTCGCTGTGATCATTTACTCCCTAAAATGTCTAATTACAAGGACTGAGACATTTTAATGCATCCTCATGTTCTCATAAAGAGTTGTAGCCAGAAAGAAGCTCAAGGTGGTTGTTCCTGGCCCAAAGGCACCATGCTACTGCCACAGGCACAACTTTTCTTGAAATCTCTACTTTTATTTGTCACATGTACATGATATCCTGAATGAAATCTATGATTGATGATGAATTTTATTTCAAGATTAAAAGCAATAAATATTTGAAGCTATTACGAAAAAACTATGAATTGGGACAGATTGGTGCAATTTAAGGAATATCAGTAAATTGCATGTAAGGCATTTAAGGACCACGGGTAAAAATATTGATGTAAAAATGATCTGCAATACAATAAAGCACAATAGGAGGAACATTTTCTCCCAAATGACTGTTTCATAAAACTGAATAGTTTAAAAAGCTGAATCAAATACAAATACCAACAGACGAAATAACAAGAAACCAAAAGAAAGACCTGAAGTAACCTGCCTTTACGCTTTTCTGACAAAATCCTCTCTGAAGCAAAGATAGAAATCCTCAGACTGAGGACACTGCAGTTTATGATGCAGCATACAAAATGTGGAACTCAAAAATATGGACGGTTTGCATCTCATTTACTGCCTCAAACTTTTCACAGAACTGTATATCTGATGTTTTCAACCTTTTTTTTTTTTTTTTCATTTCACCCTCTTTGATGTAATCATATTTTAGTTCTGCTCCAACCCACTAGGATAGTGTGTTTCTGCAGCTCCCCACTGAACTACAGTATCTCTTTGGTCTAAGCTGATTTATTTATGTATTTATTTTACTTAGCACAGTTTAAAATATAAAAAAAACAACAAAAATGACATGATAACATCTGGAGCCTCCACCTAATTATAAAAGAAAATCTTTAAAAGGTATATAAATATATATATATGTATATATATATATATATATATATATATATATATATATATATATATATATATATATATATATATATATATACACACAGTGGGGAAATATCACACAAATAAGTCGTTAAAAAATCATGCATTGTGATTTCTGGATTTTTCTTTTTAGTTTATCTCTCTCACAGTGGACATGCACCTATGATGAAATTTTCAGACCCCTCCTTGATTTCTAAGTGGGAGAAATAGCTAAATAGCAGGGTGTTCAAATACTTATTTTCCCCACTGTATATATATATATATATATATATATAGTTTTATATATAGATGGATTAAATAGTTGTATAAACCATTTAAGATTTAATGGCCAAAAATGGCACAAAATCATGATTTTTGTAATTAATATATATGTGTATATATATATATATATATATATATATATATATATATATATATATATATATATATATATATATATATATATATATATATATAGAGAGAGAGAGAGAGAGAGAGAGAGAGAGAGAGAGAGAGAGAGAGAGAGAGAGATAGTTTTGCAAAGATAAATGGGCAAAAATTACCCCAAAAGAATTGCAGCTGTAATCACAGCAAATAATGTTGCATGCTTCACTTTTATTTTTTTTTATTTCTAAAAAAAGATTTAAATATCATATAGGTTTCATTCCACTTCATGACTGTGTCTCACTTGGTGTTGATTCTTCACAAAAAATATTCAAATTTTATATCTTTATATTTGAAGCCTGAAATGTTACACAAGGTCAAAAAGTTCAAGGTGACCAATTACTTCCACAGAGGCGCTGTGGCTCTCACACGGCTCTGGCACGGCAGTGTCTGACCGGCGTCTCAGCCTTTAAACTGACACGCCTGTCCTGCTGACGCTCGGGAGAAGCCCCGGCGACGAGGTTTTTCCGTGTCATTAGAGGGTTTGATCTGAAAGTAGGCCAGCTATTTCTGACTCATTTTCATTACCGCTAAAAGTCAGAAACACTGCGGGAAAGTGGAACACCCGAGTAGACTGAAGCTGGGAGTGAGAGCTCTGTATTAGTGCGTTTGTGTGTGCTTGTGTGTGCCTGTGTGTGCTTTACAGAGTAGGAGGCACTCTCATCGGTTCACCGAGGGGCCATCTACACTTAAACGACGATCTAGACGCTTCTAAAACACTTTTTCCCTTTTTTGCTCCACGAGTTCAACCAACAGATCTGAGTCTTCTTCTTTGCACACAAAAGGCTTATTCCTCTCAAAGTCGTGTTCACAATTTTATTTCTTTTCTCTTTTTTCCTTTTGAATCCCTTGCGAGTGAGCGCGTCTCCTTTGCCAAGTTAAATCCATCCACCTGACAGATTTAAACACGTTCATGAACATGATTTGTGAGAAACAAGCCTAGAAAATAGTCATTGTTCATTTCAACTCATGGAAAATGGATTAGTTTCTTTAAACACTGGTATTTAAGCACATTGTCTTCAACAATGTGTGTGCCACTCACACGTTTATCAGTCAGCAGCTTAGCTTTTCAGGTCACATGTTCCAGTGTAATTGGTTCCTCGTTTCAACAGATAATTACCATAAACTCTTAAGGCTGATCATACAATTATTATATTACCACCAGGCCAAAACAAATTTTAAAACACACAATAAAGCCAGAGAAGTGCAGAGAGGTGAGGAGGAACATGCATGTTCTCTCTTGTACAGTGGGTCTGAGGCAGATTGATGGAGGGAGGCAGAGACATGGAGACAGAGAGAGATGAGCGCAACCAAACCAAGTGACAGAGCACAGCGGTGGAGTGGCAGAGAGAGATAGACCTAATGCTCTCGCACAGCGGGCCGCCACCATTGCCGCCTTGATGTCGCTGTTTGGAGTGGGAGGCGGCGGTTTGCCTTCCCCGGGTTTCCGCAGCGAGTTCAGCTAACGGTGTCATTTCTTCCTCCCTTCAGGTAAAGCTGGATTACAGCGTGTGTGTGGTTTTTTCCTCTGCGTGCTCCGGTTTCTCCTCCTGACATGCCATCGACCCGTCTGTGTCCCACCTCTCGCATGCTAAACTGTGTGATACACACTTCCAACGCGCTAACCTGTGTGTGTAACTCGCTAACTTAGCTTACAGTACCTATCGATCAAATTCCTCTTTAAATTGTTTTCATTATACCACATAGTGTTTAGTTGAACTTTGCAGTTACCCATGATTGGGTAATCACTTGAAATGGTGCAGGATGACCGCTTGAAGAAGATGTCAACAGACCTGGCAACCCGTTTTTATTTCTGTTGTGTTGAAATTATTTTTTTTGAGAAAGCAGATGTAAGCATTCTTCTCATATCACATATTTCACCCCTAATATAATTATTATTGCTATTCTCATCAATGTTAATAATGAATGAGCATTACATTCTTATGATTAGCATATTAATGTATGTGATAAAGTGGTGACTTTTCATTCAGAACTTTTTTTATTTCTTTCTAACTTTTTTTTTTTTACGTTTTCTATAGGTTTTACATTTTATAGTAAATAAATGAGTTAACAATGGAGGAGGTGGCGACGATGGTGACTGTCTGGGTGTTTTCAGAGAAAAAGAGAGGCAGACGAGGAGTGATAGAAAGAGCAGGAATGAGATTAGTGCAACTGAGACAGAAAAGCAGAGTGAAACTGACAGAGAAGAAGAAGTCGGGCAACAGGAAGATTTACTTACAGATAGTAAAACGTGAGAGGAGGCAGTGAGAGAGAGAGAGGCAGACATTGTTATGCTGAGTTGTCATCTTTACTAAATGGATGTACCATGTCTTATTATTCATCTAGCTGACAAAGCCAGACGCAATGTTGCATCTCAATGACTTTTACTCAACTTTCTCTCATAGCATTTGCATCTATTTTAGCCTTTTGTTTTTGCAGGCAGTCAATGAAGCAAAGGTTGTAACCCCCTTTTTTATTAATAAAAAAGTTTTACTTGGCAACCGACTGGGAAGCTTGACCAATTAGCAGATGTGTTACCTCATGGTGCCAACAGCTAGTGACATTTCACTCAAGCACTCACACACACTCACACACACACACACACACACACACATATGCCCAGAGGTGTACACTCCCACGCACATACTCAACATACACGCAGAGACATGACACGTCCATCTCTGTAAACTGGGGTGAACACATGTTTACAACATGTACACGTGAATGTTAGTGCACACACAAACTTGTGTCACACGAACAGAGACATTAAGAAAGAAGGGATTAAGATTTCATTTGGTTCCTGTTCAGCGGTGTGGCTCACATCACAGAGACATCAGGATTTACATGCTGCCTTGAGGTCACAGGTCTGGTTGGTCTAAATTTGCTCTGTGCGTGTGTGTGTTTGCGATGGGGTGTGTGATGTGACGAGGCAGGGGTCACATTAACTCTCCTGGTTATCAGTGTTCAGGCTGTTAACAATACTGAATGTGAGTGGAGGAGAAGGTGGACTGAGACTAAAAAGACTGATATTATACTAGTGTTAAGTATCAGCTCTAATTACAGACCATGACTACTGGGTGTTTATTTAACATAATTTGAATTAAATAGAGTTGTTATTTGGCTAAATCTCTATTTTGTGTGGGTCTGTACTTTTACTAGATGTGGACACTGTTTTGTACAATGTGCAAAGGTTAGTTCTTGTTATGACTGGTTCCTAGAAGGTTGGTTCATGTATAGTTGGTTCTTGTCATGACTGGGTCTTGTTACTGCTAGTTATTGTATGACTGGTTCTCATAGAGATGGTTCTTGTGTGACTGTTTTTTGTAGAGTTTTTTCTTGTTACTGTTGTTCATGTATACTTGGTTCTAGTGGGACTGGTTCATGACTTGACTGATCTTATATTTAATGTTAGAAAAATTTGTAATCTTGTGTGTTTAAGGGATGGAGAGGATGGAGCCATGACAGGAAGGGAGAGTTGTCAGTGAATAGGATTAAGTGAGTGGACCTGATTAGCCAGGGCCCAGTAAAGTTGGTGTCATAATTTAATATGGGGTGAAATATATTGATGACATTGTGAGAGAATGAACTTTGTGCTACAGTTCTATGGTGGACATTCTGGGGGGGCTTGAAATGGTTTAGTCCACCCACGGACTTCAGCCAAACCAACCAGTCATCAATATAATCTGATCAGATTGTATCATAAAAATCTATTTATGCTTGTTTATTTTTAAATCTGTTTTTTTTGCTAATGGCACATTTAGGGGCCCGCTGACATTAAGCGTATACAGGGGCCAAAATGTGGTGCCTCCACCTCCACGCCCCACCAGAAGGAGCTGATCCATGGGTGAACCTCTAATAGGGAAGGAGGAACAGCAGACACTGGCTGGGAGGAAGCAGAATGTGTCAGGCAGGGAGCTAAAAGAACTGAGACTAATGGAAAAGAATTTCAGTCTGACAGGAAATTGGAACACAAGGCGGCATGTTAACATTTTCTATACCATGCTACATCTTTTTTTTTTTTAACTCATTTTCACAAGACTTTAATGCTTCAGTGTGGTTGGATTCTGAATAAAACTGCTTGGTTTTTATATTCGCTATATAGTATTTGTATATCTGTGCAGAACAGAGCAGTCATGCAGGAGAAGGTTTAAAGTCTGGTGACAGTTGAGGATAAATTTAGGTCAGTTTGGTGAATTCTTTTTTGCAGCAAAATTCTGCATGACACTAATATATGAAAAAGGACAAAATAATGATATAATGTTTACAGTGTATCTGTGAGTTTAGATACTTTTAGTTTCATTGTTTGCATGCGGTTCACAGTGGAGCTTATTAACCAAAGTAAATGAGATTGGTAATTGTTTGTGATAAATTTGGGCCCCAGGGAAATACCTTTAATAACTCGCACTGAAGAACTTCTTTATAGTTCTAGGTAGGAAAAAAAAAGTGCTGAGGTACTGATGTGTATAACTGTAATCGTGTAGTAGTGACACACTCCGGTGCTTTTGGACCAAACTATAACCCTCATAATCTGAATTAATCAATTCAGAGCAGGCAAGTTTCTTGACAGAGCTTCTTACGCAGGCAAATCAGCGTTCTTTATGTAAATAAAAACTGAACAGGAAGAACTATATATAAAATATAATTAATAGAATACAAGGTACATAAAATAGTTATCAAAATGAGAGTAATATAAATAAAATACAAAGTACATGCACAAAATATATAATATTTATAATACTACTACTAATACTACTACTACTACTACTACTACTACTAATAATAATAATAATAATAATAATAATAATAAATGAAATAAATTCATTAAATAATGTCAATACTTAAGGCAGGAAAAAGTACATACATTCTGATATAATCAAAGATTTAGTTTTAAAGGGAAAAAACACTTCCTCTCCCATTGGTTTCCATCTCAAAGGAGTCACAGCTACTAATGAATTAAATAATATCCTATAGTGAGCTCTGGATTCACACCAGCCCAGGTTAAAAACACACACCTGAAGAGTGTCTTGCAGAGAATGGAGTGTCAAATAAGAAAAGTTCTTTCTTTGAATCTCTGTTCTTCTTTCTGTTATCAAAGCGTCTGCTGTAGCTAACGTTCTGATTAGATCTCAGACACCGTGGTTATTATCCAGCCCAGAGGCGATGCCTGCATGTGTGAATGTGTGTGTGTGTGTGTGTGTGTGTGTGTGCAGGAGCCTCATCCATCCGGCGCCCCATTGAGTCAGGATATTGGCCAGTAGCCTTCTGATGAGCAGAGAGGTTGTTATATCCTCAAATGCCTGAAAGGTGGATCTGTCCTTCGTCTTCCATCAGATGGATAAACGCCGTGACTGTGACACAGACCATTATGCGTTTTTATGCTCGCATGTGCATGTGCTCACTAAAAAGATGTTGAGAGGTTTTCGATCGTGTCATAATACACTTTGTGTTTCCTAGAGAGACTTTGACCTGACTTCCTGGCTACCTCACTTCCATTGAAATACATTCTCTCTGCACGACACTTTGTATTTATGAAGGACGGCAGCTCACATAATGACTTTCCCATTGTGGTGCCTCAGAAAATAAAATACTTTTACGGCAATACTTTTACTACTTTGAGCTCGTAATATTTGTACTTTTTTATTTATTTTTTTTTATTTTCAAATTTATTGACACCAGCAATATATTATAAAACACAACATCTTACTTTGTTGAGGATAAAGTTCTACACAGCAAAAAAACATATCTCATCAGGACGACTTATCTTCTATTAGGTACAATCGGTCAAATATTGAGTAGAATTGTCTTCAAATATTGTATTCATTTGGCAGATAATTTTACTCACTCAAAAAATGTACACTTAAGATTTCATTTTTTTTTTAATTATATTACTACATAAAGCACACAATATGAATAATGCTCTTTTTAATTATTTAGTTTCATTGACAACACAAATACATCTTAAAACACAATATCATACTTTGCCTAGAATAAATTTATTATTCTTTTTCCCAATTTCCCAAGCTCATAATAATTATACTCAAGTACTTCTACTTAAAACAGGATAATGCATAACTTTAATCAATTATTTTTATAATTGTGGTATTACTACTTTTTTAGATACTGATATGTAGATTCAGAGCCTAAGTCTTCAGTTCTTTTTTTTTTTCATTTCTTACACATGAAATAAAACGCAGTGCAACGAATAGCCGTAAAATCCTAAAAGACATATAAATTGACCAGTGCAGGCTGGCCGGTGGTTAATGTTCATTTCGGGGCTCTACTCGCAGCGTTTTTGATGTCTAATATCTTCCGATGGCTGCCAGGAATCCCCCAAGTCAACAGACTTGCGTTACGCCACAGCGTAACAGCCAGCAGAGCAGCCTGTTGACACTGTCTGGCTCCCTCTGTAATAAAGCCGAATGATGCAAACAGCAAGACACAATTTCAGCCCGGCGATGGAAAATAAAGCTGTGTAATGAAAGCACAGATGTAATCTGTACACCGTCTGCAGAGGGAGAGCGGGAGAGACGGCAGAAGAGAGATGGAGGCCGCGGGAGAGGCCGCTCCCTCGCAGATCAATAGCGAGATGGAAAAATGTGTTAATAGTGCAGTTTTGGTGACAGGGAGGTGTGTTGCTGCTGTTGTTCTGCTCGCATGATTCATCCAAACTTAGATTTTCCTCTCCTCCTTTGTTTATTACTTTGCATGCAAAAAAAGGATATAATAATCATTAAATAAATCCACGCATGGAGCAGTATTGCAAAAGGAGTAAAATGAATTCTGTAAATGGCTGTAAAAGCACTGCATCGCAGAAAGCCTGTGAAAAGCGTGCTGTGCTCTCAGAAGAAGCTGCTTGAGACATAAAAGTGCACAACTGTCCCAATTTTCTGCAGCAATTTCACCGTGCATGACAGAGGATGAAGGAGAAACCTTTTTTTTTTTCTCTTCCAAAACACACCTGTGGAAAAATCCGAATCCAGGTGCACAAATGAATTTTTGAAATATAGACCCTAACAGACCCGAAAACTCCTACACCCATAATTCACACTTCCCTGGCTTTTTCTCGGTTATGTGATTGGAGCCAAATACAGGCCACACTCACTTTTCATATACTTAACATATGTTCATATTTAGTATAGTTCAGGTTAGAGTAGGTTTAAATCGAGTCTTTGTAATGACAACATTTTGCAGCAGGATGACATAGAGCATGAAAAAAATCCAACTCACATAGACCTATTGTTACTTTAATGACATTTTGGTTGAGTGGAATTCAAATAATGCAGATGATGTGTCCAAGTTTGTGCATCAGTCATTGTCTTGTTGTCTTGTGTTAAGATTATAAATGTTATACATACGCTAAACTAAAGTGACTCAATTATGGGAATGAGCAATGCAACTGGTTTCATACAATTTTGAATCTGATAGAGGATTTTTGTGCATTTGTAAAAGATGTCTGAAAGTCTAAAAATGTACAATTTGATTCTCTTTTCTGTCATACACCCTGGGTTTGGTCTGCTGCTTGGATAGCAGAGCATCATCATGCATCAGGCAGCATAGTACGATGTTATTACATCATTATTTATCCTCTTACCTCCGTCCACTCCTCCTTTTTTCTTCAGTCACTCCTCTGGTTTCAAGTCCTTCCCCCCCTTTGACTTTCTCCCGGGGTGCTTTTAGTAGCAATATATAGGTCGGTCAGAGATGATTAATTAAAACTATCTGTGTGATATATTACAGGACTGTGCATGTATGTATGGTGTGTGTGTGTGTGTGTGTGTGTGTGTGTGGGGTATGTGCTTGATATATTAAAACAGTGTGTGTGCTGCATCCATCTCAGGCAGCCATTCTGTGCCTGCTATAAATCACCATCACACGTCACCCTCACATCCAGGAAACCTGACAGAAGATGCCACACTGTCGTCAGGACACTGTGTGTGTATGTGTGTGTGTGTGTGTGTGCGTGCGTGCGTGTGTGTGTGTATGTGTAGGGGCTACAGGCTACTATGCTAATGTGGTAAACCTCGCTGCTGAGGGAGGTCAAACTGTACATGCTCTGGGGAAGTTAAAACACTTTACGGGACAATAAAGGCCAGGGACGCAAATGTGCAGCAACGTATGTGGCTGCATTTCCTAAACTATTAGCATGGTGCCTAGTTGAGTCACCAGGGTGAGGTTCTACAACTATCAATGTTCATTGTCCAGCAGGAGCCACTAGCAGCCAATATCATCAGAGGGATCCACATTAACATTTAATGGGTTCCTGCTTAGCCAATTCTACTTTGTACCAAGGTTCACCAAAATCCTCCAAGTAGACATTCTGTTATTCTGTTCACAGATAGACAAACGCTGTTTCCTACGGAGGGTAATTGAGGGTGGAAAATCCCAATTCAATGTTTTTTTCTTCCTATTTCCACAACCTAATTTGTGGAGAAAGTACAAGAATGTATAGAAAGCTGAGGACGACTCATCCCTTGTACAGCAGGAGATCACTGTATCTGTTTCACTACTTAGGAGAAAAAAAAAAGGAGAAGGGTTTTGGGAGGTATAAATGACCAGATAGAGAATACATTTAAACAGTGAGAGGTTTCCACTCGTCTTCTCGAAGAACTGTACACAGATTCAGAGTTTTTTTTTGATTTTGGTTGGATTGAGTTTGAAAATCTGTACAATGTTGCTTTACAGTTGTGAAGAGAATTGTGCCACCTACAATAAAAAAAAAAACAAAAAAAAAACTGCACTGTTGTGACTTTGAGGCGTTTCCACAAGGAGGGGAGCAGATAGAGGATGTTACTGATTTAACCAGATCAATTTGTGAACCGGGTGGCCAAACTGATTTATAATTTCATAATTACAGTAATCAATAAGTGAGTGACAAGAAATTGCTGTAAAAAAAAATTAAATAAAATCCAACCACACATACTTATAAGATTAGAGGAGTGATGCAGTTCCTTAACCAAGTATTGATGTGAATGTTCAGGTGAAATAAAATATAAAATGTGAAGGATTCACTTCTTAGGGCCTTTGCCTACTTTTCTATTGGAAAAGTTCTTAGCTTCTTACAGAAGCTCTTTAAGGCCTCAATGCATGTACGAGGCCTCGTTTCAAAAGCAACATCATCATTTTCTTCTGAAAATGTGCTTGTTAACATAGCTCAAAAACCTATTTTTTTTCTCCCTCCTCTATAATAACTTCCATATTTGAATAACAATAACTAGGACACGCTTTATGGCAGCAAAATGCAACCCTACACATACCTGCTGCTGCTTGTTGCTGGTAAAAAACATAAAGACGGATCCGCTGCAGTGTCTCGATCCTCAGAATGCAGTTTTCCCCTTATTTTAATCTAATCATAAATTTTTAAATCGCAGTCGTCTTTGGTGCTTTGGTCACGGGTTATTTATTCACGATTGTCAGCATTTTTAATGTTAATTGACAAAAAGTTGTTTAGGTCGAGTCCTTGGGAAAAGAGAAACTTAAAGAGCTACAGAAAGAAAAAAATGTTAGTGCTGAACATCCTGCAGCAAATGCAAGCTTTCTCTCAACAGATGACTTTTAAAGTTTTTTTTTTTTTTTTCCCCGAGCATCCACCTCGCCTCTGAGTGTCACTGAACCGTCATTAGCTGATTAATGTCTCCCTGCTGTGAGTGTTAATTGACATAATCTATTCTCCATTAGCACTGCTCCTCTGCAGACAGAGTCAATGTGTTCTTTCACCCCTCATTTCACCCAAGGTGGTCTTGCCCTTCACCTCGGGTTAATGGTGGGCCCAACCAAGTCAGGGTCCCTGCAGGGGGGCGCGGAAGTCTGGGTAAGTCTCATATCTTTGGGAAAAAGCGAACAACAGAGCTGTTGTGATGGCTGCTAGGTGTTTTTTTTATATCAATCAGAGAAATATACAAATTTAAAGTCTCCGAGCCAGGATGTGTCATTGTCATAAAGGCAATCTTATAAAGGTCCTGAAGCGACAATATTTTGTCTGAATGGAGGCAACATCCATAAGGAAATCAACAGAGCACACGAGTGAAAGAAGTCAGCAAATTCACACATTTGGAGTCGATTCAACAAATTGCAACTTGTTCAAGCCGAGAAATTAAAGTGAACAAGTTGATTATTCTACAATGTTCTAGCCAAGAGACTCAACTTGACACTTTGAGTTTAAAACAAAAAGTTTTTTATTATTTTTTTTTTTTAACACTCCTTGTTTTGATTTTGTACTGTAAGTTAAAACAAATAAATACTAAGCCTTATCAATTCAAGATTTTTGTTAAGTTGAAAAATAAAACAAACATTTCTGCATTATTTTAACTTAGAGTTTTGAGATAAATTATTTAAACTATGTTTCTATGACTTTACGTTTGACTTCCCCGACTTTCGCTCTCTCGTTGGGAGAAACAGACAACACTGTAATGTAGAGAAAACTGAGCACAAACAGGCTGACTGTGTGTGTGTGTGTGTGTGTGTGTATTTAGACTCAAGCCAGCACAAAGAGGGATAGGAGGGAGAGAGATGGAACATATCAGCAGAGTGAAATTAAGTTTGAATTGATTTTCTCTGACATTTCCCACTGAAAAAGTTCTGAACTCGTCACAGAAAGTTCAAATAAAAAAAAAAAAAAAAGGGAAAGAAAGAAAGCATATCTAATGCATACACCGACTCCCCTATCTGTTTCTTAGCAACAGCCTGCACCCGAGGTGAGAAGAAGGCGAGATGAAGCGATAGAGAGATAGATGCACAACAGAGGGGAGAGATATTGGAGTGTGCACCCTGCCAAGTATTCCGGTTGGGGGCTTTCGCTACATATTGATCTCAGCTGATATCGCTGGCCTAATCCTCGGGGATATTGCAGGGAACACACCCACTTCCAGCACGACAGATACCCCGAAGGAAATGGGGTTTGATGAATCACGTCCGCCCGATGCATCTGTACGCGAGCCGTTGACCCGCCCCATATGTTTAATAACATAATAATATTTTAATAATAAAAATAATGCTGACAGCTGCAGCAGCAGATACCTTTAGAGTCATGTGACTGGCAGCAGCAGCTTGTGTGGCTCTCAGCAGAAAGTGAGTGTTTGACCTTGATGCCAGCGTAGCAAGACAGGAGGCTGTAGCCAGCAGATGGCTGGTGACCCATCACCTGCACAGAGTGCAAACACACACACACACACACACACACACACACACACACAGTATAATGTGGAATGGATCAGTTGTTTCATGTCAGTTTGCTTTACTGTCGGCGAGCCGGAGCTGGATAATCAGACAGATGTGCCCAAACCGTAGAGTAAACAATCTCCAGGAAACATCTTAAAAGTGTGTTTTCAGAGATGTAGGATGGAGGGAAGTGGAGGTCGGGGCTAATAAGGAAGAAAATACATATAACAGCATTTGAAACATGTGAAGCAGCTGGGATTCTGGTTGTCTTCACACAGAAAATAGTCCTAATGACCAGGAAACAATCTTTTTTTTCTTTTACTGTAAACACATTAAAAAAAAGTGACAAAGTTAATATTACAGAAACATAATACTGCAAAATACCATAAACATGATAGTTTCTGTATCTAAAATGCTGTTCACACTTCAATCTTACATTAAATATTGGGATTGTTGGCTTTTTTGAGTAATTGTTAACTACTGATTATGTGAATAATATTTAGATTAGACGATTCACAATATATTTCAGTTTTATTGGAGACAAGATAAAATAAAAACAGATTTTAATGAGTTTATAGTTTAGTGTTTTTTGTGAGTTTTGCTGTCAATAGTAGATGAATTGTTAAAAATAAAAAAAAATTAATAAAAAGATGGTTGGTGACAAGGTTTAAAGGTGCAGTGCTGGATATTGACATTTAACATTGATAGGAGATACATTCTTCATTTCTGTCTAAAAGTAATTCTTACTTGAAACATTCTGGACAACACTTGTGTGTCACATATTTTGAACATGTGATCACAGGAACCTGCACATACATAAATGTAAATGTTACTACTTTACAGTTTAATAACGAGCCAATCAGAATGTGGCACATGACCAGGTCTGTCTATCTTGATCCTTGAACTTCGCCTTTGACTGTTTGTGTAAATTCAGACTAATCTGTGTTCTGCCTGAAACATCAAGCAAATGAACATTTTGTAAAAAAAATAAATAAATAAAATAAAAAGTCACGCCAAAGACTGTGGATCTCAATTCTAACTGAAAAGGTCGTGATTCCTTTTTTTCTTTTTTGTTTTAGAACGCAGCCCCTAACCCCCCAGCTATAAAAACAGTGGACAAAGTGGATTTATTTGTGTCTGGCTGATGCTTTTTTGGATAAAAGCTGCAGCGGGACGCTTTAATATATCTTCATCTGTCTGTTTTAGTTTCTCTCCTCCTCCAGCGGGGCAGAGTGTGTGAAAGTGAAATACAGAGACAGAGTCTATTTGGGACAGCGATGGCAGCTAAAGATAGAAGCCGGGTTTGGGAGGAAACATGGCGTGTTTCAGAGAGATCTAATGTATGATCTGAGCCCGACTCAAGGCAGAGAATAACAGAGATTATAAATAAGCGATGATTCGCTCTTCTATCACTCTTGCCTGGTTTGGGATCTCTGTTGGCGCTACCTCTTCCCGTCTACTTTTAGATGTACCCGGTGCTCTCGCTTCCTCACACAGTTACTTCCTGTCCCTGTCCGGGCTGCCGCTCCCCGCCCTCTCCGTTAGCCAGCATTGGCACGCAGGTCACCCACTGTGTGCGTCACGTCACAAGGTCGCCGTGGCGAGGACATGTGGCGTCTCGTTAGCTGCGTTTCACACCCGCCTGCCCTTCATCCCTCTTTTTTCTTCCCTCCTACGTTTCTTCTGCTCAATACACATGTGGGGCCAAAAGTCTTTAAGTTCAAAATCCACATTTACAACTTTGCCAATCTCTAAATCTCATTGGCTGACAATGTTTTATCAACATATATTATTTATTTATTTATTTTTTTTCCCCCCATTTTGAGCCAGAAATGAGTCAGAAGCATTTTAACTATTCTGAAGGTTTTTACAGAGGGATTAGTTTATACATAATACATAGCCCTGATTTAGAAAACATTTCATATATAAATATAAATTATAATTTGTAAAAATATAAATATATAAAAAGAATAAGAAAATCCACAAATCACTTTTGCAGTATTTGCTGAATTTAAGATAATTCCCTTTGTGAAAAACGAATGTGTCAGCCAACTGAAACGAATGTTGTACACATGAAATTCTTAGTTGCCTCTTTTGATTTAGCTTTGTATAAAACGTGATGTTTGCATGTGTAGTAATGCATGAGCTGCTTTAAATCTGGAGCCTCTAAGAGATGTGCTCAGAAATGATCAGGATATAATGAATTCAGCAGGAGGAAATGCATGAAAATTCTACTAATCAACTAACAAATCCTTAGTTGACTGAGACCATACTGGTTAATCAAGTGAGACATGTTAAATTGCAAATTAACACATTATTAGTTAGATAATGCCTCATTTGCATATTTAAATGCCACTTTTCAGTAAACTTGTAATAGCAAAAACAATTGTAATGTAAGAAACTGACTATTGGATGCATGTGTTTCACTTGTTTATTTCCTTCTGCCGCTGTGAATACAAACTTTTCTCTCCCTTCATGTCTGGATCAGTTCCACAGTACAACACTCGTGTTTTACTCACCAATTTCCTGCTTTGATTTCAAACTTCACAAGTTGATCGCACTTGATTCTGCTTTCTAACTACAATCCCTGCAGATGTTCCTCAAGCAAATCGGAAAACGTCACAATTACGGCCTCTGAAGTCGATTCAAAGCGATTCAAATCGCTTCTGCTTTACTGGTTGTACCTTTTTTGCCAGTGATTAAAGTCTAGCGCAGATGTTCCACATCAGAGCTGAGTGATTCCATAGGCTGGAGAAGATTAATCAACAGCGGAAAAAAGCAAACTGAGGCGATACGGAATAATCGGTAGTGCAACAAGCAGCAAACGAATGGTGAGTTTGGCAATATTTTTCGCAAATAGGTATTTATTTATAGCAAATCCATATTATATTAGTGCTGCCCTCATTTGTTCATTCGGGATAGTATTTGAGGATTTTTATTTGGGAATTATGGGAAACAGGAAGGAAATATGCAGAGTGATTGAATGTATGTGTGGCAGAGCTGACGGACATTACACCGGGGGAGGCTGCACTCGACATGAACTTGCTCTGCTAATTACAGATTTTGACGAATCACCGTAATATGCAACACGCTGGTCTCTTTTGATTAAACCTGCTTCTGAATGGGTTCCGGGAGGTGATGGAGCTTGAATGGCAACTTCAATCAATGTGAAGATTTACTTTGATGAAGAATCTGGCTAATTATGGTGTTGGGCTCCGGTTTAAAGCCCTGTGAAATATGATGAAGTAAAGCATCCGAGTGTTGTGATGATTGTAGTGAAAGGAGCGAGTTAACCTCCACGTCCGTCAGCCTGTCAGTCTGCAGAATGAGGGTGGAAGTGGTTTTGTTATCGTGACAATTCCCCTCTTTCTTGTGTTGCCAAAATCCCAGAGTGGATGTTAATAAAAATTCATATAAAAGTGTCCATAAGTAAAAAGCGAGCCCATTCATGCATGCAGCATTTTAACAGAGTGAATCCAAAGAAAGAAGACAGAGTTACAAAAAGCCAATCAGACTGAAGATGTCAGGAATGACAGATTTTCCATTTTTTTCAGCAGATTAAGTTCCAGACTTCCTCCATTGTTTGGCTGTCAATCATTCACATACACACACACACACACACACACACACACACACACACACACACACACACACACACACACACACATACACACTGCAGCAGCACCCTGTCATCCACTGCTGCAATTAGGGACATGTTTAAATGTATATAAGATACAACAGAGCTTCAACTATTAATTAATGTAAATTAATCATGTAATTGACAACTATTACATAAGCCTGCACTGGTTTTATTAATTATCAATTGGTTAGAGTAATTTCTAAGGAGGAAATGTCCAAATTCTCTAGTTTAAGCTACTCCTCTCTGATAATGTTCTATATTTTCTTTAGTCTTCCATAAATGATGTTCTTTAGGTTGTAGACTGCTGGTCTGGACATGAACATACATTTTCAATCAATTGATTTATCACTTTAATAATTCAAGTCATTCGTTTTTTTTTTTATTATTTGTGTATTTCATAATGATTAATAAATATTGATCAGTGTGATATTTTATTGCACCAGTAGAGGGAACAAACATGGCGATCACCTATGTGACAAATAAAAGTGATTGATTGTTCATGCTCTGGATTCACCTCCACTAGTCCGGCAAGTCAAATGAAAAAAAAACAAAAAAACAAAAACAAAAACAAAAAAGGTTCTGGCAAAGAGTGTTCTTAACTAGTTGCCATGGGAACTCAGCAGGACATCGCTTGGCCTCCCTGCACTGCCCCCCACCCCCCACCCCCCTGAATGTTTACCAGTTAGCCTAAAAAACACATCAGAGCACCAGCGAGCTGCTTCTAAATGAAGATTGTTGTAGCCTCCATGTCATCGGGAGACTAAATCACATTAGATATTAGGCTGGATGGTTCTGATCATTGTTGTCAAAACATAGTGATTATTAAACTCATGTTTAGTACATAGCGGTTCTAGTATTTTATTTTTATTATTATTATTTTTTTATATAATATAGAAAGAAAAAAACATCTTTTAAGGAGCTTTTTCTTCCTGTGACACAACTTCCGTAAGTTGTCACCGCCCCAATCTTAAATTCCACCCTAAATCATTTAAATTGTTTACGCAGTGCAGATTTTCTTATTACTTTTATTTTTTTTTTACTGTCAGAACTTTTGTTTTCAGTAGTTGAGTGTTAAGACTCGTGAGTCTTGCAGCAAACCAGAAACCTCCCCTAGCATTGTTGTGTCTGCTGCGGCGTTTAGCAACACATCACATTGTTCTTCTCATTGTTCTTTGTGGATACACATGGTTCCTGAGAGGCTGTTTGTAAGTGCAATTGTTCATAAATTATCATATATTACATTTCTGCACACTTCTTTCGGCTCCTCCCACTTGCTCCATGCTGTCCCTGTTTTCCCTTCTCTATTTTCACTCTTTCACTAATAAATGTTTCTTTTACATTGAACCCTCATCACTTCTTTTTGTACAACAACTAACAACTACCACTACTACCATCACTTGCCTTTCTCTTTTCGCCACTACCACCAGCTTTGCTTTGGGGCCATGATAAATAAGGTTAACCTGTATGGAAAAAAGTAAAGTATCCAAGGGTTCAAAGCCTGACGTGATGAGATGATCACAGAGCTACGAAAAGAACTGTATGAGCTGAGGGGAATGATGTATGGTGGTGCAACAGGAAGGGGAAGTACTCGGATGTGGTGTGCAGTTCAAAATACTACTACTTAAAATAAGGGATTTTAAGAACATTAATGGACATCGGTCATCAGATGCTCCTATCTACGAATGTTCATAAGTCAGATATTCAATGTACATGTATTTTTTTGGTGATGTCATCCATCTGTTTGTATTAAGCATCTAAAAGCCGAGCCATAGTTCAGTGCTTTGGTTTAACAACTGGCTGCGGTGATGCTTTGATACAGCTTTTGTACGTTGAGGTCCTTCGTTGTTTTATCTCGGGCCTTAGTGCAGAATTGCACCATGTCTCTATGGCGATAAACCACTTTAGAGGCTCGGGGGGGGGGCAATATTTTATCTCAGCGCCATCACAGAAGGCAGGTGGAACTGATTGAAAAGAAATTATGAAAGAGAGGAGGTTTAAAAAAAGAGAAGAGAAAGAAAAAGAAAAAAGGAGAGAGGAGCACAGAGCATCTGCGGAGCCGAGCTGAGGACATTGAAGGGAAGATTGAATACAGGTTATCAAATCTGAACCCAAAATAAATCTCTTTCATCAAGCTCTCAGTCTCATTCTCTTCTGCCACGCTTTTTTCTGTGAGCTGCCTGTATACTCCGTATAACCAGATCAAACCTGCAATGAAACGCTGACTCAGTCACGGCTCTGGCTCCAAACCCAGACACACAGAATTATCACTGCCACTAAATCCTGAAATGGAAGTTAAAGACCCATTCTGTTGAGTTGGGAATATATTGTGTTGAGTGCACGGTTATTTATTTAAAATGCAAATTTCGAGATTGTACATTATATGCATGCATAATACAAACATTCATGGACTGCATTGTTGTTTCTTGAAGGATTAGCTCAACAATGAGGGGAATGTGCTTATTTACCGATGAAATTTTACCCCCACAATGTCCTATATTCGGTGCAATAACTGATATTAGGTTGAATTTCTTTCAGCCAACGACAGAAGTATCTGCCGATAGAATCAAATAATTCAAAGTATCTCAGTCAGATCATGTTGCTCATTTCACTTCCTTAGAACAAGACTAAATTGACCAATTTAAAGAAAAAACTAACCGAGCAAAATGATCTGTCAATGGAATAAATGGGAAGGATAATTAAAGATAATTCCCCTCAATATTGTACTAATTGTACCAAAGCCAATTATTCTCACCTGATAAGATTACATTTTTTCCCCCCAGTGTGGTTAGTCGTGCTGGAAACAGGGGAGCAGCCAAGCGTGTTCAAAATCCACCTAATTAACATGTTATCACTCTCCATTTCAGCTTAAAGGTTGATATGATTGTCCTGCTGCAGACAAAGGTTTCACAGATTTTCTAACAGCTCGTTTTTTTGCTTAGGCTCCAATCAGTGGATGAGTTGCGACATCGCGGTTTCTGTTTGGTTCGGTTTGGTTCTACATAGCAACATTTTGAGCCAAAATGCAGAAGCGACATGAGAATGGTCATTGGTTGGAAAACAATCAATCTATATATTTTTTTATTATTATAGATCCGTGAGAAGAGCAGACAATGCACCGCAGGAGTTTTGCGTTTGTCTGCAATTCTTCATGCTTGCGTGTCGTTACTGTGAAAGGAGACATGGAAGCCTATGAGAGCTTGTTTAGTCCAAGAAAGTCCAGTGTTTTTCTGCAGCTGAATCAGACCAAGGTCGAATCACTTTCGCAACACATGAATCGCTTCCGATTTTTTTTGGAGACAGGACAGGCGTAAAATACACAATACAAAATACATGAAAACACAGACTCAGGCTTTAAGAGAAGTAATCTCACCTGTCTTCTAGCTATAGGCTGCAATTAACTATCCTGATAGTCAATTAATACATAGATTATTGAAACAATTAATTGGTGGTCATTTATGAAATCACTGTTTCTCAAAAATGAAGATTCACCCTTAAATGGGAATTTGGGCATTTTCTTCTTAAAAATGATCCAACTTGATTATTTTTTTTATTTTTTTTAAATTGGATGCAGGTGAGATGCATGAAGGTTCAGGTCGGCCGCTCCGACAGACTCCTGAGTATTTGGGCGTTTGCCAGCAGGCCATTCGGCCTCTGTCCTACCATTACACTTCCCCACACGCTGCCAAGCACCACCTTCAGTATGCTGCAGTCTACTCACAATAATTATCTAATGCCCACTTACGACCAGAGCCCTATTGCTAGGCATTTGCACCAATAACAGGCTCCACGCATGCTCAAAGACGGTTCAGTCACTGGCCACTTTAATTACATTCCCACCACATGTATTATCATCATCTTTAAAGAGTGTCAAGTGGCCACATAACTAAGGATTAATGTCTTAAACCATGTTCATGTAACAGCAGTAAAAGAGGCTCCTGTGCACGCCAACATTTATAAATGCTAAGCATGTGTTTCTAGTTTACCTGCAGTAATTTAATCACTTTCATTTAAAACAAAACCTGATGGAAATTTATATTTTGCGCAGACTTCCTCTCTTTGTCTGGTCTAAATATGAATATGATAATGATTTCTTACTAGTTCTAAAGATAACATATTATTTCATCTTCTGTAGCCCTTTCCCACAAAGGTCAGTGCTTTCACAAGAAATGTGAACTTTAGCTGAGTCAAGGGGCAACAAGCGCAGCTTGAAATTAAAACCAATAGAGAGCTGCAGGAATGACACACTTCTGTCGGCCAAACTGAAAGTTTATGTCTACCCCCCAAAAATTTTGATTTATGATCATTGCAGAAAACAATAAGAAAAAAAGTTTATGATATTTATGATAATGTTTTGGTCAGCGAGATCATCTCCACAAATGAGGGTCCCTTTTCTGATTTGTTGTACTGCAGTCGCTAGAAGTAAGTCAAAGTCAGGTCAAAGTCAAAGTCAATTCTATTGTCAATTTTTTCACATGTACTTGAGTACAAAGGAATCGAAATTTCATTTCTCACTATCCTATGCGTTTTACATGTACAACAACATCACAACAACATTAAAGTGCAGATGCGCAAGAGGAGACAATCCTATACTAGATTCCTAACAATGGTAAAGTGCAGTAGCTTAAGGCTGCTTTTGCAGGGTATGGAAACGCTAATGTTCAGCTTCAACAAACACATACATCATGTTTGCATAACTTCAGCATTTCCATTGTGTTAGCCACTTGTTAGCTACTTACTTTTTTTAAGAGATGGAGCTTCTAAATTGCCCGTAGGTGTTAGTGTGTGAGTGAAAGGTGAGTGTGACCCTACGTAGGCTGGCAACCTGCCTCTCACCTGTAATGTGCTGGGATTGGCTCCAGCTGACCCCTGTGACCCTAGATATAGAAAATGACTGATAGACTTGACTTGTGGATACATGACCAGCCTTGTGATTGGCTAAAAATGTCCTTCCTATTAGGAAAGTTATCGCCACCTACTACTGCTATGGCAGGTGCATGACTGTTTGTGGAGGAGATATTGTTTTTATCACCATAATTGTTCAGTTTAGAAATATACATGTCCGCATGGTCTGGGATGAAGAAATGTGTTTGTGGTGCTTTATCTTTTGTGTGAGTGTGAACTCAATTGGATGAGCAGCATGTCCCGGTCCCAGGCCAAAGGTTACGATTGTGATAGCATCATCCTGATTATTTACCTCAAGACACTGAATAAAACTTAGAAATGTATTATCCTAAGACTCGCTGTTAGCACACGCATACAGGTTGTTGTTTGCTTGAAGTTGTTTGTACCGCTGATCTGGCAACATCTGGAGTTGCTCAGATAAAGCGTTGGAGAGCCACGACGGCCTCCTCCCATGGCGGCGGTCATCAGTATTCCGTACATGTGGCAGATGGGTCATGGCGTGGGCTGTCTGAAATGAGACGTATCGAACCCAGCACAATTAACAGACGCACCTTCACGCTCGCGCGCACACACATGCACAGACAAACACACACACACATTTACTGTACACCGAGGCGGGGTGGAGTAGCGGCATGGCGTCTCTGGTAATTGCAGCGGGCTCTGACAGCCATCTTAATGAGATAACGAGAGGAGGAAGACGTGTCGCTGGCCTTTCCCCGCCCAACCCCCCCTTCCTCTCCTGCCTCCGCGGAGCCAGAGACAGACGGAGAGGTCGGAGCAGGACCAGGATCTTGGAAGATGAGATGGAGGACTGAGGTCTAAAATGATGGAGACGGAAAGGGGCGGGGCCAGGGAAGCCTTTCCAGGGGCTGAGGCCAGAGCCAGCTGGTTTCCTGCCAGAAAAAAGTGAACACAGGCAGAATGAGGCTGAGCCAACGGAAACGTTTGGCTGTTAAAACACAGACTACCGTACCGCAACTGCACGTGTTGCTCCACCACTCCACTGACGATTCAAGCACCGAACAAACAGAACCACACACATTGGCTGAAAATGTAACCTCTAAGTCTGCAGACTATTATTGAAAGTGGATTAAGAAGACTAAAAAAGAACAGAAAATATTCAAAGAAGAGAAGCTGGAACCAGAGAATTTGGACATTTTGTTTTTAAAAGTGACTGTTATTGATAAATTGATTATCAAAATAGCTGGCTATTAGTGTAATAGTTGGCAACCTATCAGTTAATCATTGCACTATGTTAATAATAATAAATAATTATTCAATCATTTGGTTCATAAATGGTGATCAATGTTGATCACTGTTTCATTTAAAATGGCACAATGTGGTTAATCTGTAATTAATCTATTGCAACGAATTGATTATCGTCTAAACATGGGAGCTCAAGTAAACTCAAACACATATTTACAGACCCTGAGAGCTACAGCCCCAGCATGGAAACATGCAGGCTGCCGTTCACTGGCTGCATATTTACCAAATAGTAGCCACAAAAACTCTGTTTATCTGTGTATATTCTTTATCTCTCTGATAACACCCGGCGACACACATCCAATCTCCGATTTTCTCTCTTCTTGTGATAAAATGCTGACGCTCCCTGATCCAGCCCCCAGGTGCTTTTAGAAGGTTTCTAATGTGCAGTAATCCTGCTCCATTTCCAATACTCGCTGTTCTTGAACATGCACGTGTTAACACACACACACACACACACACACACAGTATACTCAGATACACACACATACCTCACACACATACACACATGTTTACATGCATGCAGATGAACATGCAATCACACGCACACACACACACACACACTTGAAGTGGAGGCCAGATGGGCACAACTGTGACCAACTGTCATCTCATACAGACCAGGTGTTGAAGTATTCCACTGTGTGTGCGTGTGTTTGTGTGTTTACATGTGTTTGTGTGCGCGCACACGTTTATGTGTGTGTGTGTGTGTGTGTGTGTGTGTGTGTGTGTTTTTACACAATGAAAAAGCGCTAAAAATCCTTTTACTGGATTGGAAAGCCACTCTGAGATTAGAGAAGCCTCTGACTTGTTGTGTACACTCTGTCCACTACAGCAGGATTACGCTACACTACAGCTTCCTCATGTTATAGCGAATGCTTCTGGACTATACACACACACACACACACACACACACACACACACAAACACACACTAGTCTTCTACATGATGTTGTTTTCCCTTCTTTTACCAGCATGACTGTGGATTTTTCAGATAATCCACAGTCAGTATGAATTTTCTCAACAAGGGCTGCAAATAAAGACTATTTTGATCACCAATTACCTATTGATTATTAAAATGATTAGCCGATTAGTTTGGTTCATAAAATGGTGTAAAATGTTGATCACTGTTGCCTAATGCCTAAAATCCACAATCCAAAGACCATCAGTTATTCCTAAATTACTACTACGCTATTACTACATACTACAAAAATGATGTATATACATAATTAGATTTGAGAAGCCCGAACCAGAGAATGACTCAAATTAATGAATTGATTAGCAAATTACTTGGCAATCATGTAGTGGTTGGCAACTAAGTTATCTCATGAAATTTTTCAAATAGAACAGGTCGAGGCCATATTGTTTTATAATATTTACAAATACAGAGGCAACACTCCCCCAAGAGCAAGACAAAAAAACTCCTGTGTGTGTGAGTGTGTGTGTGTGTGTTTTCGTGCATACAAATCTACACCAATTTGAAACACTTTATTAACTATCTTCTGGTTTCTAACTTAAATACATTTCGTGTGTTGCTCATGTATTTAGCTTCCAGTCACAAGCTCACCTCTGTGACCTCTGTAACCCCCGTGACATTTACCTCCCTTTCATGTACACGCATGTAGGTTTCACACATGTATGCTCTCAGGATGGGCCTGAAGAAAACAAAGTCACGCTCTAGGTCTGTCTATTTAGTGCACAGAGTCTTTGTATAGTTAATGAGCTGTAAAATGTAGGCCAGAGCAGGAGGAAGAATGTGGGGTTCGGGCATCCTCAGGGGTTGTTGGGTCTAAGAAGAGTTTTCTTCATCATATCATATATTTCAAAATTAATCCATCTTTAAAGAATGAACAGTGCCTTCTATATTTAATTCTCGGCACCACTGTTTTTAAATAATGTCAGTGCTTCAGTTTACTGTGAAGTGACGCATCAAGATTTACAAAATTGGGAAAAGACGGAAAGGAAAAGGAAAAGTTGAATAATATAAAGAGAGAGAAATCCTGCTCCGTACAGTAAGTGGGAAATACAAACTCGCCCTGTTTCCGGAGGGTTGGTTTGCCTTCATGTGCAGCTGATTAAATTTGGGCGCGCTTGATTTGCACCAGCAGGCAGCTGTGCGCTGGTTGAGAAACGGCCGCGTCTGTACGTGAAGAGGCATGCAGTCATCAGAGGGATGGTTATTTGCCTCCGCCTGCTGCTGGACGCCATCTGAGCGCAAATATGTGCATTCATGTCGTTTCTGATCTGAGGGGAGAATTGCGGCAGCATCCCCCATCTGTTTTTCGCGCGTGACGGCTCTATCTGCCCACGGATCTGGGCACATTTGCATCCCGCATTGATTTATGGCTGCAATAAAGCCAATTAAAGGCAGTGCCAAAAAATGTCATTATCCCTCAGAAACGGTCAGACGCTGCTCATTTTATTCTTCATCTAAGGAGGAGCCGGGATTGCTTTTTTTTTTCTGCTGTGAGCATTACTTAACTTCCACGGCTGCACATATACAGTACATACGTGTGTAATTATCTGGTATCTGGTCAGTGTTGACGTGACAGATCATGTTGATATGTAGCACAGAAAATAAGTTAGGAAACAGATACACTTAGCTCTTTTTTTTTCAATTGTTTTCACACCTTCACTTTTCACATCTCTTCACACAGTGAGTTTATAAACATGTACCTGTATCATATCAGTTAACTATCATTTAACACATTTCATATTTCACCCCCCCCTCCAAAAGCAAAGAATAAAATAAAAAACGACACATTAAAACAGTTGTGCGGAATGTTAAAAAAAAGATTTCAGAGGTGAAAAGCCTATTTTTTATTGAACCTGAACTTTATTGTTAGCATGAGCATTAAAACCCATCAGAGGAGTCAAGTAACTAAGTTCAAATACTTACAAATAGAATTTTTGAGTGTTAATACTTCACTGGAGTAATTATTGAATGATTACAACTATGTTGAATTGTTTTGAGTTTGAATTTCCCATTTGTCTGATTCCAGCTTCTCAGTTCCTTTATTGCTCTGAACACTTTCTGGTTATATGTGGTTGGTTGGGGCAAAGCGAGAGATTTGAGGGCTTCACCTTGAGCTGTGGGAAACAGTACTCAGCATTTTGCAGGATAAGTTGGTCGCTGTGTATGTGTGTGTGTGTGTGTGTGTGTGTGATGGCATGTGCATGCACATGTAATGAGTAATTGCAGTCAGAGAGTAATCACTGCAGCAGGTTACCGGTTTGGCCTTTGTTCAACTCGGCCTGACCCTCGCCGTTGATTGGCTGAGAGGTTTTCGACTCCGACCAGAAAGAGCGAGCTGACCTTACTCTCACCGCCGAGCAGGAAGGAAATGAAAAATAAATAATACATTTCGAATCCTGCTGTAAAAAAACAAAAAAAAACGTGGTGCGTGGTGTAGAGCAAGGGATGAGAGGGGTGGAGAGCTAGTGGAGGAAAAGAGAGAATTGAGAATATGTAGAGAGTGGAGGAGTTGGGATGTATTTGAATAGCTATGTGCTTGATGGAATAAACAAAACAAAATAACAAAAAAAAACGTGTGCAAAAGTGGGCGTTTTTCCAATATGAAAGCTTATAGGAACAAAACAAATTAACATGCAAAAAAATGCTAATTTACATTTTTGGGAGTATAGGACAAAATTCTTATCATTTCTGTAATTGACTTAATACTGATCTGACATGTTTGCCACTTTTCACACTTATTCTCATGAAAAATAATGCACTCCGTGGATATATATTTATAGCCAGGATAACATGCTTAGATAAATAGATGTAAAAGTAGCAGGAGAGCGTTCCTTTTGCAGACAACCGAGACATTTAAACCCAATCCAGGATATTTTCTTAATCCTAAATGTTGTCACACCATGAGCATCATTATGACATACATCATTAACATGGATGCATCCAGTAATGACACAGACGGGTTTATGGGATTAATGTTGGGAGTCGAGAGCCCTAATACATATGCTAAACGCTTCCTTGTCACGCAGAGTCCATGGCAACAAGCTGCGAATGACTGAATGCCTACTTGATATAAGTCTAGGTGGGTGTTGCGATGGCTCAGTGGCTCACGCCGTTGCCTCGCAGCGTGCAGCTTTGAGTGCTTTTGCTTCCTGGGGGTTAATCCTCCTGTGAGGACCCCTGACCACTGCCCCGGGAAAAGATGTGGAGCTGGTCCTTAGACGCTGTTCCTAGAGGACAGGAGGGGTCAAAAGAGGAGCATCAGTGCCCCCGTTAGCCTGAACAGTAGTGTTAGCATGAGCATTAAAACCCATCAGAAGAGTCAAGTAATTAGTATAAATACAAATTTGTAGCTAGTACAAGTACAAATTTTGATGTCAATACTGGAGTAATTGTTTAACCATTTTGTTTGTTTGTTTGTTTTTTTTCCTCCCACTTCTATATAAAGTTTCATGAAATTTCCTGTCCTTATAATATAAAAAAATAATAGTATTGGTACCACTGTTTCGTTCTGGCCTGTTTTCATAACAACTCTTGTGCCAAAGAGTGATTTTCTGCCAGAAAGTGATCACTCATCCTTTGGGAGTTAAAGATTGTTTCTACTTAAAAATCACTTGTTCTGATTCTTGAATATGATATTGAATAGAAGCTGACTATTGAATAGTAGCTCACCCACTCACTGTTTCCACTTGTGTTTTTCACAGGGACAATACAACACATGAACTGCAAAGATTCTGCCATGCTCCTGCTCCTTGAAACATACGTTGATGCTTGAAAGTTCAGATATGTTTTTTTTTTAATATATATTTTTCTACTAAAGTGCTTTATTTTCAATATTCATATAGTGTACAGTATATGTGGCTGAAAGAGGAAGAATCCCAACATTTAGTTATAATGGCCTTTAGGGGGAAAAAGTATTTTTAAACCCTAGTATCTGTTGTACAGAGTATTAAAACTTCTAACACCTATGATCGCTGTATTGGCTGAATAGAGAATGAGGTTTAGCAAAAAAATAAATAAATAAATGTAACATAATGTGTGGCAAAATTATTTGATTCGCAAGTGAATCCCGGGAATTGGAGTCAAAAACAATTTTCCCTGACTGATACACGATTACCTTCCCCATGGAGGTATTGTTTTTTTGGTTGTGTATTGTTTGAAAAACAGAAAGTGAGCTGAACAATTTCTTTCACTTCTATCGCCTTTTTATTCCATCTGAACAGGTGGACAACTGAAATTATGCAGATGCGTCTTCACTCCGGCGAGGTGACAGTTTGAGTCCCCGTTTTGATCGTCGCTGAGTTGACAGACAACTTCACTCCTGCCTTTTCTTCCTTTGTAAATGCAGAATAATCTGCCTCAAACCTCATCTCCCTGTGGAATTGGACTCGCGGGGTTATATTCATCCCCGGAGAGATGTTTTCAGCCGGGAAACTAACAGCGGGAGGTTAAAGAAAATAGGAACTTGATAATGTGAGGACATGGAATAAGCGCTTTAGTGAAAAACAGCTTATAGTCGTGATATCACTGATCTGATTTCTCCAGGTGTAACAAGAAAACTGGAACTGAGCATGGCGGCAATGAGATACACATTGCTCAAAAAGCATTATTGCTTTTGAACCATCTATGATAGAAAAATATCTGATTCAGGTCAGAATTGGTAGATTCTCAGCCTTCCAAGGTAAAAATCATATCATTTTAGCATGTACTGCTTGATTATGGGGATCTTTCAACAAAACACAATTCATACAGGACACGTTCTCAAGAATGAGCTCACAATTGGCAAAAATACAAAACTATATCTGGCTGTTTCTTTGTCTGTGTATGATTCAGAGGGTTGTTTCAAATCTTCATTTCACCGGTTGGAAATGATTTTAGCGTCCACTCGCCATCCCCAGCAATGAAATAGTGCAGGTGGTTCAGATACTAATGGGGAAATGTGAGTAATACACTTGTTAATTTCTTCCTTTGCCGCCGTGTGTGCTAATCAAAAACGCGTCCTTTCAAACAGGCTTTTAGTCATCCCCCCACTGCAGCGGAAGGCATACAACTAAATAAATAAGGATTTAAACGTAGATCAGCACTTTGCTGAACAAAGTCGCTTCTGTAGTTCCCACAGGTTAGAGTTAGCGTCTGTGTAAATGTTTTTTTTTTTTTTTTTTTTTATAAATGAAATACCTCACCAGCAGTTTCTTGGTGATTATTCTTCATCTAATACAAAACAATGCCAACAAAAGGGGGGATTCAGAGGAATAAGGGGAACAATGAAATCCACTTAAGGGTAGTTCTTTTGTACAAACGGAATCCCACCTTCAGATGGTGCGAGCACATTTATTATTGTGCAGGTAATCATTCACAGGAGCCCAGACAAGCTGAGTATCTGCTGCGCCACATGCTCACTTGTACTGTTTTCTCTATCCGGACTCTGCCACCCCTCACTTCCCTTTACCTTTTTTTTCTCTTAGTGCAAGAAAACACAAGAGCCAATTTGTCTTATTGCAAACATGCATGAGCTGGTTAAGAGCAGGTGGGCTGACGACAGGATTTAGGTACCACAGCCTCAGTTTGTTCTGCTGATATTTATTAGCTAACATGTTTTCAGTGGCATTTGTCTGTCTGTGTGTTTTTCTGTGAGCAGGATTACAGGAAAACTACCGGGACAATTTTTTGTGAAATGTAGCGGAAGCTTTCAGAAAATGACCCACTGCATTTTGGGGCCCAGATCCCACTCGTTAAACATCTTTTTAGCGTTTTATTGTCTACCGCTGGTCAATGGAATCATAACTCTGTCCAAGTGACTCAGCTCGGCACCATCGTTTATGAATTATAACCACACGTATGAAGCATTAGTTTGTTTACCAGGCACTGATTAGTGATGTCCACCTAATAAGTGAGTAATAGCAGGTGATAAGAGGCGACAACGTTGTAAAACATAATATAGTTTTGTAGTTTGACATTAAAGGAGCAACGTCGGTCGGCGTTTTCTCTCTCCCGAGGAATGCCGAACCCAATTTATACCCAATTCAGCCTCACATCTTGTCAGCTACGACTATAAATATAAGATTATCAAATGATGGAGTAATTAGCCTGATGCATACTGGAAATAAACCCCCACTGAAGAAAGATGGCCAGCGTCTACCTGCTCATGTCCCTCGGACTTCTCCAGGCCTGTAATGGTGCCCATCGAGGGGCCGGGCGGTTCGCTGCTGGATGGGCTCGCGGTGAACGGACATCAGGCCCTAATGAGGCACAAAGAGAATGGAAGGGGGTTTGTCTGAGCTAATTTCATTAGTGTCCTCCTGTCCCCGGTCATTGTAGGCAGAGATAAAGAGAACATCCTCCGATGGGGCATACAGTATTAGTCCGGTATCAGCATAACGCTCAGATAAAGGTTGATATATTGTTTATGGATGAATGGCTGGGGGTGGAGGGGGGTTGGTTGTCCGGTGGAGGGAGTGTGTTAACAGGATAATTAAAGATGCGACATGTGCTATTTTTACACATCAATGCTTCATTGTCAGATACCTGGGTGCTGAAATGAGGCTGTGATTGGGATCATGGGTATTGCAAAGGGGTAAATCACTCTTTCTGTCCCCCCTTCAGCCTTCTGGGCTGCCTGCAGGTCATAAAGTTCTTTAAGACATGCATAGCAAAAAGAAAAAATCAAGAGATATGAAGCACAACAATATAACAAATGCTTGTTGCCGTTGGTGTATCTGTGAATGAGATTATGGAAAAGCTCCTGGGCCAATGTTGGTTAAACTAGGTAGTTTTGTGTAGACTTAGCCAGGGCCATGCACAATTTTGGCACAAATCCCTATTGTAAAATGTTCACAACAATGGTTTTAGAGTTTTAATGGATGCTAGTGGCTCCTGTTGGACAATAAATAAGCAATTAACAGAACCTGTGACTCAGTTTCCTAAGGGTTTTGTAAATATAACTACTCATATTGGCTGTGCTGCATATTTGCTTGTCAGATAAAAAACTGATCATCATCCTTGGTGAAAGTTTGTGCTCTCTGAGATCAATTCCTCAGTTAGGTGAAGTATCTGCACATCGGATTTGTTGTCAGAACTAGAAAAATACCAGCATCACAGACATGAATCAGACAGGCTTTAAACCACTCGGACAACTTGAGAATTCACTTGGAGTAAGAGGATGGAGCTGGCATGAATGCAGCCTTATATGTGTGCATAAAATGTAGTGAAGGATCCAGCAACTGATGGCTGAGGATGAATCAGGGTTACAAGTAAACTCTCCCACTGTTTTACTCCATGCATTTTCATCAAAATGTTAATTGGAAGAAAAAAAAAACAAAAAAAAACAAGCACTTTATGGCTGCGAGAACATCTCACTCTCTGTCTCTTGCCCCCCCCCGCCTGCTCTCAAGGTGCCATTAAAGAAATCCCCAATTACTCCTAATAATGATGTAATCAAGCACGACTGACATGCCAGCGAGCTTTAATTAAGTTATTAATTAGCTGAATAATAGGGTTTTTATTCACCGGCACAGAAGCCAATGTCTCCCATGGCAAGAAGGTGTGTGTGTGTGTGTGTGTGTGTGTGTGTGACAGAGAGACAAGAGTGAGAAGCAGAGACATAACATAGTGCGTGGGTGTGCAGACGTTGTAACTGTCAGAGGAAGAGAAAGAAAACAAGGACATGAAATATATGTCATGATGTCACTTTTTGGAGAAAAAAAAATGTTGTATTCTGCAAAAAAAAAAAAAAAAATGTGTATTTTCTGGTATAAACATGATATTCACTGGTTCATGTGACATAAACACAGATTATGTCATTTGCAGCATTTTGGTGCCATATCACCGCCCCAGAAGGCTGCTGTGATTTTGTTTCTGGTGATTTGCTTTCCGGAGCCCTGCTGCTGGAGGCCAGTTTAACCTTCTCACATGTTGTGCTGCCCAATCCTGGCTGTGGACAGCAGGCCAGCCAAAAACACATCCGTGCGATACATAATTACCTGGATATGAATAATCCGGGTGACCCCAGTGGCTGCGAAGGTGCTCCGCCAGGTTGATCCAATTAACTTTAAAATAAGGGCCTTCATTTATCTGCAAATAGCTGCGCTTCTCTAGGGAGGCTGATAATGTCAAGCTCCTCATTCACAAAACAGCTCCTCTTTTTTTTTTTTCTCCCTCCTCTCAAAAAAATCACTTACCACTCAGCTGTATGACATTCAGATTTCTGATCGTGGAGTGTGTAGAGCCCTGTGTTCCCAAACCAGTGATGGTGCCATTGGAGGAGGCTATTTTTATTTAGTTTTATCCCTTGCAATTGATATAAGAGAGAAAAGAAAACATCCATGGGGTTGTCAGATGCACCATCTGGACATTCATTTGCCCGGTGGCCAGTTTTTAAGGAGGATGGTTGGATATTACCGTATTGTTCTGAGAGCTGTTTGTCTGTCTCTTTGTTCAACTGTGAAGCAGGGTAACTGAAATTCTACTGGGGACGACTGTCATGAAATTTTGACGATTCGTGTTTAAATGGCCATTAGCGGCTCCTGCTGGTCAGTGGAACGTTAACAGTCGACCGAGCAGTCAACAGAATTCTGCCCCGGCGGCTCGGCTCGCCACCATCCTAATAGTTTTGGAAATATAGCCACATAAAATCTCTAACTTCAATAAATACAACTCATCCTGTGATGGTTTCCAAAGTCGTTCTTTGGTAACAGCTGTGGCTGCTACCAAATATTATGAGATAATATGTCTGTTACTGGAGCTGTGTATTCTGAGCTGGAGAAATGACCCTGAATCACATCTTCTTGCTGCAAGATATGCACCAGATTTTTGCCATGTGGGAAAAATCTGTTCTTTTTAACCTGCTAACTTTCGGGTAGAGTTTCAGGAGAAGTTAACATAATATAACTTCAAGCTGTTCAACAGTTGTTTCAAATATAGATATTAAGAGTGTAACTTGCTTAAATTAGTACAATTACTCCAATACTGTTCTTGGGTAAATTTTTGAGGTGTTTGTACTTTACATCTATCTGATGCTACTTTGTACTTCATAACTATATGTGCATTCCTCTGATGATACTAGTGTACTTGTATGTGAGTAAAGGAAATGGTTAGGAGGAGTATTTCATCCACCATGCAAGTTATATGTATATATATATATAAATATATATATTACTGCGAACTGCAAAAACTATATATATATATATAAAGTAAAAAAAGAAGAAAAAAATAAGACATCTATGTGACTTACAACAATAAGGTTACGTGTGATTAACCTACAGTTTATAACATTCTAAAACAAATACAAATGCATCTCTGATTTAGCTTCAGCCAGCTTTAAAAAACATACTTTGCAAAGCGGTTGCAGCCAAAACAGCTAGATGTGCATTAAATTGTGCTATTTCTCATCCCTATCAATAGGGATAATAATATTGCCCAATAATATAATTTTCTGGTTTCCTATTTTCAGACACAGTTGGAAATATATAGTATTTGTATTATTTGTATCTTCTGCCTGTTTGGTGCTAAAATGACTTTTAAAATCCTCCTAAAAGGCCTGTTTGTTCATCACTGGATGAAGGTTGGTAGGAGTTAAAGTGGCTCCGTTAATAGACATTTACACATTCCTCCGGTTTGAATGCACTCTGTCTTCATGCTGCTTGACCTTGGTGTCTGATGCAAGGTCACAGCGCTGCAGTGGCCTAGTAGTCTAGTTACACTATTGTTTGTTGAGTCTGCAAGCCTCTGTGTGTAAAATATGCAGCGTCCTGGCTCTCTTTCTCTCTTTTCTATATGTCTCTCTCATTCTCTCTCATTCTCTCATATCTCTTTTGTCCCTCTTTCCCTTTGCCCTCCCACATATTGTCTTAGCTATCAGCCAATCCACCAATGACTCTTATCCTTCAATAAATGGAGGCGATCCTGGTCCACTGGGGGAAGAGAGAGAGAGGATGGAAGCCAGTTGAATACAGAGAGACCTTTTATCTCTTTCTCTCTTTATTTTATTCCGTCTCCCTCATGTTTCCCTTGCCTCTCCCTCTCTCTCTCTCTTTATCTCTCCCCCGACTCTCTCGCCACTCTCTGTCTGTGTCTCGGGAGATTGCACTGAAAGCCGGGTGCATGCAGAACAGTCCGGCGCCATAGCGAACCCTTGTATGCCAACAGAATTATCAAGTCGGCCCGCATTTGTCGCCATTTTGACTCACCTTCACCTTCCCCCCCCCTCCAGCCGCCACTGGTCCACACTGTGGTGGGGGGGGCGGCGGCCTTGGCTCGACGGGATCTGGGTATACAGAAGAGACACCGGGGCCTGTGGAATAAAGATGTATTAGGTGCTTGAGTAAGTACTCACTCTGGAGTACCTGCTCAGCCCTGAAGGTGTAATTCAAGTTGTCTGCAAACAAAAGCAACGGTATCACTTATAAGGACAATACGATGAAGTGGTTGGACGGATTAGATTCTGATTGAAAATCTATACCAGCAGGATGACATCAATGTGAACTAGAATCACATTTAAGTATTGCGCTGTCATCAGCTTCTATGACAGCGGAAGTTAATTGAGGTAGTGTACAATAGATGCTAAATTACCACATAGAGTATTATCAAAATACCCTGTGAAAAGATGTACTTTCTATTAGGATTATTATTATGTTTTACATGGCTGTTGCTGCTTGCAGTGGTGACAACGATTCCTTCCTTTAGACATAAATGATGTTGCTACAGAGCCATCTACTTGTCGAACAGCTCCATACTCTTTATGGTCACTCATCAGGTGTCATATTTCTAATGTGGTTGCAAAAGCACAAAGTGATCAGGCTATACTGTATTTAATTGTAATGAGGAAATAGTAACTTTTCAAGGCTTGGTACAAAGACATTTTCTGACAAATCAGAGGAATGGTTGCCAAAAATGGTTCAAAAGGTATCAGAGCGGTGTCAGAGTGCCAAGATCTAGGCCAAAATTCATCAAATTCTACACTAGAATTCATGCATCTTCAACAAAGACCAAGCGAGTATTGATGGGATAAAGGGTCCTCAAGATATCTGATGTAATACACACAGCTACATGGACAATCATGGCAGTGTTAATTCTTTGTTATTTTTATTTCGCAGCCTGAGGTTATTTGGGATGCTACATCAAGGGTGCCTCCTCCTCTACAAGGCATTACACATCATTTAGCTTTATGGTAACATATGGACGCGTGTTACTGTATGTAACAGAGAGAGAGTGAAGGTTCCGTGCTTGATATGATGACCTATTATCGCATTTTCAAGTAGAACGTCAAACCATCCTTTCAACGCAGCTCGTCTTCAACCTTGTTGGAATGTGGACGGTACAGCGCTGTGTGTATCATATGAAAGGTCAGCTGGTCGCCATCCCTCCCCCCACCAAACACAAACAGCATGTTTGCCCGCCGCCGTTCTTTGACAGGAAGGGAGATGTTTATCTGTTTATAGAGGCCACGCTAATTATGTGTCAGTGGTAGATTTAAGCCGCGGCTGGCGGCATTATCAGAGGGTTTAAGTCTTAAACCAGCCTCATTATGCAAAATCATAGCAGCCTTAATTGCCAGTTCAAGAGCTTATGTATTCTACACAGCAATCCATACCACAGCACACGTCTGTGGTTCATAACATGTGGGATTAAAATTTTATTATCTAAACTTGGGTTTAGTGAGTGTAGAGTTTCGTAAAATCAGCATGCCAGGTTTTCTTCTTCTTTAGCTTCTTTTTTGCGAGAAAAAGGCACCAGTCAAAGATTGATTGATGGCTGGAAGTGTGCTGATTTCCATAAAACTTGGTGGTTGAATGTAGAATTTTGGGGAAGCTCCCTCTCATGAAAGATATGTTTATTTTAGTGGCTACTAGTGGCTCCTGCTGGAAATGAAACTGTATTAGTTAAATAAGCACTGGACAGAACTCCATTCTGGTGCTATGCACTTTCTTAATAGTTTTGGAAATAAAACCACATATTAGTGTGTTCCACATTTGCACATCAGATACACCTAAACTAAAGATATTTTCTCTACATTTCACCCAATAAAGACTCTTTACAGCAGAACTAGCTAATAAAACAAAAGGATCCAATGAAAACTCAACTTGAAATATGACTTTGGCTAGGAGAAACTAGATCTGTAAACACTGCAAACCACAGCACTGAAACAAACAGGACCATGGAGAAAGTTTCACATATGACTTTTGATTGCACTGACATTGGATTGAAGCTGCTAGCTTCTATTGTTAGTGAAATATGCCTGTCTTTTTTGTTTTCATGGGCCATTTTGCCCTGAAATTGTCATTTTTGTTCTGCCAATGCAGATGTGACATGCTTCATGGCAGTTTACAATCACACACAGCGACATCTGGCAGGCCTCGCAACAAACAGTTTTTTCTCTTGCACTTCACACACTTGTCTGTGTCCTATTTCCCCCATTTACACACAGCCTCACAGCCAAGCTACATTTCTTTTCTTTTTTTTTTTCACAAAACTTGATGTAGTCCCCCACTGGAGCCAATATATAATATCAAATCCAGAAACATGACTTGTTTGACTAACCAAGATGGTTGATGAAAAGAAAAACATTGTGATACCTTACGAAGCAATGTGTAATGGGGCAAATAACAGCTTTTTTATTATATTATATTATTCATGTATTTTACAACTCTTTGCTTGAGTGTTATTGATGGAAGTGAACGGCTCTCTCATGGAGAAATATTAAAGCATGGATTTTATAGTTTAAGAGGAAAAAAGAGCTCATGGATAACTCACATTTTTCAGAAGTTGTGACCCTTGGAATATGATATTTGTGGTCTTATATAGTCATCTGGCTGTGCACATTATGACAGGAGAATGTGATGTAAAAGAGTTAAAAGGCCATTTTTTTTCAGGTCAACCCTCACCTGGAAGGGTAGTCCTCTAGACCTACTTGCTTAACCAGTGTTGAACTGAGATAAACCTTAGCCACTTAAATATTGTAATTAATGATTTTGACTCCTGGCTGTAGCCTCAAACTCGCCTCACCACAGGTAAAGTTAAAGAAACTTAAATAATGAAACCAACACTCATGAATCCTTTCAGAACACTAAGCTGGAGGTAATTGCAGAGATGAGAGACAATGAGTTGAGGAGTTCCATCACTTGAAGGTTGATATCTCAATTATACAAAACCAAAGATCATAATGAAACTGAGAGAAAACTTCCTATGTAGTGTAAATCATCTGATGTCAGCTCTGACTTCACACTTTTTTTTTTCTTTAGTGTTAATTGAGGTGACCCTCTCAGTAGCCAAGTTGATATTATAGTAATTTAATTCACAGAACCATTATGAGCATTTTAAGCATATACATTTCTCTCATGTCTCTGTGTGTAAGCTGCTACTTTTTTTTTTTTTTTTACTTTTCCTGTCTATAGGTGGCATCTGTTGGCATATTTAAAAGTTCTGGGCACCTCTGCTATTGGATAAAATGAGTGCTGGCTGGTCAGGTTGGTCTGGTTCGCTGTGTGTTCGACAATAGATTAGTCATTGCTGTCAGTGTGTGTGTGTGTGTGTGTGTGTGTATTTGCTCCTGTGTTATTGAGTGTGTTTGGGAGTACATTGATCGGCCAGGCTCTGATAGTCTGTTTCAGTCTGGTTCAGTTCCAGTGTCCCATGCCTCAGGGCAACGCTGTTGTTGCATTACCCAGAGGGAATGTGTGTTTTTCGATGTCTGTGTGTGTGTGTGTGTGTGTGTGTGTGTGTGTGGCTGAGCAGGGTTCAGATGTGATACGCTGGCCTGCTGGCTTGGCATTTTGTGTCCCTTACACACATTTACAACCAAACACATCAACATCCAACACAGATTCATGCATTGACGAGCCTCTTTTGACCCCTTCATCTCCCCAGCACACCTACACACACACACACACACACACACACACACACACAATATTATTATCTAATAGCTTTGGTCAGAGCGGCAGGAAGAGAAAGATGTGTTTCCGATATATATAAAACTCCTCCCTGTCAGCATATTACCGGCTGCAGTAGATTGTAGCTCATTGCATTCAAAGCACATTTTTCTTTTCTTTATTATTTCCAGTTCAAATGGAGGAAAAAAAAAGTGGACGAGAAAAATATTCATCACATCACTTAGAGGCAATATGATAGTAAAATCAGTAATGAGGATGAATAGTATCATTAATTCAGTGGGTAAAGTATTCAGGAATGCACCATTTGCATAAAATGAACCTATATGTTGGATATGAAATGTGACAATAAGAACATAATGTGAACATACTGCTATTTAGTTATTAGATGGAAAAATACAATTAGAATGAATGAGTCGAATGAGTCATTATTTGTGTGGCTTGCTTATTTTGTATTGCATTCTTGTGGTTTTCGATCTAACAAGACACAGTTTAGATCTTTTTTTAAATAAATTCATCTCTGTGAGATATGTCAGGATGTGAGTGTGAGGAGGTCAAGTGAGAGAATTTTGTGATTTTGATGCAGTACAATTACACTGCATGACTGTCCACTGGGGTCTGAGCCACAATCAGCTATGATGACGTAGAATGTGTAATTCTGTCTTACTTCTGCCTTCACTCTTTCCCATACACAGTGGTGGCATGACACACACACACACACACACACACACACACACACACCTCTCTCTCTCTTTCTCTCTCTCTCACTGTGCATGTCACCAAATTTATGATAAAGGACAGATTGCCATTTGTCTGAAAGCTTTTTATGACGGTGCAGACCTTGTTATGGTACCACACCATCTATTCTCTGCTCGAGGTGTGTGTCTGTGCAAGTGTGTGTGCGTGTGAGAGAGAAACATGGGCCCATGCAGCAACACTATAATAGGGCCTCTATCCTGCAGGCATTATTTATGCATTGGCCACTCTTGAAACCCTATGCCTGATTCATTATCCTGAGAGAGAGAGAGAGAGAGAGAGAGACGGACGAGGTGAGAAGAGAGAAAGAGTAGCCCACAGCCAGTCTTCTCCTCCTCCTCCTCCTCCTTCTCCTGCTCTTCCTCCCCTACGTCCCCGTCACATGGATCTCCCCCGAGCAGGCGCTGTGAGTGTGTAGTGCCAGCGCAGCAGGCTTTTATTGTGATTGAGTCTGCCGCTTACAAGGAATGATGCAGGGGAGGCTGTCTCTGTCTCGCAGACAGACATATTGCTCAATCCTCAGCTGTGTTGCTTCCATTCAACCGGAGCGGTACACAGAGAAAGGAGCCACGGCGCCATGCAAAAAAAAAAAAATGCGGCCTCTTTATGGTGTCCTCTGTCATAGCAGTGCACTTCATTTCATTGTAATTTAATAAACTAGGTGTTTATTAGTCATGGAGGTGAGAGCATTATCTGTTAGTGGTGGTGGTGGCGGCAGCAGGGAGATAAAGGTTAGAGAAGCCGGCCTGTGGTAGCGTGAGATTAGGCCAGGCCTTGTTTTCCCCACCTCATACTTCTCATAAGAGCACAAAATATCTTTAAAGGTGTGCTTTTGCACCGCTGGAGATATCTTGTGTTGTTATGAGAAGTATAATAACACAAAATAGCTCCAACGGCGCACGTTTAGAGCTGTTTTATGTCGTTAGTGGGATGTGGAAAACATGAAAATATCTCTGAGAGCGTGTTTTTGCACGTGCTTCAGCCAGACAGCGCGTTCCCCTCTCCTTCTCACACACACACTGACTCTGAAGAACGGCCGGTGAGTTGGGAAGTGTTGGTTTACACTTTTGGACTAATTACCACTGTGGGTAAACAAGGAGGAGAGTGCTATGTTCTGCTATCACGCCACTGCTTGTTCTTTGCTGCTTTTTAAGGAAATATTGTGTTTTAGCTGTGTGTGTGTGTGTGTGTGTGTGTGTGTGTGTGTGTGTGTGTGTGTGCTTAGGACTGGGAGAATCATTATTCCATCTGTTGTAGTTTTGTGTTTTTGTGTCTTTGTACAGTAGAACCTGTCGTGCTGAAAAAAAGGATTATAAAATTGTGTAACTTGCTTTGCAAATGTTCCATGTTATAATCAAGCATTGCAGAAATAGTCCAACATGTGAAAACAGATGAATATCTATGATGCTTTATCTCATATTGATCCACTGACCCTTTTGAAGGGGCCCTAGGTTGAAGACCAATGGACTAATCTAGCTGATGGTGTATAAATAAAGTGAAACTAGCTACAATTTCCTTATATAAATTATCGAATGATTCATATTAGAAGAATATATCATATATATATGAAATGAGGACTTTGGCTTTAATACTGTTGACCCTCTGTTATCTATGTGGGTCAGTGACAAATCGGGTTTGGCAAGATGAGAAAGTAAAAAACCTATTAAAATATAGTTAAAAACAAAACACAAAAAAAAAACTAACTTTTAAGTATTTTACCCAAGGACACAACGATATGCAACTTGGAGGAGCCGGGAATTGAACCACCAATTTTCTGACTGGTGGACAACTGCTCTACCTCTGAGATACAGCCTTTTGACTGAGGTTAAACTATCTGTTAAACTCTCAATATTTAAAATGTGACTTTCACTTAAGGATATGAGTGCTTCTTTCACCACTCTATATGGTGTAATGTTACTTTATTGTGTGTGATATAATCCGATGGAGGGTGGATCATATTTAGCGGCATGACCTGAAAATAAGAATCAATGTATTCATGAAGCAGCAGCTCCTGGTAGAAGTACACATAGGCGTGGTGTTAGTGTCCAGGGTTACGAGCGTTGTCTTCACTGTGTGTGGACACTCTCCTCCCTCAGACTTCTTTACAGCTCCTTATCCTCCACTTTCTCTCTCTCTCTTTCTTCACTCTCTAAGAAGCCCCACTTGCTTTTCTATTCATTACTTTTAATTGAGGTGGCTTTTACCCCTCTCTCTCGCTCTCCACAGATTGCCTTTCTTTCTCTGCATCTCCCCACCCTCTCCACCACTCATTGGCCGCAGACAGATAGAGGCAGGGAGAAAGGAGGAAACGTGATTGAACATTTACAACTATCCTGGAAAATCTCATCGCCAAAGCCTCGTCACTGCGACAGCTTTTATTGCTTTCCACCCGGAACCTTCAGATAGGAGGGCTAACCTCATCTCTTTGGACACACACACACACGCACACACACGACCATAAAAGTTTCCCTGGATGTGCACGCACATGCACACGTATAATGCATACTTGCATAGTCATACATATGTAATGAAAGCATGTATATACTAGCAACAGTGCACATCCACCCAGAGAAACGTGTGTGCACACTTGCACCCAGAGTTCTGTCATAAATTGGATTTTGTCCGTATGAAAGAAATATGTGAGAAAAGAGAGTGACTGACAGAAAGGAGGACAGTATAAGAAAGTGTGTGTGTGTGTGTGCCTTCCACATGTGTGCATGTGTGTGTGTGATGCCCTGAGCAGTGACCCTCCTGGGGGAAGAGTAGGAGGGAGGAAATGAGTGAAAGGATAGGACGCCAGATGAAATGAAAGAGAAGGAAGGGAAGAGGAGGCAGGACAGTGAAATGAAAATATTATGGCGGCAGAATCTATCATAAAAACTCCCCTCTCGTGTGTGTGTGTCTGTGTGTGTGGGCGCACGTGTGTGTGATCATGCGACATGGCCCGCTCCTGCGTGTTTACTTCTACCCGAGTGGCGGCGGCGTGCTTTATGGTCCCTCGCCATCAGATTGTGGTGAAGGTAGAATCCATTGGGATTGTGCATCTGTCTGGAAATGAGCTCCCCGCACCTCTCTGGGTGAGATTAAGATGGACTTTAAGTGCTTTACATATGCCAGCCTTCCTCTCCCACCAACATTATCAAGGACACATTTTAAACTAAAAATGAAATACAGCAGCACTGTAACTGCTCCGCTATCAGCATCCTGCATCAAGTCCCGCGGAGCAGCGTCTGCGTAGGAGAAATAAATGGCCCGGCTCTAATGCTTACAGCAGGGCAGCAGCAGTGGTTCTAATAGGCGTACAGTCCGATTGGCAGAGAGAGAGAAGTTCTACCAGTGCTGTTGAAGCCCAAAAACACAGCCAATGAGGTAACAGGAAAAACATAGGCACCGTTCTATTTTTTTGTTCCGGTTACTTTTCTACTTTTGCATATGTGTCTATTTACTACCTTTACACTTACTTTTTTAACTTTTTTTTTTAAAGTTAGTCTTTTGTCTTAGCTGAGATATTTTGAGTCAAAAACTTGGCCAACTTGATGCAACAAAACACAAAAAACTATAGTTTGTCTGAACTAGGCCCCTTTGAAAGTCTACACATTTCAGCCAAAAAAATATGCATAATAGATATATTTCCTGATTCAAAGAGGACCAAAAGACTGGCAGCCTCCAACATCTTCCCACCCCAAAGCGTCAGATCATATTATTCTGTCAAGCCTTCAGCAATACTTATGTTAATGTGTCTTATTAGGAGGAAATATCTTGTATTTAGTACAGTTAGTCCAATTTTGAGTAAGTATTTCGTAGTTATTATCTTGATTTATTGTGTTCCATTGGCAGATAATTTTGCTTATTTCAAGTTTTTAAAATGTTGAAATAAAAAGGCAACTGAATTGACAAGAATTAAGAAGAAAATGAAAAAGAAATTGAAATGAACTAAATTATCTGCCAATGGAATAAGATCTATGAACGCAATTCCAATACTATAGTTCATTAGAGAAATTTCACCAAAACGATATTATTTCCAGTGCAGCAGAACAGCAGATTATGCAACCACTACCCGACCCTCCCCTTTCAAGTGAGAATACAGTATGTCAAACAATCTCATGCATACATCCACAGCATCAATACATCTATTTCAGACATTGTGAAATGATGATTAAGTGTACTCTGTATATGAAAAGTGACACAGCAGGGCTTGAGAAAAGAGAAGCAACTGATGCTTCTAAAGATTTGTTCCGCACACAATGATCAGCCACATTGTGGAAACGTCGCTTCTCTGCGAACAAATTGCATTATGAGTTCACCCTGCTGAACCCGTGACACCAAAAGGCTCCCGCAGTGTGTCTGACAAGAGATTATACTACCACTCAAGCAAATGAACGAGCACCTTCCAGTCCCGGTGACCATGTTCGAAAAGCTGGATATGGAAAATGCCGTCAATGACGGTTCATTTAGCGAATGGAAGCCCTTTGTCCTCCTCCATGGCCTTTACTTAACACCTTGTCTCATCATCACTTTGTCCCTCTTTCCCCAATCAGCAAGACTCAGAGAAGCAAGTGTGTGTGTGCGTACTCGTGTGTGTGTCACATGCTCTAGTGGGGAAGCCACAGAGTGGCCTGAGCATGGCGCAGTGTGCAGCTCATCCATAAACCAGGAAGTAAACTCAGTGATTTTCTGAGTGCAGTGACTCAGTCAGCGCATCCATTATGCAATTTGTTTACAGATTCTATTACTGCCAACGGCGTTGTGCTAGCGCAGCACTTTGCTGATAACAGGTGAAGTTGTGTATATTCATAGTACTATTATTTACCTCAGCCATGAGCACAACCTCCCCCCATTCCAGAGAAACATGAGTGTGTCTACTTATTACGCCTGTCATAATGCACTGCACTCCTGTTTTGCACTCTCTGTCGGAGGTGTGAAAGCACCAAAGCTTGGCCTATTTATTTGACTAGCAGAAGGTAATATTAGCCCTGCACAGAAGCCAGAATCATTCTGTGATTACGTTTGACCCTGAGGAGTGGCTGGCACTTCTCAGCTCTATGTGAATTGTATTACTTAAAACACAGCCTCTGGCCTCTCTTCATTGTACAGTACTTGACACAAAAAAATTGCTCCCCTTTGGCAGGTACAATTGTTCATGCCGCAGCTGCTGCTAAGCATGTGATAAACAAATAAACCTCTCATGCACTTTGGGGGCTCCGATGTCTTATTTATAACCCCCCCCCCCCACCTCACACTCATCTCGGATTGTAACTAGTGGAAAAGTCAAGCAGGTAGAGGGAGGAAGTATGAGGCTACGCAGATGGGAAGGATAACAGCAGATGGGAAAGTTGTGCATCGTGATGGACGAGGAGAGGTAATAATGCAGAGGAATATTGTAAAAATGCAAGATAAGAGAACCATTGCGGGGGGGGTTCATATGAGCATTTGATTTTTGTTTTTTCATATGGTTGAGAATTGGTTGAATATTATGTAATATTATATAAAACTATTATATTATTAGTATAATGAGAGTAGTTGAAGGTTTCATAATCACATATCTTCCAAGATGTGTCTCTGCCTGTGTCTGAGTGTCCATCTGCCAAAAGCAGTTTGTCCTGCTGAGTCTTTCGATCAGCTTATTTCACCAAACTGCTCCAATCAGATTCAGTGCAGTGGCCCCATAAAATTGGCAATCACTGGTATGTGTGTGTTTGTGTGTTTGCATGCACACACTCTCATATCTGTCATATAGTCTTTGTGTGTGTGTGTGTGTGTGTGTGAGAGGTCCAACTGTCTTCAAGACCAGAAACAGAAACCCTTACCTTAGGTAACTTCTGGTATTTTCTTCTCTTTGTCTTTTTCTCTTTCCCTCTGACCCCCATTATTCATTACATGCATCAAGAAATGAAAAGTTCACTTTAAGAGATTTTCAGAATCTGATACATGAAGGTGTTTTTTGGGAGCCAGAGACTTGAATGCAACAAAATCCCCCTGAATCAAGAACATTTTCTGAATATCGCTTTAAAAGCATCTCCTGAAATGGGCCAAAAAAACACACACATCTGGGCAAAATAGGCAAATATCGTGCATCTTAAAAATATTGAATATCTCTCCAATGTATATGGCTTGCCAGATGAAAGACTGACTATGATTTATGTGTCCATGGTTTCATTTTTCAATAGGACGGACACTGGGAAGGGAAATATCTTGTATTTAATATAATTAATCAAATATTGAGTAGAATTATCTTGAATTATCCTATTCCCTTGGTAATTGTAAAAAAAAAAAAAAAAACTCTGAATTATGATGAATTATGATTATGATGGATGATATAGGAGATAACATGACAAACAAGACAAAATGTATCTGAATCAAGAGAAGGCAAATCTCAATAAGTAAAATGATCTGGAAAGATGAATTGAGACAATTCAACTCAATATTGGATTAATTGTAGCAAAAACAATATATTTTCACTCATGATTTCATTGTATTGCAGTGTAGTCTAATAACGTCCATCAAAAAAACTGCGAAAGGCCATACACTGAAGTGCATGATGTTTTGTGTATGTAAACACATTGTCTGTCTTCGAAGGTTCAGCATAAGACAACATAATAAATCTCAAGAGGAGGAAAATAAAAATATTTACACAGCAAATAGACCCAAACAGATGCAACAATTCACTATGAATTCATTTGTCTTCGAAATTAGTAGAAATGAGACAACTAGCAATTACTCAATAAGCAAATGGCCCTTAATACATTGGTGGGGTGATTATTTTCATATTATAGATTTGAACAAACCAAACGCACATACAGAATGCATGCACCCAACACTCTTGGAATCATCAGATTGCACTTTGATGCTTTTCTGAAAATCTTAATTGTGAAGTGGAAGGTGTGGCTCATCTGCCTTTGTGCATATATCCACATTAATCTACAGCCAAAAGACTCTAAACCTCTGACCAGATATACATCCCAGACTAACCACCTTCAAACACCCCCCCTTCCTGTAGCCTGCTGTAACGGATTCTGTGTCAATTAAGGATCAAAGTTGTAAGTGTTTCACAGCAGGGCAAAGTGGTGTCTGAACCGCTGCCCAACAACGGATCCACTGGAGCATATAATGGCTGCCAGACACACTATTCGGATAACAGACCATCGGCTGGATATCTGGACGATGAAGAGATCCTGATCCTCAGCCAGCTCGGCTCCACTGCTCACTTCGGAGCGACGGAGCCCTGCGTTCGCTACAGGCCAGTCAGATCGGAGACTTCTGGGTGATCATGAGGTCCAATTTGACAAGCTACAGAGGACTCTTCAGATTCATCATCAAGGAGTGTGGGTAGAGGTACCGAAGGAGCGTAGAGTGACAGGCAGGCCTGCTGCAAGGCCACATCTGCAGTTCACTCTGGGAGCTTGCATGTCCCTTTACAATTTTCCAGTTTCAGGCGTTTCAGACATTAACAAGGTCCAACTGACGTTAAACGAGCCCCTGGAGGAGACGGGAACCAGCCAAAATGTTCTCATTTTGCAAAAAATATCTTCGGCCTGAAGGTGTAAACCTCAAACTAGGTCTCACAAGGATAAATGTCTGACAACATACGTCAGCTAATCCTCCTGTGTACTGTGTCTGTCAGAGTTTTGCAGTTAGTCGGTGGTTGAAGGGCAACGCTGTTTGTAAGTACAAGCCGTTCTCTGTACCTGTGCTTGCTATTCACCCCTCACTTCTTCACGCAAGCAACTTTTGAGAATTATATTGTGCCAGTACTCAGATACTTGCAGTGTTGTTAATAATACTATCCACCCGTTCTCTATACCTGCTAATCCTCATTAGGGTCTCAGGGGTCAGCTGGAGCCAATCCCAGCACATTACAGGTGAGACAAGGATACACCCCAGACAGGTAGCAGCCTACCATGGAGCTAACACACCATCCACTCACACACTCATACCTACAGGCAATTTAGAGTCTCCATTTAACCTCAGCATGTTTTTGGACTTTTGGACTGTAAGTTTGCACAACACCAAAGAAAATGCATTTACTGTGTTAGTCCGACTAAAGCCTGCCTTAAGAATACATGTAAACATCATATTATGTTAGCTCGTTTGAAATTGATCTTGCAAAGATGGATTACCACATACGGATAATGCAACTGAAATCAGGCTGGAGCTATGGGTTCACGCCAAGCTACGACCCGAAAGCCGAATAGTATGCAGTACTTAAACAGAATATCTCAAGCAGAAGTAACTGGTTACTTTTTAGTAGAGCGAACAAAAAGTATGATATACACATATTTGGAAAATTGTCCCCTGTGCCAGTTTAATCTCTGGGTTGCTAACTGGCTAATTTACCTTTTTGTCTTTTGACATTTGTTGTCAAAAACAGTAACAACGCAAGCTGAAGAGTGTGTATATAACCTCTTATCTTAGAGGAGGCAACAATACTTTGTTAATAAAGAGATTTACCACCTGTGCATTTAGCCTGGGAGAATGAGTAGACTAATTAGGTCAGATTAACAGACAAATAAAACACACTCAAAAGGATGGAAAACCGATTAAACAGTGTAGAATAGGAGACGGCTTTAGAAGCCTATAGTGATTCCACAGTAGTATCATGCATATTGATATATTGAACCAATACATTGCTAGAATACAAAGGACCTAAAATATATAAACCACACGCTCATCTCCTTGTCTAATTAAATCGAAATGCCTCAAAGGAAAATATCTGGGATCCTGGGGGGTTCCCGAGGCAGATAGGATGAGGGGCGTTTGTGAATGTGAACCCCGCCATGGATGCTACACTATGTTATCCACTCAACTAGACAAGACCAACTCACCTTTATTTCCTAATATCCTCAAACCTTCCAGAAGTAATGAGGTACTTTGAAGAGAGCGAAATGAAATGAATGCCGCAGTGAGCACGCCGTAATTCTATGCATGAGCTCCGTTTTCCGCCTTCCCGTATGTGATATGTGTTTGGGTGTGAAAGTGAGGCGTCTGATTTGACTCCTGATAAATCTTCCTCTGCTGCAGCATCAGAATGTATTACCGAGCCAACAGCCGGGGCCAAATCCATTTTTATCTGAGTGCAATTGATGTCACTCCAACTCCTCACAAAAGTGCCTCCGCCGAGGCACCAGATGTGAGGGGGTTTTTCCTCTTTATTTGCCCGGGGATCCGTGTGTTTGCGTACAATTGTGTATGTGTCAATGTGTGTGTTTATAAGGGGGAAAGGTGAATTGATTCCTACAAGATATGGCTTCGGGAAGGAATGGGCCTCACAACTGCCCGGAGCTGTCTGTAGAGAAATAACCCTGTTATACGGCGGTAGCATAGCCACACCCACTCACACACACACACACACACACACAAACCGTGATCCTGTTTTGACAGTGTTTTTTTTGGCACGGTTTTAACCTTAATCTCGCGACTGTACAGAGAGAGAGGGAGAGCGAATAGCGGCTTTTGACAAGGTTATTCTTGCCAGAATTCTTCACACGCTTCTCCCCGAAGGCAGGAAGAGCGGTCACCTCTGATGGTATCATCACACAGGCCGCTGGCATCGAACGCCGTGTCCACCATTACCTCATGTAATACCGCTCGCAGATGGCAGATGAAGGACATTCATCAATCCAAATGTCCTCATACTCCAAACTTTGTGTCACAGTTGACAGGAGCAAGATGGATCTTAAATGCTTTATGGAGCAGGTATTAGGACAGTTTTTTGGCTTCCACGACTAGTTGCCGGACGTTTTTTTTTTCTCTTTTTCCCCCTTTTCCTCTAGTGTCTCATAGGTGTCTTATAGCTTCACGTCATCATCTAATGGCTTTATACAGTTGTCTCACGATTTCTTATACCTGTCGTATGGGTTTGTGGGGCTGTATTTAGGCTTCTTATGGCTCATTTTACTCCCACTGATGAATTCTTATGGTTGTCCTTTTGTATGTTATGGCCTCGCGTGAAGACATTATACCGCCAAAGCTTTTGTGCTAAACTCTTTCTGACCTTCCGTATTATCCACAAACACGGACTCTTATTCAGAATGGACAGAAATACACAGAAAGCATTTGGGTCTGAATGTAGATAGATTGTTCACCGGTTCTCTTCCATCATTAAAATGACATTTTAACATTTCATTTGAATTGCTTCCCATTCTCTGTAGTGAGCGAGAACAATAAGATTAATATGTCTCTTAAATGTGTAAAGCAGTTGCTTCCAAGGTTTTGAAATATTAAATTCATTCTCCCAAAAGACACAGAATACATACAGGACATGAGTTAGGTCCTACTCTATGAAATGAAATTGTAAATTATCTCTTGTAATAATAATGATAATAATGGTGAGTAAGAGCTTTTAAAAAACAGGAAGACAAAGCAGGGCAATGCAGATATCCTTCATACCTGCAGTAGCTCTGCTAAACAAATCATTCTGATATGATAGTTCTCACTACTTATATTATAAAGTAATTGCCACTCTGCCCTCCTTAAATTATTTATTTATTTAGTTGTTGTTGTTATCACATTTATTTGTCCTAGGCGAAAGCAGGGATTTCTAGAAGGATACTAGCAAATGGCTTCTTTAGATTTTTGTTATAGACAGAACACTCATGAAAAGGCCTTTTGGTGTCAAGATACATTCTTACTTCTCTGCTTATGAATGTTTATATGTAGTCATGCATGTTCCCCATCAACTGTTTAAATTTAGGCTTTCCCACAATTTACTAATCCCCTGGTTAATTTCTTTATCATTTCATTGTCCACCTGAATGAAAGATGAGGTTTTGAATGTCTGTGATCAGGACTAAAGACGGAACTGAGTGCATTTCAACATTTTAGGAAGAGTTCTTATGTTCTTGTACATCTATCTTTTTGGGGACAAAAATAGCTTGTAGTAAGAGTCAGGACATGTGTTTGTGTTTGGCGTAAGCATTTGGTTATGATGGTTCTGGTATGTGTGTATATGTACGTTGGGAGAGTTATAACCTTTTTATGTGGAATTAAACCCTCACCACAGGGTGTTCACCAAGCATAGAATATATATTTGTTCTCATTAGACCATGAGTGGTTGTTTTTTTTTTTTTGTTTTTTTTTTACAAAGACTCCTACGGTGCTCTCTCCCTCTGGTTTATTCCACAACAATACAATTGTCCCTAGATGCACATCTGTAGGTGCACAGATACAGTAAATAAGGTAGGAAAAAAATATAGACACAAACCCATTTTTATCTGTAAATGAGGTGCAGTGACAGCTACTCCTTCCCCTGTAACCACTTCCACTCGCCCGCCGGCCCGCCGTGCGAGTAACTGTGAGCAGAGTGCATCAACACACAAGGCTTTATAGCCTCACACAGATATGTGAATGGTCCTCGGTCTAGACGTGGGTGAGCTGTCTATCTAATAGCCCCTTCACCCCTCCCACATGCCACCCAAGGACTGGAGGAACATCAGAGGGCAGATAAAGCAATAACCTCCCCCGGCCTGTTCCCAATGATTTCCAATATTGGCTTCACCACAAAGAGTAGAACTACAGGAGAAAAGGAGGAAGAAAGCCCTCTGTATTGTTTTTATTCAAAGGGATTTTCATTAAAAAAAAGCTGTGACCCACTGAAGGTACTGACCCCTGTGATGTCAAATTTCACTTCATAACTCTAGATCATCCATATTCACTCATACTTGTGTGGAAGATAATCAGTGTTTCTTACAGTAGGAAGTGAATCATGGAATATGTATTAAGAGGTCATCAAACAAACAGTATCAGCTCCATGTTTCATGATGTCTCGCAATTCTGAAAACCTGTCCGTTTAATTCCCAAATTTGGTGATGAATATTTAAAATTTGTAGGAGGCGTAGCAATAAAAACTGATTTAGTCAAATCTCAAAATGGCAGATAATCCATCTAGACACAAATGGATGTGGACTACGGGGAAACATTTGTCTGGATCCCCAGAATCCAGGGATGGATGAGTGATTCTGACAGTTGTTGAGATATGTGGAGCAAATTCAGACAGAGATTCTATACAATATAGATATAGACAAAAAGTCTCTCTTTTAATAGAAATGCAGTTGTCCAAATTGAAACTACATACTACTTACGTACTTTCAGACAACATTAAATGTATCTTGAACCAAGCCTGAAGTAGAAATTCTCAAATTGTGTAAATGAGCCATATTCCTCATTTAAACACAAAGTTAACAACATAAGTTGTTGTGATGACACATTTTCATGAGTTTTTATGTTATAACATGATGTCCTGTTAAAAACATGAAAATGAAAAAAAGTTGTTTTAATGCTAACTTTTCATAAATCTATTGTGATAGCACCAAAAAGTTTTATAGCAAAAAAAAAAAAAACAAAAAACAAAAAATTGACCCCTGTGAAGTCAAATTTTGCTTCATTACTCTGTTCGTAGTGAGTAGAAAAGCCAGGTACCCATTAAAAGGCTGGATAAAAAAAAAATAATAATAAAAAACCAATGATCATACATATATTCATATATTCTTTTTTTTTTTTTTTATTTGCAACATTTAGTGGAGTCCTGTTGATAGAAGTACAGTGTGAAGATAATCATGCAACAATTAATAATAAATTGCTGCAAACACCTTCCTTGTCGGCCTTTCAAAATAAAAGCCTGGTTCTAAATTGATAATAATAACTCACAATTTAGCTGTGACAGCAGGAGCAAAAAAATGGAAAATAGTACAGATGGCTAATGTTAAAAAAAAAAAAAATACCAGAGTGTGTTGAAATAAATGAGCTGTGCAGAGAGAGAGAGCAGGGATGGAGAGCAACGGCGTCTGTGGCGATGGCGGTGGCGGCAGCGGCGTGAACGAGTGGGATTAGCCCAAAAGTGAAGGATTAGCCGGGCTGAAAGGAGTCCCGTAACGGAGAGCCGGCATCAACAAGACAGCAGGCAGATAGCTGGAGGGGTTACGGTGGCACCACTGGATCCTGCTAACAGATAGCACAGAGCTGCGACCAGCAGCCTCACTCAGACACACTGCAGCTCTGTGGAAACCCAGTCCCCCCGGCCTCCGAGTGGCTCACTGCCGGATCAGTGTTTGTGTGTGTGTGTGTGTGTGTGCGTGCGTGTGTGACTGTGTGTGATGCCGCCAAGCCAAAGCAGCTGCAGGTTTTACTCACATGATGAACTGTGCACTGGCTGTCTGTGCATGAAAAGGGAAGCTGAGCAGCTCGGATCCTGTTTGAGATGTTCAACACGTTCAGGAAGTGTTTGAGCCCAGCGCTTATCCTCCTCCACTTAGGGCAATTTCTGTTTGTTTCCATTTGGATTTGGAGCCTAACGACGACGTCCCTGCGGTCCTGATGAACCACTCATCGCTGGGCACATGTGTCAATGCGCTCTGAGTGATTTTCCCTCTGTGGGTAGTTTCTTTTCAACATGTTAATGGCCTGAACACACAAAACTGAGATGATTATATACAATTGAAGCAATTTGTGAGAGATTACAGAAAAAAAATAGTCTAATCGATGTTTTTATTCTTGAATTCCTATCATTCATTGATTTAATTACAGCCTGTCAAATCATGAGTTGAACCATATTGCACATGCAAGAAGGTAAATACCAATGTAAATAAGTTGTAATCAGACAGATTTATCCTTTGAAACCCATTATGAGACACACAATATGCTTGATGATGATCTGCAAAACAAACCTGGAAACACTGTTTACAGGAGAATGCACAGAACGAAAAAAAAAAAAAAGAATTCTTACTGATAATAATAACTCCTTTTCCAAAAAAAAATCATATTCCAAATATATGAATATGAATTATGAGCTGGCTCTCAAATGTGATGTGAATTATAAAAATGAGCAGTTGATAAATTTAATTATATTAATGAATTCATCATTGAGCAGGTGCCACTTGCACATTTGAAGACATTTTGTCCCCAGATTAAAACACACCATGACTCAGCAGGGATCATCATTTAACGGGAACATTTCATCTATAGCTTACTGTGAATTGTCATTACCTGTATTTTGTGTATTTTACAGCCCTTCTGGTTTATGTCCTTCCTCCCAGTGTTCATGTGGAACCTTACACCATGGTTAGATGTGTATATTCCACAAAATGAACATGAAACCCCAGAATAACTAACAGATGTGTCAACAAGGAGTAGACACAATGCACATTTGCAAGATAAGACTTGGAGCACATCTGCTTATGCCAAAAACAATATTGTTTGCTTGAATTTGTAAATCTGTCTTTTTTTTCCTTTTTTTGTTTAGCAGTTGGATAGTATTATGCGAAGGTTGGTTTAGCAGCCAGTCGCTGGAGATGTTTTTCTGGAGTAGAGGATGTTTAATTCAGCCCTTGTTGGCAGTACTGCAGAGCTAATTGCAGCATGGATGCAGGGTGGAGGACTTTTACCATGATGGCTATCGCTTCAGGGGCAAAAAAAAAAAAATAAATAAATGGTGGAGATGTGTTTGCTGGGAAGTTTTTGGTATATTTCTGCAGATAATTAACCAGCAAGTCCACATCAAGTTAAAATGCAGAGGGCAAAGCGCTTGGTGTCTCAGTGGTATAAATTGTTTTATTTTGGGTTCCCCGTGGTGTCTTCAGAGGAATATGATGAATAATTCTGAAGTTCATGTTGCAGTCATTGCACCAACAAACACGCACGCACACTCGGTCACGAGAATATGCACATGCATAAATACAAAGTCACGCACATGTTGACTTTGCGAATACATCTTTAGGAAATGTGCATTAAACGCTGCGTATTAGAGCTTGAATTGCACCCCCGTAACGGCCGCCCACTGAAGTCTGAGGGTGTGAAATTTCACGAGTCGCTCCTCTGGAAGAAAAGCCTAATTTCGTCTCAAGTTATTTGACAGAACTTTTCTTCAAAGACTTATTTGATGGTGTTTAAGTTTAAGTTTGCGGATGTGGGAGGAAGCGAGTGCGGCAGCAGAAGAGAGAGCAGGGTAGCGGCGAGGAACAGAGAAAACGTTTGGATGCTGCCACGTCGTAATGTCTCAGAGTCTATGTGGATATCAAACCTCAGTTTCACGCCTTCATGCTGTTTGCATGTTTTGCTCCAGTGAAAGCACATCGTCGCCCCCCCGGTGCTGCTTTGCAAGGATGCTTTTCTGCCTGCTAGAGTTAGGGACAACAACTCTCCTGCTTGAAACTAAACAATAAGCCTCATTGCTACATCCTTTGGTAAACCCGAAGTAAAAAATCACAAGTGAAAAAGGAAAATCACACAACAGATAGAATTACATAGAAATTCAAGACAGAAAAAAATGAAAAAACAGGTTCATTTTCACAACTTTTTATTCTTTATTGAACAGTAGTGTGATTTGAAGAAGAAATGTTAATGGAATCTGCAATATAATGGGAAAAAATATATAAAGAGGGGAGAAATGTAAGGAAAAATAAAAATATGATGAGAATAAAAAAAAATGTGATAGACTATGCCAACTTGCACCAAAAAACATGGCACTCTAGATTTTGTTTTGCACTAGTTTTCATCCATTTGCTGATGCTCTGTAGAATGTTGAAAACAGAACCGATGCATTTTGCTTCAGCTTCATTTATTTATTTCAATTTATTTATTTATTCTTTTCTTATTCAGTTTTTGCATCTTTCAGCCACATCAAGCCAAACCAAACGCACTGAGGGTACCAGAGGTGTCCTTTGATAACTGTGTGAGTGTACATCTCCGAGCTCTCGCTCTGAAGAAAGTAAGTGCACAGGGATGTTAAATATCAACACACACACATGCGCACACACACACATGCACCATCATGACTCAGGTGATGTAAGTGCAGGTGTCGTCAGAAAGCTTTCAGCTCAGTGAAGCCGCTGGAGAACGGCCGGATATAGATACACTTCACACACCTTCTTCTTTACATGGACACACACATTAGTTTGTGTTACCTGCATTCTGCTTTCAGCAAAAAAATGCGTCAGAAAACCAACCTGAAAGAGGCATTTAAAATACAACAAGGGCCATCATATGAAAGTTTTTAATGTATAACTTCAACGCATTCTCCTTTAAACCTCGACATTTATCAGGTGTGGGAATCAGCGTCTGTCTCCTTTCATTTCCTTCCTTGCTGCATGAAGCCAGCACTTTCTTCTCCCACTCGCTCTCTGTTTGTCTGCCTCTTTTTCCTTCACTCTAACTCTCTAAATTAAAGAGGCTTTTAGCTCTCCAAAGAGAGAGCTGTCGGCCCAGCTGTCCACTTTAGCATTAAACAAATTGTCAGCGTACACACACACACACACACACACACATGCACAGACATGCGCCCGCGCAGACATCTCTCCCTCTCCACCGCACTCACTATCGGGCCCTGTTATTTAAGAAGGTCAAGTATGTGTTGCGGCAGCCTCACATATGCTGTGGGATCCGTAAATTACAGGCATCCAGGAGGGAGCCCGGCTGCCCAATCAGACAATTAACTCTGCCCCGTAAATGCCAGTGCAATTTCATCTTGCACACATCTGTACGCACACATGCACACACTCGCACACACTTGCACACAAACATGCACATTTAAGGAGTGCTACTTGTGAGGGCCTTACATTGAATAGACGCATTCCCAAGCCAATAAACCTACTCTTAATTCTAAAGTCCAATCTGCATTCCAAGATGTTTTTTTTTTTCTTTCTGAGGTATTTGAATGCAGAGGTTTTACACTTTATGCCAATCATAATGTTTATGATCAGATTGTCGATATGCAGGAGGCGGACCTCCTCCTGAAGGACATGCAGCTAATGATGCGTTCAGGTGTTCTTCAGCATGTTCTCTAGAATATTTAAAGGTTTCTGGCCAGGATTTCACCTTCAACAATCTAGACCTAACTAAAATCCTTGAAACTTATCTTTTTTTTTAATATATATCTTTAATTACATATCATGCTAGCCTGGCTAACACCAGACCCCTGGGAACGTTCTGTACATTTGTTTGTATTCATGGCACAGGCATGGTTTATAGAAGCCAAGGTGCTAGTAATGTCTGTCAAAAAGAAAAGGTTTATAGTCAATCACATCAAACATACCAATGACATTCCTGATATCCGATTACAGTTAAAATGATTGGCACTAAAAGTTACTAAAATTACTTAGAATACTTTCTAAACCTAAATTACTGTCTGTCAACAAAGTGGCTTTGGTGATTTATCATGGTCTTGTTGCACCCTCTCCTGTCCTGTGATTGGTTCCCTCGATGAGGGGGAATTTGGCTCCTTGGATTCCAGAATGAATTTCACAGAGAACTGAGAACACCAAGAAAAAGTTATAGTTAAATACTGGTGAAGTCGATTCAAAGGTCATGGTTTGGATTAAAAATAAATGTGTAGTTAAGGTTATGGAAAATTTCCCTAAGGTTGGGATATTTTTTGTCTATATACATGGATAATAATTAAGATAGTTGGGAATATAGTTGAGAATATATATGTATAATAATATAAGCTCCACAGTCTATTGACTAGAAATCAGTCACCTTTACAAAGCAAAAAAAACAATTTTCTGATTCAGTCTATAGAGAAAGATAAAGATAAAATAAATCTTACTAGAAATTTGTCTTGGACATGAAGACCTAGGAAACAATTGCACTAAACTATCAATTTAGAACTGGGATTGATCTGAACTCTGCCGGGATTTTAGCTGGAAGTCTGTTTGCCGTTCTTCTTCTGGGGTCACCAGACCTGGCTGACGCAATCGGACTATCTCATGGGGAGGCCTTGAATCTTAATCTCCCATCAGGCCCCATCAGGAGAAAGTTCAGGGGGCAGGCGATGTTCCTGTCCCCATGATGTTCCTGATGAGAATTTTAAGAAAGTAGAAGTAAGGAATTACCTTGTCTGGGTTGAACCCCTGATGGTGTCGCTGTTCAAGGCGATCAGAGGGCGATGGTTCCTCACAATTTGAAAGAAGTTCCTGCAGCAGCTGAGTTTGAAATACACAAACATCCTCATGTGTAATGGTGTGTATGTATGTGTGTGTGTGAGTGTGCACTTCACAACTAGTAACTAGCATGCACCTAGGGCCTGTCGTAATAGTGTGCCCTTCCTCACCACCTTATGCCACTGAATGACACTGCTCATTTTACATTCACTTGGCAGCCCTCCCTGCTCAAAGCATCTTCCTGCACGGCCTGGTACTACAGCACTAATAAACACTAATATGTGCTGGAGGAACCATAAAAGCAGAGACAACACCAGAAGGAACCAATGAACCTCAGGTTATATAGGAGCATCTATAAAAGTGCAAGCAGCAGATTTTTTAGTTTAGATTTAACTGTAAAATCTCCTCCCGCAACAGGTGTTGCCTTGACCCAACACGGCGAGTTGTAGCCAAGGAGTAACTGATCACAAACATGGACATTTGTGATGGTGGGATGAGTCACATCACCACTCTGTATTTAAGGATGACGCTCCACACTGCAGGTCTGCGATTTGTTACCTGCATTTACGTGTCGAAAAACAAAACACTTTTACCTTCCAAATCTTAATCGGTTGTGATTGCTTTTTTGCAGAACATGAGAAAGGAAAGTTTGATAAAAGGCGCGTGAGGACATGTGAGCCGCTGTTAATGGACAACTAATATCATGAGTGAACGGTAAAAGTAGAGGCTGCTTCGTGAGCAGATGGAAAATCAATAGCCTATTAGAGTGTACAGGGCAGGAGGGACATGGGGGGGATGAAAGTGAAGGGGGGGTTAGTTGGGATTAGTGGGGGGTGAGGAGGAGGACTTCATCTTTTCACATCATTATTTAAATCCTTCTCTTTTTATTTGCTAGAAATAGAAATATCAACCATGTGCACATAGGATTTAATACAGTTAAACCAAAGACACATCTCTCTCCCTCTCTCTCTCACACACACACACACACACACAGACACATAATTCATTTATTTTTTAAAGCTATGGTGATACCTTTTATCCAACATGATGAAACACAGCGGCATGGACTCACACCTGTTGCCACGCACTGCTTATTTTTTAACGATTCCCATTCATTAGGGGCTGCTTTGACAATGGGATTCGTCAAACATCCGCACCGCTAAAAGCGCAGAGTCATGCCGAAGCACAGACGGAGGAGAGGAAATGAGAGAAGAGCTTGGGGGGGACCGACGATAATGAGAGGAAAGTCCGGGGTCCCTGCGTGTCCACTCGCCGCGGTCGCCTCCAGCCGACTATTAGTAGCTCCAGCACCGCCACGAGGCTCCGTGACAGTCAATTAAACCTCTTTATCTGAGATGCCTGCATCTCTTTTCCCTCTTCCTCCTCCTCCTCCTCCTCCTCCTCCTCTCTGCCTGCCCTTTCCTTCTGCTATCTTTATTCCTTCACTACTTTCCCTTTGCTGCCTCCTTCTTGAACTCCAAATGAGCCACAAAGAGGAAAAAAGCCTGACGGCAACAGCTCGCCGGGCAATGTGGTGTTTACACGAATAGCCTTAACAAGGCGGCTCTGGGTTTACTAGAGTGTATATATGTATGTGTGTGTGTGTGTGTGTGTGTGTGCCTTTGGTCTAGCTGGTATCTAGCAAGTCTCCTCTTCAGGCACAGAAGTGGCTGTTTGTGAAGTCAAACTGAGGCTAAGTGTCTAGCCTTCGGTGACTGATGGACCTGCTCGCTGTGTAGTATAATACAACAGGCCGACATATTAACTGCAGCTGCACGGTGCGTTCAGGGCCCTCCACATAAAATCTGAATTATTTGTCGGAATGATTTCTCCAGACCCCTGGAGCCTGGTCTGTGTTTCACTGTGTAGCTCTTGTCATTTTAGAGCATTCCCACTGAATCAAAACACAGAAGTAAAAGCCCTTAGCTTTGTATTACAGATACTTTTACCTGTCATCAATAACCAGAACTGGACATAGACATTGATCAGTGATCGGATCTATAAGATTTATTCCAACTACCGTAAAAATCTCACTTTAGATGTTACAAAAATGCATTCATGTACATTTGAGATTTTGCCTTTGCCTGATGCACATTTATTTTAAATTCCTGTTACTGCAGATGGTAGAAATGCTCATAGCACTGTATAAATAATAATACTGATGCTTATACATTTGATTTTGGAAGGAAAGCTCGATATATCTTCTTGATGTTTGAGAATTACTTAAATAATTCAGAGAGCATAATGATTGACCAAGTTCATTTGACCAGCAGGAGCCACTAGTAGACAGGGAAACACTGAAATAATCAAAGAAACTTTATACAATGTTATAGGTTCATCTTTGGTCAAGTCTATCACCAAGTTTCATGAAAGCCCAGTCTTTGTTTTTGTTTCTTTTATAATCCTGTTCACAGATACACAAACAGAGAAGGAGCACCAAAACAATTCCTTGTAAAGATAGTTATTTATTCAGTTATTTACACATTCACTCTGTAATGCAGCATTACACTGCAAATAAATAAATAAATGAATGAATCTTAACAAGTGAAAATTGTTTTCTTATAATAAGATCAGGTAGGTTGACATTTTTTATTTTATCTCAATGTCGTCTCTTTATCTCATAATCATGCCTTTTTTTTTAAATCTCAGATTCTTTGAAAACTATAGTATTACTTTCCAATAGGATACGATAATTTACAATTTTAGAATTCGACTTTTTAAGGGTTTTAAAAATCTCTTGGGAGTTTGTAACTTAGTGTATTTTTTTTTGTTTACCTAATATTCTGTATGTTTTATCTCATAATTCTGACTTTTTATCTAAATGTCTTTAAAAATTTTGAAAATCTGTCAATAGAATGAGATGATTCAAGCTAATTTCACCCCTTCAACAAGATATTTCACCCTGGTGGGAACATACCGTAGCCGTACATGAAGACAAGGCTGACCTCGGCAGTAAAACAGACGCTACTGTACATGTATATTTCAGCTGTTGGACCAGGAGAAGGTCAGCGTTGGTGCTGTTGAATCACAACATAACGGGTAAGAAACGCGCTTGTGAAGGGGCTGACATTCACGCGTCATCATATGTGGTGTAAATAAGCAGACGCTGGTGTTTTCCACGGCAGCGGCCTGATTAAGGATGACCATCAATGTCATATGGTGAGGGCAGCGTGACGGGGGGGAGAGACAGCAGCTCCGCGCTCACCGTCATCTGCTCGGCGTACGCCCATCCACGCCACATCAATATTGTCCTTGTTGGCTCCGTTACATATTTATTGTACATTTGATCATCTTGTCTGGGATGACCTTAACAAAAATCCATGCTGTTGCCACGTTTTTCATCAGCACGGAATTATGATTATTGTCAGTGTCAGTGGTTTTTGTGGTGGTGTTGGCGCCAGATGGTGTGAACGCTTATTTCAGAGGCTTTTTGAAGCTGAGGAGATAATACAATGATGAACAATTATATTCTTTCATCATTTTGTAATATGAAAATAATGGAGATTGAACTGCTGCCTGTTTAACACCATCAACATGTCGTCTGCATCGGTCAGTTTCACCTGATCTCAGCTTTCAGTTGAAATACTAAAAGAACAGATGATGATTTGACTTCAGTGACCCAGACACTGTACCTGTAAATGTACCTCAAAGTGATATTTTTTTATATAGAATAAGTTTCAACATGTGAATGGACATATACAGTATTTTAGGCAATTACTGTATGTGGTTATAGTCTCAACAATAACCTGAAACCTTAGTTCTGCTTTTAAAATGTTGAACACAAACCAAACCAGCTTCAGTCATACTGACCTGTTCAATTTAACATTTACTGAATAATATGAGTCCTACTCATCAACATAAGTTCAAATCTGCAAATGAATTGATACACAACCAGGACTCAGAACAGATCTGCCATGTTTTCTCCTCACGCGTTTCTGCATTAGTGGCAATAAAAATGATTTAACTTTGACAAGCACGATTAAAATTTAAAATGTGTCTCCCATAGTCAAGGTATGTCAAGGTATGGCAAGTGTGTTTGTGTGTGTGTGTGTGTGTGTGTGTGTGGGAGGTGAGTGTATCACAACCAAAACTGAATATTTTCACTGCAACTTATTCACCAAGTGGAGCTCGTGCTGTTACTATGGCAACTCTGGTTATACTTGAGCAGGACACTAAAACGAGCAACAACATGCATATTTTTTGAGTTTGTTCATTCATGGTCAATTTTAAATCCTACCACCATTTTTTTACCAGTGAAATTACACTTCATAATAGAGCTGCAATGATGAGTCAACTGATCGATTAGTTGCCAACTATTACATTGATCACCGACTAAAATGTCCAAATTCTTTGGTTCTAGCTTCTCTTCTCTGATTATTTTTTATGATTTTCTGGCTTTAGTCTTCCATTATAGTAAATCCAGACTGTTGATCTTGGAAAAAGAAGATATTTCAGGTTGAATCTTTAGCTTTGGGAAAAACTGATTCGCATTTTACACCATTTAGGAACTATACAACCAGTCATTTGAAAGCACAAGAATTTACACATCTTTATATTTGCAAGGAGCCGGATTTCAAGATTCAATTGTCTCCTCGATAAGAAAAAATGTTAAAGTTAGTCGGCACCTTTCACCGTGAGAGTTATGTATATATCATACAGTCCGTACATCTCGGATTTATTTTCCATTTCTCTTAATGCCACGCTTTTACAATCTTTGGTTTGATTATGCTGCGGAGAGCATTTTGTAGTCTCTTTTGCTGCACTGAACGAAGTTACAATAGCGTCCATTAGCACAGGAATTTAAATGCAAATTTGTGCAAATTGTATTTGCACACCCTCCCAAGGCACATTAGCATACACTGCAGTCGGACTTACTGGACTTATTAACTTTCACATCAGCTCCGAGAAAAATTTGAAGGAGGCTAAAGAGCAGCTGGGAGGAATACTAGTTATCTGTATTTCTCCCTGAAAATTAAAAAGAAATAAATAAAAAGAAAAGAAAAAAAAAAACATGTCCTTGAGTACAGGACCTGTCGCAGCCTCACAATGTGTTACATCTTGTTGGACCTTACAAACTTAATGAATTTGTAAAATTCATATGATCACATATCAATGTTGATCACTGTTTCCCAAAGCTTAAGATTCCACCTACAAGTTTACTATTATAGAAGACTAAAGAAACCAGAAAATAATCAGAGAAAAAAGCTGGAATGAGCAAATTTAGACATTTTATTTTTCAAATCGATCACTCGGTTATTAGAATACTCTAAGGTCTCTGCACATAACCTGAACTATCTTCTTTAACTACAATGATCAGTGCACTGTGATGGTTTCAGAAAGACCTGATACACTACACTACACAAATTAATACAGCCGAGCAAAACCGTCTGATCACCTGTTGGATTCCACCAGAAGACGTTGAGTAGACGAAAAGGCGTAAAGAAAACAGTCCGTGGATGGATACGCCTTTTTATGTCATCTCTGCGGCGCCTAGCAGATAAAATGCTTTTTTGGGGGCGTATAATAGAGAATATAGATTGTGAAATATGGTTTCACACTCACCCTTTTTCTCTTATACATGTGGCGGTGATGAAAGTCTTTATATCGGGTCTGATCTTCTCGGCCGCATCATTATTAGATGAGCACGGACTCATTTTAGCTAGGAGCCTTCTCTTGTCTGTTCACACCAATGCAACATTTATGCGTAAGTGTGTGTGTGTGTGTGTGTGTGTGTGTCTATATCTGGCCATCTTCTAGTGCACTTTACAGCTCCTGACACCTGCGCACACATCACCTGAGCCCTCAGATGTGTGTGTGTGTGTGTGTGTGTTTGTGTGTGTGTGTGCAGCATTGAACGTCGCTCCAGATCTTAGAGAGCTACTTTCTCACCTCTCGTGCAGTGTGACTGTAGTGGAGGATTGGTAGCAAAATAGACTCCATGTTGCCTCTCAAACACAATGCATTAGGAAACGGTCCTCGCTCGCAGCCAACCTGTCTACCCCTCACTCCCAAAAAACATCAAATCACCCAAGAAACCCCTCTTTAATCTTTAAACTGCAGCTATTTTTTATATGCATATCTTCATCTTTGTGGCTTTTTCCCTTGCATATTGTGGAAAAGTGTCTTTGAGAAGCCTGGAATGTGCTTATCACTCACATGCTTTCACCTTGTGAAGGTAACTAGTAGCGTTGTAATGTTAGAATTAACTTAAATTATTGCATTCCTTTGGGGGAAAAAAGTCTGTGATAAGATGCAAGACAAACGATAAAGATAATAAGTCACTTTAATGTTATTTAATCACTGCTATTTATAAGTCAAACAGAATACGCTAATGATCTCGTAGACGTGTATCCCAGAACCTTCTAGTGTATCAACTGGACTGTTTCAGATGTGGCTACAAGGATCTAATAGAAACAGTCATAGAACGTTTTACTTTCCCTATCTGACTTTCTCTCCAAGTACCACCCCAGAAACACACATACACACACACACACACACACACACACGTTCTCCATGGTGTTGCCTGTTGTGTGCAGGGGAGCTGGCAGGAATGTCACTGCCATTACAAATCCTGTTGTCTCTGTCTCTGGGACAACAGCAGCCACCCAATTAACCTTTGTCTGAAGGCACACACCCACGCACGCACACACGCGCGCACACACACACACACATACACAAACACACGCACATCAAAAGTTGTTCGTTTGTAATGAGCCACTACTGCAGGTTCCCATTTCATTTTTTTACAAGTCTGTCTAGACTCGTACTGACAGTGAAACGGATCAGCTCATCATTTTTTTATTTATTGTTTTTATCGGTTTGTGTAGAATATTTTGTTATCTAGGTTTGGTTTCTTTACCAGAGGCTTGACGATGAGCCGAAAAAACTCCCTCCTCCGTGATGTATTTATGATGTTGAAGAGCCGACCTGAAACACGACTAAACGCCCGTTTAAAGATGCTGTAGGTACAGGATCAATACACGAGGTGGAGGAATTACACTCAGGGACCGTCCTGCAGAGCTCACTCAGTGTGATACATGTGAAACTTCCCATGGCTGCATTACAGGGATTTATGATCTCTGTATTTACACCAGTAGAGTTGATAACGCCTCTAATTGAACTTATTTTGCTGCTGAACAACACTGCAGGCTCCTCACACTCTTCTGGTGGGGATGGACTGGAGTGGCTGCTCCATGCTGGGAAATAATACCTTTTTAGAATTTTCTGCCATGATTTTGGAGGAATTATTTCCCCTGGACACATGTACAGCTTTGTCACAGACAGTCAAGGTTTCTTAGGAAATCGTGCATTGAAGTGTTGGCTTGGTTTCTCTCAGTTTTTCAGCAGACTTTCTTGATCTGCTTTACACTGTTTCCATTGAACCATGGAGAGATTCTTTCAGATAGTAAGATCATTTGTTATTGAGGTGTGAGGAAACCTGAACCCTAACCCCTGATTCTTTTAGAGAAGACGAACCCTGAGTCAAGGTCTCATAAGTTTTAACATTTTTTTTCTTTCAAACTGCGTTTCAAGCTTAGCATCCACCATCAATTTTATTTCTAGGAGGGCAAGAGTTGAGAGAATCAACGGAACAGAAGGTGAATGTATTTGTACTGAAGGGACAGTGACAGGGAAGCTCTAGAAGAGGAGAGGTAGAGTATAAAAAGCAAGAATAATACAAACCTTCACTTTCACTCTGTGCTTTTTTTGCAGCGCGTCAACCGCGATGATGTTGATTACATCCAGTCATTCTCAAATACTCAGACTGGATTATGTACGACAAAGCTATCTGCATTTACCTGATTTCTCAGCCACATTTATTATTCTCCCTCCCCTTTTCCCGTGTGACAACATAAGTCATAAATGAATTCCCCCAACACGACTTGAAAAGGGGGCTTTCTTTAAAGAGCACCTCGCCTTTTCTGTGCATGCTGAGGACTAACATGACAGTCACGCTGTCAGTGGAAACAAAGCTCTGCAGGCAGGTGTAACATTTGCAAACCTGCAGCAGCAGTGGTGGCAGCGTTCAGATGGAGCGGCAGAGCGCTCTGTTAATCTCAAAGGGGGCTGGGATAGCGCGTGGGAGACTGAAATCCACGTCAGATCAGGTCTTATATATTCTATGGAGTATGTGGCTCAGCTCAGTGTCAATTGGTACCGCATCATAGTCCTCTATAAATGGTTCATAAGGAGTTTAGTTAACAGCTATTTCAGTTCATTTTTTCCTCATACGTTAAAGGTTATTTTTGTCTAAATATCACTTGTTCTCATTTTGAGTGTTATATTTATATAAACTATATTTATATTTATATATAAATACTTTTAAAGGGAAAACACAACACATAAACTTCACATCTCATATATTTTGACTGACAGGAAGCTGTTTTTTTTCACATTTTCTTTTATCCTTTAAGTAGTTTTTGAAACTTTTAAAACACTTTGTTGTAGCTTTTTACATTTTTACTTAAGTGAAGAGCTTGAGATGATACCTCAACTTCACAAAAAGCATTTTTGAATGCTGGTATCTACACTGCCTCAAAGAATCTGAAGACTCTTCTGGTTGTTTGTCCTATTTACTTAGAGAAGAACATTTCATTATGGGATAGTAATGAAGTATTAGTCAGGCCCTCACGCAATAACAAGGAAACCGAGTTGGAGTGAATGATAAATATTTAAAATTTAGATTGCAAAAAGCATTAAAATCTAAATGATTAGACTTATTGTTGGAAAACGACCATGATATGAGCTCCTGCTCAACAAACACTGCCATGTCCTACCTGTCAGAGATGAAAACACAGCGGCACAGCATCGACACGCCAATGACAGCACATCCATGTTTAATTAGAGCAACATTATTGTCACGGCGGTGATTTCCCTTCCAGTGTGGTTTGGAGTGTGGTTCTGCGGTCGACCCCCCCCATCCCTCCCTCGCTGCAGCGAGTCCGCTGTCAGCCGGCGTTACGTCTGCCTCCCTCTGTCCCGCGCTCTAAAAGGGATTATGTCCATCAACGGGATTGCTTTTGCATCAGATCAGAACAAACAGTTCATGTCATCCGGTGAACGTGACTGTGTGTGTGTGTGTGTTTGTGCATATCTGAAAATGCGTGTCTGCTGGTACATCATAGTTTATGCTCATAACACAGCGTAAGCCAGTTTAAATATGTACTGGCGTGTCAGTGGGTGACTCCTCCTGACTGACTGCTGGGACTGCAGCCAAGTCACACATGACATTCATACGGAAACACACGGTGACACACACGCAAGAAAAAAAATCCATTTTTAGTAAAGTAAGTCATGAGGCGTGTTATTCATTTCAACCTGTCAGGCGATGTATGTCATTTTTTTAATATTTACTGTACAAAACAATCATATCTAATCCTGATTCAGAAGGAACCCTACTAGAAAAAAAAAACAAAAAATGGATTCTGAAATGGCGCAATGTCTTCTTCAGTTTCTTTATACTACTGCTTAAATGGTTTGGATTTTTAAATATAATTATATACAGGGCAATACTTGAAAAAAAAACATATAAATAAATAAAAAAATAGATGATGTGTTCTTGCCTTGCCTTACCAGCTGCTAGCCCATCAAAACACATGTTCCATTTTGTGCATCATGTGCCCTACATACACACACACACACACACACGCTCAGAAAAATTGTTACAAACGATAATAAATCTGTGGAATCTGAAATTCCACACTAATATGATAATTAGTTGCTTTTTTTTCTTAATATGTTTAAAACATATTACAGTATGCGAGACAGCCAGGCGTCACATATCTTTTTTAATTAGCTCTGGCTTTGTGTCTGCACGGGTTGCCATGGTTACACGTCTCTGAACCCAGCTAGGAGGCCCTTCGGGAAGTGACACGATAATTATTGCTCAGCGTGTCAGAAGAGGAAATATACACAAAAGTATGTAGAACAACGGTAGGACTATTGAGTATGTAATGCCTAGTATGTGATATCACACGCGGGCCGTATCGCGTCTTAATTAACGTTTTCCTGCGAAACTCGTAGCTGACGCTAACGACCCTGTTGGCCCCAGACCACCGTGCTCGCATCGCATTTGTATGACGACCGGACTCATTCTATACTTCAATACTGAAAAATGTCTCTTTAAGGTAAAATTTGAACAGATGAAAAATGTGTGATTAACTGCGGACAGTCATGCTATTAATCCTGATTAAATGATTCAATCGATTAACAGATCTTCGGTTCTCAAGGAGGTTTTGTTTTCAATGTTTTGTTATCTGAACAGGATTATGAGAAAAAATAATTTAAGAAAAAACTAACTTGGTGGTAAGAGCGTAGAATTGGTCAAAATTAGCTGCTTTTCCCATGTTGAGAGCTTTCCTGGTGCTGGAACAATGCTAAGTTTCCCTTGTACCAAATGACAACTCACCATTCCCAGCAGATGATTCCAATTAAAAGCCATCAGAAACAATTTAGCAGCTGCACAGCTTTAAAACGCAACACGTCCTCATAGGACACGTCAGATTTGACTGACAGGACGGTGGCGACGAACAGAACGTTCAAACTGTTTGGTTTCAGAGGAGCAGAGTAGTGAATAGACATGAAAGAACTGCTGTAACACTCTGATTTTTACATTTATCAGACAATAGAACCCAGGTGATGAAAGGTGAGGCATTGTATTAAAATATTGTTAAATTTACATAAACTCACATAAAATAAGGAAAACTGCTTTCACATAAAGATGATTTTATGGGTTTTTAAGAACATTTTAGGAGCATTTGGTCAGATCATTAAGGGACAGATATGAGGAGATTTTCTTGATAAAGTGAACAGCCAAAAGACAGCATTCCCCGGCATTGGGTACAATGCTGACAGCTGCCCGTTCCTTCTGAAAAGCAGCGAGTGTAGCGAGAAGACCGAGGAGTGGATTATCTGCCTGGTTATCACAAGTCGGCTCCAGCAGATGGCCCGCCTAGAGCGAGAGGAGTCAATGACGCTGCACATCGCTGAGAAACAACCAGTGGTACACCAGTTACAGCACGGAACAACATGTCAGCGCAGCCACTGTGTGTGTGTGTGTGTGTGTGTGTGAGTGTGGAGGCAGACCTATATTCCTTATCCAGAAATTGTTTGAATGTCCCTGGCAGCAGTGTGTGTCTGTGTGTGCGTGTGTGTGTGTGTTTGCTCCAAGATCCAGTCCATTGTATCTATTAGATCTATATGAGTGAAGCCTTGGCCTATACATCACCCTGCCAACCCATCATCCCCAACCCTCAGGTCATATATCTACTGCATAGTTGTGCATGTGCGCGCACCTGCGTGTGCGCATGTGTATGTATGTGTGTGAGTGTGCATATATGTGTGTGTGTGTGTGTGTGTGTGTGTGTGTGTGCACGCACCCTTGTTTGGCTACACTTCTACACTTCTGCACAGTTTACTCACGGTACCTAGGCATGGAGACCGTTATGGTCCCCTCAGTGGCCATAACCAACACACTCTCTCTGTCTCACACACACACACACACACACACACACACACACACACACACACACCTACACACAACCTCTCTACACAAACACCAAGCTGCTGTGGATTGTTGAAGAGCCCCTTGTGCACCCTTTCAGGAAGATGTGTTATTGAAGACACAGCTTTATCGTGGTGGTTGGTCTCACTGTTGTCACTGTTGACCACACATACACACACACACACACACACACACACACTCAGAGTGGTGTCATTCACGGCCAATGAAAGACATGTTGTGTGTGTCTAACTGTTAGCCTAATGGCCCTGAACTGCCCTTCCTGCTAGCAGCTGGCACATCAGCCTGTGTTTGTGTGTGCATGTGTGTGTGTGTGTGTGTGTGTGTGTGTGCACGCGCCTGCCTATCATACTGTGATGTATTAGCGTGTCTCATTGTGTTACGGCTAATGTTAAAGGAGGCCATTTTCTGCATATTAGCTTTTATTTTCTACCTCAAAACTGCAAGCAGCAAATTCCACCTTACAAAAGTCATCTGGGGGAAAACAAACAATGAAAAAAGCAATTAGAATAATTCACACCTCACAAAAAAAAATTGCTTTTCATTAATTGTGTCTGAAGAGGGTCAGGATTAGATTTTATGGTCGCAACTCTTTTCTGTCTTTTTTTTGTCATCCTTTCGACAAAAATGCCTAAATTTTGTCAGTTGTTTTTTTTTTATAGTTGTTGGAAAGTGCCTAAGCTCATCAAATCAAGTCAATCGCAACACAAACAGGAACCTCACTACATATTCATGAAGGAGTTTAAATTGAATGCCATGAAGTTATTTAAAGAGCTACAACAAAGTGTTGTTATCACATTATTCAAAACCTGCCTGTGATTGGGAAATGTGTTTCCTCCTGACTCCAATTAAGGTACTAAAAATAACTAAACAATGAAATATATAATCCGATGGTAGAAGGGATCTTTCTTTAAAATGCAGACTTCACCGTTTTACTCAGGTCATACAAATGACCAACAGTAACACAGAAGAATATGAATTCTGCTCAGAGAAATTTTTACTTAATGCATTGGTGTTATCAATCTTAAAATGTAACTTTAAACATATAATTATTTTTTTGTTCAATTTCATTGCTAATATCACCAATACAGTCTTTGATATAAGTGCATGCAGCAGAGTTAAATTATGGTCATGGTTATTTTTGTATCATAGAAATATAATTAAATGTTAGTAACATTAAAGATAAATTATATCTTATATAGAGTCTTTGTGGTAAAGAAATACTCAGATGAAAACATGAAAAAAAGGGTACAGTTCAGTCATCGTTCAAGGATGCAATTCTCTTCTTGGAAATTGAAAACTAAGAAAAATCACATCTGTGTGATGAAAATGAAAAGAACCTTAAAAGAAGATTTTCTACGCTGGAAAAGTTGTCTTGTTTCTTGTTACAATTTATCCAATACTGAGTAGAATTATATTTTTTCTTGATTTTGATTAATTATAGTTGCTTTCCTAAAAATCTACTTTTTATGTTAATGTTGTGTTTTTTTTATCATATACAATATATAATTCAAGACATCCCCCCCCCTTGATAAGATTTTTTGCAGTTTCTTCTTTTTTTCATTTTTCACATGACAAGACATAGAGGTCCACACTGTGTGTATGTGTGTTTGCCTTTATCGCAGTTTTCAGCTACTCTGGACATTTTTGGTGTTTTGATATTAAATTCTCGCTCTCAATCAATTCTGTTGCTTTCAGCTTTTCACTGTGGATAAGGTGTCTGGCCTGAAGCAGAGCCTTGTGGGAGTTTCTGCTAAGCGAAGTTTGTGCAAAGACTTCAACAGGCGTCAATCTGCAAGGACCTGGCATAGAGGAGTGTGTGTGCATGTTGCATGTGTGTGTGTGTGTGTGTGTGGGGGGGGGGGGTCGAGTAGGTGAAGCTGTTTCTGTTTCTTCTCACATTCCTGGAGAGGTTTGACAGAGTCCCAAAAGACTTCACACAGCGATTTCCTCATCCTCCTCTTCTCACTTCCTTTTCCATCTTTCACCTTTTCTTTTTTCACTGACCCCCAACCACCCCTACACACATACACAATGCCTCAATCTTCCTTCCCAGCGTGCATAGGGATTCGGACAGTGGGTTGCCATCTTTGAGTTTGTATTCATTGAGGGTTCTGAGCTTCATGGCTCCTTCTCTCTGTGACAAAATAACACAATCTGCATCTACAGATTTATTGTGTGTCTGTGTGTGTGTATGTGTGTGCACTTCTGGTTGAGATTCCATTCATATCAAAATAATCAGACACACACATATTTACAGGTGTGTGCATGCATAATTAACCTAATAAATCGTGTCTTGCATGCTTTGTAATGCACAGTTTGTAATTCACACAAAACAAAAAGCTCCATTCATACGTCTGTCGGCGACTGTTCAACAAATGAACGTGCACACATTCACACCGTTTCTGATGATTGACAGCTGGAAGTTGATCATCATAGATCCTCATTGAAAAAATCATAGATCCACGATCCAAGTGTCAGAAACACACTTACTATACATGTGACCGTATGTGTTAAAAATGTTCAACTGTCTTCATGTGTGGGACCCAGATCCTTGTGTGTTCACCTCGCTGTGGCATCATTGCACATGAATGCACATATGAACGGGACCAATATATGTCATGTCAAGCAGTGTGTTGCTGCACAGGCGTCAAAGCACGTGCTAGTGACACGTTCGGTTGATAGTTGCGAACGCATTTTGAACCGAATGGAACCCCATATAATGTGTGTGCGTATGCGTGCATGTGTGTGCTTTGTCCAGACTGGTGTATGGATTTGCCAATATTGGCCTTGAAGAGTGAGCTACTACCTCTAATATGACATAGGATCTTTGCCGACCGCAGCTCGTCGATATGTTTTTATTATTTCATGCCAGATGTCTGAGCTGAGAAATCACCCCTGTACCGTGAGGGCTTTTTCCTCTTCACTTGTGATAACCTGCCTCGCCCAGCAGCTGCTGATGGAGGTTTTCATGCCTTTTTATCATTTGTAATGTTCCAATGGCCATTTATTTCTGTTTGGGCCTGAAAATAATCATAAATATAATAACTATTCATATAGAATCTTTAAAAACAGCATTTAGAAATCTCTTTGAAAGACACAGCAAGAGCAGGAAACTCAGAAGGCGACAAAACAACCGTTAAGACTCAAAATCAAAATTATTTATGAATATGGAAAGGAAGCTTGTCAGATAATTAGTATTATAATAATATAGTATAATATTCTCTCTAAAGGTAGGAAGAAAACATATGCGAATGCTGAGGTAACCATGGCAATGACATGGCCCCACGGGCTGCTCCAGCACCTGTGGGTGTGGTGCATGTGGAAGATGAGCCATCGGCGAAAGAAAACACGGCAGCCGGTACCGACACGGTCCCGGGGGACGACCCAGCCGGTGTTACAAGGTTACATCAGGAGACGCGGGGCGAGGATCCTGCGGTGCCGGATCAGTCGGATGTGACGGGAGGCAGCTGTGGATGGGGGGGCAACATTTAGACACTAACGTTCTATAGGACCTGATTAGAGAATGTTTTATTACAACCTATCAGGAGAATACTCTTATCCAGCAATATCTATTTTATATTGCATTTCATTTAAACAACTGTACTTATTTCAAGTTTTTTACCAAAATCTACATTTACAAGTATTCAAATTACATGATAGCACATCATGGTGATGTTTTATTTACTGACAGACCTTGAAACTATCACAATTTAATTTTATGGCACCTCATCTATCAATCTATACAGCAAAAAAAGTCAGTCTGTCTGTGGCTCTCGTCTGCGCAGCAGACCTGTTGATTTAAACATAGATTTTAACATGAGATTCATGTTTAAATGGAAACTTGCTTCTGAGTTTAGCTTTCCTTTGCTTAGTTTAATACCTGTTGGCTGGTGTGGCTAAGTTCTAACATTTCCCCCTTTGCCAATTGCATTTAGCTGTATTTTCTCAGGCTATTTAGGGTTTTTCCCTGGTGTCATGGTTGTGGTACATTTTAACCACTCAGCATCAACACCTGACGACTGTGGCTTCGTCACATGACAGTTGAAATGAGCATTAAATAATAATAATTAAATACTGAAATCCTAAACATGTCATTCTGATGGAGAAATATGAGCACAGATCAGCTATTAACTAGGCAACAGGTTATATAAATAATTTTATTCAAAGGTGAATCAGTGTAAGAATCCCTAGCTATAATAAGTGTACGTCAAAGCATTTTTTACCATACAATGTGGATCTTTTTTCAGCAACATAACATGTGGATCTACTATTTGAGAGATGAATAAAACATGCTTCTGCTGATGTGTGACGTCAAGATGGTGCATGTTTAATACATTTTTGAATATGGTGTGGGTGTTAGATGAGCGGATGATCATTATTTCAATATCGGAGGCTTTTGTCTGTCTGCCCCCCCTCTGCAGTACAAATCATAGTCTGAGTTTTGCACAGGAGCGAGTGGGACCTTTTTTTTTTCAGAGAATAAATGGTATCCATTTTTCCAGATGATTGAGAATGTGCGTACATTTAGGCCCACTCCTGACATTATGTGTGTACAAACCCCTACAGGCAGACATAATCACAGGTTAATCAATCCCGCTGCTGTCAAACACGTCGGCATAATTAATAGAATGCTTTAAAACACGGCGCCTGAAGCCATGCTTGACCCGCTCCTCAACGCCGCCGCAGTGCTGCTTTAACATCCAGTCACTCACGTGGCATTTTTAACTTTTAGTTTTCTTTTAGGACACGTAAGTCACATCTTCCGGGGTGAAATGGAGTTGATTTTAAATCTACGCTAACCTCCCACTGATCCTCTTGAAGCCTGGAGTGGCCGTATGACTACTCCATCTTGTCTCTGTTATCCTCCATCACCGAGCACACCGGGGGAGGGGGGGGGGGGGGGTGCAATTTGTGGAGCCTGGAACAGCTGGATACAGAGGTTTCTGTATTACTCCAACAGAAATTAAATGGACTGCTCGGTCCTGTTTTAGCATACCTGCATGTCATTAACCGACAGGGAGAGAGACATTATAGTGAGGCCATTTTCAATCTTCATACAACTAGTATTTTTGCTCTAATTGCAGTCAGTCAGATTGTTTTAAAGAAGACACCTGCAGGTAATAAAATTACTTACAGAGAAAGCCCATACATTACATATAATATTCCTAAGATCCCATGCTACGTCATGACGTCATCAACTCACGCTTTATTGTTTGACTCTAGAGCTCCTCACTGGCTACAATTTATAAAATGTGTGTTTAAGTATATGTAGAAATATTGAATTACAAGTAAAAGTGATACATTTATAATGTTACTACATATTTCTTATTTTTATAGTGTATTACCATATTTATTATACTATTATTGTTTTAGTGCTGCAAGGATTAGTTGATTATTCAATTAGTTAGGGTAGATTAATAATATTCTAGTACTGCACCATGCTTTATATGTATCATGTCTTTTTAATAATATTTCTATTAATAATAATTAATAACTTTACTTTATAGCACCTTTTTTCGACAAAAATGAAAGAGCAGACAATTCAATTATATATAATGTATAATATTATGTAAAATCTTAATCTGAAAAGGGCAAATAAATACAGTCAATGAGTAGAAAGTACAATATTTGACTTGCATTGAGTAGCATGAAATGCATTGAAATAAGCTCGCCATTGTACTGAGGCTTATCCCAACCCCGTTCATGGGCTCAGGCGGATGTGCTGTGGTCAGGGCTCGTGCTCAGACAGGTGGATTTATCAGCGCTGGCCGCGTACAGGTGTGCGTACATGTGTTTGATTAATTCCGCTCTGTTTGCCTACCTGCAGCCTTCACATATTCACAACTCATTCGGCACACGTTGATAAATGAGGCCCCCGGTCGGCGGGCCGCGGTGCACGCTGGGTAGTCCGTGGGAGTTTGAGGTTTAATTGAAAAATTATCTGGCACTCTTGGCGGGGGTGTGCCTCTGTGCTGTGTAACCTGTTTGCTTACCTCCCTGTGGCTCCGCACGCATGTGTGTGTGTGTGTGTGTGTGGTAGATGGAATAATGAAGTGGATTATGAGTCACCCAGCAGTGTGATGAGGAGGAACGGATCGATAACTAGATTATGTGTGAGAGCGTCAGCTCGCGGCAGCTAGAGGAGAGAGGTCGGGGCGGCAAAAATGACATTTTGATTGTGGAGAGCGAAGGCGTTTGGGTGGCGGGAGTAAGAGACGAAGAAGAAAAATGTCGGGGCTCGGGAGAAGAAAAGCAGCAGAAACGCTGTGTCCCTTAATCATTTCATCAGACCTTGCTTTTACTTTATCATTTTACATTATATTTAAATGTCTCCCTCTTCTTGTCCTGCTATTTTCCGCTTAGATGGATTTACTTATTGGAATAATACAAGATAAAAATGTACGAGGGCTTACCGCGTGAGACGCAGTACAGGCAGGAATATACCAGCCATTGTAGCAGGACTTGCTTCTCCGGCTCTATCTTTTCTCTCTGCATCAAATCCACTGTCTCTCTGCGAGACAAATGGTTTTTAATCAGAAGAAATCCTCCCAGCAGAGGTACACTGAAAGACTCTGGACCTGACGGGCTTCACAAATCAAAGCTAAACCCTTCTTCTGCTCCTGCTACAGAATTAATTTTGGAGTTGTCAGCTCATATCTGGAGTTTTTTTCTTCCTTTTCCCCTTTTGCATTTTGTATTTGTTTTGTCTGGTGTAATTTTTTGCTTGTTTTCAGGAGGTTTTTGGCATGTGCTCGTCGTCGGTGTGTGGCTTCTTATCCATTAGATAGCCTTGTCTGTGTCAGTCATCTCAGCGTGGAGGCTGCAGCCGAGAGAAAAAAAAAAAAAGAAGAAGGCAAAGCCTCAGCTGGACAACACGGACAGGAACAGACTGTCTGAAGAACCTGACGGGGGCTGGCAGCCTTTTCTCTCTCTCTCTCTCTGTGTCCCTGTATATCCGTCTGCTATCTGGGATTCACTTTTTGCATCCTAAATCCACTCCTTGGATTCTCCTGTGTCTGTATGTCGCTGTCTCTCCACTCACCTGTTCAAATGTATAGCCACATATGCCTACCTTGGTTTGTTCCTGGGTGCCCGTCTCTGGTGTTTCTTCCCAGAGATCTGTCAGTTAAACTGCACCATTACCTTCATGAGGACGTGTTGTGTTTGATGCTTTTTTCCTGCTTTTTAGCCATAGACATGATTACAGAAGAAAAGTGCTGGGCTGTCTGGTGAATTTGGTGGTAGGGCTTAGAATTATCCAAGGATTAACCCATTATAAATTTGGGGCAGATCCCACTCATGGAATTTGCCCTGTTGTTTTAGTAGGTCAACCAATGCCATTGAATAGTTGAATAAGCAGTTGTCAGATTAAAAAGTTAGAATGAATGGGTGTAAAGTTGTTTTTTTTTCTCCATCTGTCTTCTATGTGACTTTTCCAGTTGTGGGCGGATTTACATGTTTCTGCCAAGTCGCAATGCCGCATTGAGTGCCGTAGGATGACTTGTGACTTGGCAGTGACGCACACCGTACAACAATGTTGAATGTTCACAAACCAAATTAAGTATTCAGTGACTTTTTTATCAAATCTGACTAAAGATCACCAATATTTGGCTCTGACAGCCTTGTGAACAAACATCGGGGAGATTACAGATATCAAGTTCTGATGTGAGATGAGTCATCTCCTTCTTTTTCCAAACACAGGGTCCATCTATTAGAGAGATTTTCACCATCTTCCACACTGCTCAGTTGAAGCAGAGTTTGCTAGTGTCATATGTACCGAGCAACTCAATGAACCCATAAATGTAAACACTGGTATGAGACAGATAATCTTCTCCTAGCCTAAGGAAACTAAGCCTTGCCTTTTTTTGCTTTTTGTATTTCACAATAATCCTGATTCCACACTAAAGGGGATTTCCTTTGAGCGGGATCTGATGTAACTAACCCCTGTACTACAGAGTGTAGTGAACAAGAAAAAACCTAATTTGAAAGGCGGTGGAACAAATGACCACATAAGGAGAAGTCGAACAAAGCTGCGGCTTTATTGGTAAAGCCAGGTACTGTTTATTATGACCCAGGATTAGTTGTATAATGTGTCGTTGGTTGGAGCTGTGATAAGAGGTTTTATGGCCCTCCGCACAGTCTATAATAAAAAGCTAAGCCTGTATTTGTGCCATGTAAAGATGGTGGGATACATGCTCCAAGATAATCTCTCACCACAGTTGCGATAATAGTCTTTGAATAGGTGAGGCTATCAACGTGGGGTGGGGGACAAAACAAATAAAAACCATGTTATATCCATTATTACTGATGAAGATAATCATAGCAGAGGCTTGTGGAAACTGTTGGGGATTAAATCCCTCAGAGCTCTGCTGCAGCATCTCACTTCAGCAGGCTGGTCAGAGCCCAGAATCAACAATGGATCTGTAATATACAGAAAGAAGATGAGTACATATGACTGTCTAATGTGATCATAATTTGTTTAAATTAATTTGGACATTCATAGCTTCTTTGGGAAGCGTATCTAGGATCCCAGGGACCTCTGTTACTCAGTTCAATGTCCTGTTAACACACTATATTATAAATGCAGTCAGACAGTTTTTATTGTTTCCAATCTGCATTTGGGGCATTCTGAAACCTGCATTTGTTTGGCCAGTTTAACTAGAAGATGAAGTTTCATACTTTTAAGTAGACCCTAACACAACAATTTGTTGGTCTTGGATCAAAACTTCACTGGTGTTAGGAAGCGATATGCTGAAATCGTTCAATTGGCCTCCATTAGCAAATCATCCGGTGACTGGGCTTTTCCTAGAAAGAGTTATGGTACTTTTATTTTTACTAAATATACTTATTTCATTGTATACTGACATTCATTGCTGGCAGCAAAGTTAGAATTTCATGTACAAGGATCCTGTTTTATATGTGCATACAACAATAAACACTTTAAATCTTTGAGTCTTAAATATACGTACATAACATTATGCAAGTTTGTTAAAGGCATGCAAAAAATCTTGCAAAACAACATCCACCTGATAAAGTGGGTAATCTCTATGGACAGATATCTGCATATGAAATTGTAGAATCTGTCGGTAAGTCAGTTATTTTGTGTCAGTTCCAGTTCCTGTTTGTAGTTAGTAGTTCACACACAGACACAAAGGCAGATAGCACTGGCCAAATGGTGTATCTCCACCTAAGCCATCTGTTGATTTACCTTTTTTTATTAGCTTTTTACGAGCTTTTTATTAACTTTGATTGGCTTTTTTATTAGCTTTTTATCAACTTTTATTAGCTTGTACTGCTCCATTCTTATGCCTCAAATTACTAGTTGGATTGTAAACAACGTTGAACGAACAGAAAAAGAAGTGTTGGACTAGATGACTATTTTGATAGTCTGTTAATCTTTCAATTACTGAGACGATTAATCGATTAGTGGCTTGACTTGCTCACTTTTTCCCAGAGCAGAAGATTTTTTTTGTAGACTCCACAAGCCAAAGATCATGAGTTTACTATTATAGGATACTAAAATAATCAGAGAAGAGAAACTGGAACCAGAGAATTCGGACATCTTCTTCTTAAAAATGACTCAAATCAAATAATCAATATAAAGATAGCAACTAATCAATTAATAGAATAATTGTTGTTAATTGCAGAGCCCCACTGGAAGAAGTGGTTGTCCAACAATCCAAACTTAAAAATTAGAGATGGCAACATTGAGCTGAATCAGATGACTTGGATTGATTGAATGATTTTTTTTTCTTTTTTTCTTGAGATGATACAAAGTAAAGCTAATTAAATTTAGCACCTTCACTTACACGCAAGGAAGGCAAAACACTAGTTATCTAGCCTAGAGTGACAGTGCAGGTTATTTTAAGCGGATTAAGCAGCATTTTAATATCATGAAAAAGACACCTGATCAATCAGTTTTGTTGACAAATTTCGGAAGCCGCAGTTTTGCCTCAGGAGTAAGTTTAATCATCCGTGTTCTCATTTGCTGGTTTGCCGATCATCTACATTCTGACAGTGCCTTCTGTGCACGCTGTCACTATCTTTAGCAGCCTCCAACCAAGGCTCAATTTTCGAACCTCGCCAGAGACACAGTGGTGAAATCAGAAGCAGTAAAGGCCAAAGAATGAAAGAATGAAAAAAAAGAGAAAAAAAAGCGGTGACCGAGAAGTGCTAACCTTTACTCTGAGTCACACAAATTGACAAAATGAAGAAGAGAGAAAAGAGCAGAGTGCTGCTCCATCTGGACATGCAACCTTTTCTCCAGCCACCAATCAGGCGACTGGGACCGACATCTATATGTGTGTGTGTGTCCAGGTATTTACTGTGTCTGTGTGTGTGTTTCCTGAAGGGGTGAGAAGGTTTAGTTTCTCCAGAGAGGATGATTTTGTGCATCCACATGTACATATTTTTAGTACGAATGTGAATATAATAACAGCAGGAATGGGAATGACGTTGCTGTTCTGTAGCAATATGCATGACAGTGTGTGTGGAGTTATCTTTGAGGTGAGAGCTATGAGTGTGCGTGTGTGTGTGTGTGTGTGTGTGTGCGTGTGTGTGTGTGTGTGTGTGTGTGTGTGCGTGTGTGTGGGTGTGCAGAGCTGAGATAATGCAAGAGGCGGGCTGACATTTCCAACCAGCCTGTTTATGACTGGAGGCAACAGGCGGCCGCACAGCAACATTACTTCCTGGGTGGCCAGGGCCTCATTAGGGAGGTAAAGCCTGACAGACAGAGATAGAGAGAGACACACACACAAAGAGTCAGAGAGAGAGAGAGAGAGAGAGAGAGAAAATGAGACACTTCATTACAAGGAGAGAAAAGGATTCCATGTAAAATTTTGATCTTTTACCCTCTTGCTTTTGGTGATATTCTTCTTTACCTTCTTGCCAGTGAAATATAATTACTGAGCATTGTGGAGAAATAAAAAGAGACACAGGAAGGTGTAGCCCCGATGTCACCATTCATTTATATATATATATATATATATATATATATATATGCTGATATATATGCTGATCATCTGTTTGTACATCAAATTTGTGGATCAACATTATATCCACAAATTAACCAGAGCTGTCAAATACATGTAGTGGGGTAAAATTTAAGTTATGTGAAAGTAAAATCCAGAAACCTCAAAATTGGTGAATGAAGTTATGACCCTGCATTCCAGGTCAGACCAAATGAATGAAACTTAATTGCATCTTTAGTCTAACGGAGAGGATGGCAAGTTCATTCTATTCTTCTCTATTCTCTCTTTCTATTAGCTCACATGGATGTCTGTGTAAACAGCTAGTAATGCACATGGCTCTAAATCAGTTTGCTATGAAAGCACTAAATGACTCATGGCATTTCTTTAAAAGAAATGTACAATTGAAAATTTCTAGATTTTAGTTTGTCTTTCACAGGGTTTTAAAGACCAGGACTGATATGGTTGCATTTAACTAAAATATAAATTGTGTTTATTTTCAAGGTACCAATGCCGTAGGATCTGTAGCATGATTTTAACTTTTTTTCTTATTATTGATTCCGTCAACAATGTAAACTTCTCTAATATACCTGTGCATGTTCAATCTAAAATATGAGAAAGGAAAATGGCAAACTGAAAAACATGGTAAAATGCAGTTATCAACTAAGTAAATTTAGAAAAGTAGAAGTAAAAGACTCAATGTGCAGGTTAATTTGATAATAAATATGCATAAAAAGATAAAACATATTCAATCATTTCATTTCCAAATCTTCACCCATTCAAATGAACCTGTGCATGTATTTGTTATTTGAGCCTTTATTTCTTTTTATTATTATTATTATTTAATTAATTATTTATTAAAAAGTGAATTTTGTTTCTATAGCACTTTTTACAGAACAGTCACAGAGTACTTCACAGCTTCAGAAAACATAAATATCGTATCATCATGGCAGTAAACCAGAAAACCAGAAAAGCACAATATGTCCGTTTCCTAGAAATAAACACAACTTCTCTCTTTATCTTTTCTCTAACTTCACTGAAGCCGTTTGATCTCAGAGTGCCTCCATTATTCTTTAATTTCCCCTGCCTCTGTCCATTCCATCTTTATTTTATTATCCATCTATAGGACTGAGCATGTCAGAGTTCGCTCAAGCAGGGCTCATGTTTCTGTCTTTTTTGTTTTTAATTTCACTTTCCATTCCGAGTGTCCTCCTCCTCCCTGCTTCTATTCCCTTTCTTCTTGTTTTCTCTCCACAGCTCCTCACACAGCTTTTCTCACATTGTCATATACCTCTCACCCCCCTCCTCCGTCCCTCCTCCCTCTGCTTCTCACTAACATGTCTTTCTTTTCTGTCCGTTTGGTTTTTGCCACTCTGTTTTCATCGCTCCCTCTCCCGGGTGCAGTCTTCCCTGTATGCTAATAATGTGCCTGTGCTATGAAAGGAAGCTGCTCAGCCATTCACATCATGAACCACCGCCCTTTGTTACACGCACACTAACCATGTTCCTCTACCTGTGAAAATGGGCATCCAACCTCACCTTTCTGTAGCGGTGGAGTGCCACTTTTTCTCGTTTCTTTGCCATAAACTTGTATTTTTTTTCCTTTTTTCCCAGAATCCATTATTACAAACAAAACTAGAAGGTCAGTCTGTCGGTGCAAACCTTCTGCAAAGGCCGATGCTCAGTGTTCCATCTGACATGCAAATGTGAAGCACAACCAATATCGATATGTGGCTAAATATCCAAAACTATACAGGTGGAGTGAGAGTGTTCAACTATTAAGGTTTCCTTGACCAGCAGGAGCCGCTAACAGTTACTAAAATAATAAAATGCTTGATGTGCACATTCAATCAGTGGGATCTGCAGCAAATTTAATGAGTTTGTGCTTGGCTCGTGCTCCAAGCTTGGTTAAATCCATTTTGATCACATCAGTTCACATTGTCTAGACTTTTATCCATTGTTAAGGCTTTCAGAGGGCAGGAGTACACACCTTGACACATCATCTTCAGATGTTGAATAAACCTTCTGTCGCCATGAATGGGACTACAGACTTAAGCCAAAGACTTAGACCACAGTCCCTGATTGGTTGGTTATAAACTGCAGTGTGTAGTCTCTAATTGGCTCTAATTACATTATAATTTCCTGAAATTGTTTTCCATGAAGAGAAGGCCAGACTTGATACGTAGAGCAAAGCAGAAATGTGAGCTCACTGAATCAGGTTACTTTTAAGCAGGTTACAGCTCTCCACCCTTTTACAATAATAAAAAAAACATTCATGTGTGTTTATTTCACAGTGAAATAAACACACATGAATGACACTGAACAATAGCTCAGTACATTTCATGTGGGAATTCATAATCAAATGATCATTTTAAGTGAGCATTGAGTGAGCATCATATGTGTTTCCTTCAACCACAGTTGGGTAACTTGAAATTACTTAATCTTCTGAATTTTTACATAAACTCTATTAGATACTCAATGTATTTCAGTTATTATTACCTTACCTTGTACAGTATGTCACTAGCATATCCAGAAGGCCCCATTCAAACTAAGAATTTTAATTCATATTATATGCATGTTTGTCAGTAGTTAATTATTCTCATTTATTGGCTTTTCAGGGTCAATCTCTGTGCATTCCACTATAGAGATCCTTAATAATACAGCTACAGTCAAGGACTTAATCATGTTTTTACATTTCCTTAATTATAGTCCATTATGTATTCACTCCACAATGCTGGAATAGCTTGAACAACAGCTTAATCACATCCTCACCCACGCCGAGAAATCCTCCCCACTCCCTCACCACCTTAACCCCGGCAGAGGGAGGTAATCCATACCAGTTTGTCCTGCAGGCAAATCTGTTGGGGACACAAATTAACACATGTTTGTGTTTGTGCAGAACAAGAAATATGAACAGTGGCTCGTTTCATTTTTGAAGTTGACAGCGTAATTTGATTTGTGCCGGGAGGAGCGAGGGAGGAAGAGGAATGGCCAGGGAGGAAGAGGAGGTTTGATAGACGTGGGGAGGCAAATGGTCGATGAACGCAGAGCGGGGAAAGGAAAGTAATGGATGGACAGAGGAAGAGAAAGCTATGTTTAAACACCGAGGTGTGCCGCGACGTGTTGCCGTTTGATATATTAGCCGGCGTCTCGCGGAGAGATGGGACGCAGCGAGCGATTACCATAAAATATTTAACGTAGAACTCTCTGACTTACAGCTTGTCACAGACTATGTTAACCAGCACCTGCTCTGTGTGTGTGTGTGTGTGTGTGTGTGTGTGTTTGTGTGCTGAATTTGATCTTTTCTGTCTATATATTCTGTTATTCAGCGATTCCCGTGAGATCTCCTTTTAGCACATAACAGTATCCTTGTAGCTCTTTCTTTGCTTGTTGTCAGCTGCAAAGATTATACTAATCAGAGACTGGTTTAATAAACATCCCCAACACACACACACACACACACATCAACTCTGTAGGTGTCTGCTGGAGCCTTATCTCTCTCTGTCCCGCTCTGCTTTTATTATTCAAATGGGCTTAAACATCTGTGAGGTCAGTTTGCTTTCTGACGATAAGTCACACATTTTAAATGCAAATTGAAAGACACACACACATCAGCAGTCTTTGTTCCAGAATGAGTTTCTCTTAATGTTCATGTACTGGCTACCAAGTGCTGTAGTTCCCTAGCAGTAAACTGCAGGCAGTTTTTTTTTTTTTATCTTTGTTTTTTTCTGCAATAAAGATGTAAAAATCTTGCAAATTAAGCAACTAGTTTTGAGGATATGTAAAGTTTAATCAACTAGTATCCGTGTTTAATACAGACATACATGCACAACATAGAGACAGAGAATGCCAATGCACCCGTTGATTAACCCACTTATTCCCTAATAAGTGGGTTAAAACAAACGATTTTTTGATGTTTCTTTGGCCATTGACCATGATGGTATTATTTATGTTTTCATGCTTTTAGATTTTTTTCACAAGCCTTGATTCAGTTTCCCTTGGTAATTCCTGAGCCAAACTAGGTGTGTGTTAAATGGTTTTGCATTTTGCACATTCCAGACTCCTAAATGTCGATATTATCATATAGTTTATATATACCACTTGGAGGGTGAATAGGTTGGATTACTGGGCCTTTAAATAAGTCTGGCTCAATGAAGACGATGGTATTTCGTACATTGTCTTAGTTTTGGAACGATCTTTCAGGTGAGGTCTGGTAAATCAAAAGAAAGTCAGGTTAGAGTAGAGCTGAGAGTAAGAATGCTTTTTTTCTTATTATCCTTAATATAATCTCAGTGTTTGACTGAGTGAGGTTAGATCAAGTGATACATGACTTATGACTTTTTATGATGCCTTTTTTTGTTTATTCCACATTGTAATGTTTGAGTTTCTACTTTATTGCCTGGACCTCCAGGAATATAATCTGTTGTTTTGGATTCATCCTTTTTAAATAAACAAATAAACGTGCCAGGCAATCAGAAAATAGAATTCAGCCAGACAATGGCAGAACAAGTGGAGCATCGAGCAGCTGAAGGGAGACAGAGAGTGGACTTGCCAGCACTAAATTAATGACACTTAATCTTTGTGTCTACTGGCTGGTGTTTATAGCTGGAAACGCTTTCCCAACATATACAACATGCATATAATTTATATCAGCTGTCACATGAGCCAAGAAATAACTTTGAATCTTGAAGATCGTTTTTGTTCATAAGTTAAAATAGATAGATGAAAGATAGAGAGAGGTTCTACTTTAACACTTTTTGCCTTTCACCAGGCAAACAGGGCACACCTGGAAACGGGGCTCGCTCTGTGTTTTGTCTAAGTAAAGGTTGAATGAGTGAATATCCCGTAGCTGCGTGTTCATTATTTCCAGTGAGAAATGTTTTTTCCCTCATCAGCATGTCCCGCGGCCGCCCGCCCCCAGTGGGCTGTTGTCTGCAGCCTCTCCGTGGCGTGGGGGGGAACAGACAGCACCGCCGTAAATATTTGGAGACGGCGTTGCACCATTTGTTTTATCCACAGGCTGCAGGGCGGGGAAGAGTTTCTCCCCATATTTTTGGTTTGTTACATGAAATGCAGCTGTAAATCCCTTCCTGACAGCAGATGGGCATTGCTCATCCTCTGTAGGAAATGCAGGACATAGTCATAGTCAGGGACTTACAAACATAATGTGTAATTTTCTCTTCCTCAATAGAACAATAAAAAAGAATGGAGTTGATGACGTCATAAAAGTAACGAGGGTTCTGGAGTTGTTTCCTCCTGGTTAAGATTCCCTCGGTGATTATCGGTCAGGGTTATTTTACACGGAGCCTGTAAAAGATGCTGGATAAAGGAGTTTAGTGATAAAAATCTGTGTTTTTACAATGCAGTTCAGTGCTGCTACCGACATTTGCTTTGCATGTTGCTCCAATGTCTTCAGAACCAGATGAAAAAATCTTCATCTGGTTAAAGATAGTAAAAAAAAAAAAAAAAGTCATCGTAAAAATTGTGACACTGAGAGTGGGGTAAAAATTGGAAAGTACATACTTCAACAACATTATTTGTCATTTTTTGAAATATTTATCTGGAATAATCAGATACTGGGGGCTTAAAATTTGTTTTAATCTGCATTTTCACGATTCCTTCAGCTCATCTAACTGGAGGATTTAATGTGAGAGCAAAGATAATGCCATTTGACAGCAGAGATCATTTGAAACCACAAGTCAATCAATTGAAACAACTGATCCCTAATTTCAAGAGTCCAGATTTCTCTTTTGTGTGCCCATATTTAAAAAGAAGCCAAACGATTGTCCATCAACGGTTTGCTGTGTGGGTCATTGCCTCCAATTCACTAGTAACTGAGCACAGAAAAAAGAGAGGTGATACTCTGCATTTTCCGCCACTGCAATTTACCTGTTCTCCCTCTTCTCTGCCCAGCGCTGTCCTTTTTTATTCTGTCTTTCCTGACGTCACGAATTAAAAGGCAACGCTATAAGAGAACAGAAGTGAGAGAGGATTAGGGTATACAGACCATGACTGTGAAAAATAGATGTGTGCTGAGAAAAGTGAAAAAAAAAATCCCATCTTTCTCCGGGTGTAGCATTTTCTCTCTGCTCCAACAGAGATAGTGGGGATAAAAGCCAGCTTCCTGGATCAGGGTCCACCTCGATATTGTCGTCCCAGGGAGCTTAGAGGCCGAGCGGCTGTATAGCGGCCGCGAAGATCACGGACACCGACTTCTAGCTGAACCCGAGACATCGACACGTATGATCTTTTCTACCCGGGGGGGGGGGCCTCACAGGAGCTGAAGGGATCACCAAACTCAGCGGTTCCAACAAATCACATCATAAACTCACTGTTACACCTGAGGAAAACAATATCCTTCTGTAGTTTGGTCCTTGCATGCATGATTTTCTTTCTTTTTTTTTTTTTTTACAGAAAATATATACTTTATTATTTTCTCTCTCTTCACGATTCAAAACCACAGTTGCAGGAATACCATCATTTAAACACACATTGTTTTTACTTTGTAAAATCTTTTTTAAATCATTTTATACAAATACAATAAAGGCTTAGGTTGCATGCAAAAAAGACAGAGAAGAATGAAGATTTAAGTACTGATTAATTGCTGTTAAATTAGCCTTACTTTTGTCCCAACCTTTCAAAATGGTGTTCGTTTCTGTCTTGATACAGTCAGGTCTGGGTCAGGACTATGTCTTAGTTTCGATGGTCTTGACTAGTCTAGTCAAACACAAGTTTGTCTAACATGTGATCAGATGAAGGTATAGCACAGGATCAATTTATCCTGTCTCGCAACATTCAGAACCTTCCCCTGTGCATTTTAACTAGCACCCATCCACTCCCTGTTCCGGAGTGAAAGTATAAATCCTCACTTCTGTGCGGCTGCACCATCAAGGCCACGAGTGCAGCAGCCCTGAAAACTGCAGCTTCCCTTTCTGCCCAATCACTGCTCCCGTTCTCTTTTACGTGTCTGTCCGATTCCTTTAAATATCACTGCATGGACATAAAGGATGACTAAAGTCCAAAAAACGACATTTCATGCATGTGTTTTTTAGGCCTTAGTGTTCCGATCAGAATTGGGAATGTGTGTGTGTGTGTGTGATAGGGAGGGAACGCTCTACCCTGCCGCCGCCACTGCTCCACTGACCGTCTGGTGTACTAATCATTCTCCCTGCCTCTCTCTGTGATTGCCAGCCTATCCCCGCACTGCAGCTAAATTGATTCAATTAAAAAACGTTCCTGTAGATGGCTGCTGCCGCTGGAGCTTCCCCGAGATCAGGCCCTGATCAAGAGACAAAACAAATAAATAATTAAGGCAGTGAAACAGGAGTGGAAAAAGGAATGAACTCAATTAAACCATCAGCGAACGGATACACCTGTCAGAGAGTGTGTGTGCATGTGTGTGTGTTTGTGAGAGAGTCTAAACAAAGTTTTACCTTTATTGCTTTCAATGGTGCATGAGCATGGAAAATACACATTAATCCCTTCCACTGTGTAAAGAGCAATAAAAATGCATATGACTTTTTAATTTCAGTTTGGAATAATAGGTTCAACATCAGGTGTACAGGAACCCAAACACCTGATCCAGTCTTTGTGCTGCACATATCGGGCATCTGTATAGAAAACAATGTGTTTTTAAACACAAATGTGTGAAAACTATTATGTATAGTAAGTAGGTAGGTAGGTAGTTATCTATTTTTACTATATATTTCATGTTGTTGGCGTCAACAACATGAAAGCATGGATCCATCCTGCCGTGTATCAACGGTTCAGGCTGGTGGTGGTGGTGTAATGGTGTGGGGAATTATTTCTTGGCACTCTTTGGTCCCCTTAGGCATCGTTGCAACGCCACAGCCTACCTGAGTATTGTTGCTGACCATGTCCATTCCTTTATGACCACAATGTACCCAACTTCTGATGGCTACTTTCAGCAGGATAATGCACCATGTCATAAAACTGGAATCATCTCAGACTGGTTTCTTGAACATGACAATGAGTTTACTGTACTCAAATGGCCTCCACAGTCACCAGACCTCAATCCAATAGAGCATCTTTGGGATGTGGTGGAACAGGAGATTCGCATCATGGATGTGCAGCCGACAAATCTGCGCTGTGTGATGCCATCATGTCAATATGGACCAAACTCTCTGAGGAATGCTTCCAGCACCTAGTTGAATCTATGCCACGAAGAATTGAGGCAGTTATAAAGGCCCAGCACTAGCATGGTGTACCTAATAAAGTGGCCAGTGAGTGTATAGACAAAGGAGATGGTTGTGGACTTCAGGAGGAAGTCCCTCCCCACCACACCGGTGAGCATCCAGGGAAAAGACATTGAGACAGTGGTCTCTTACAAATACCTGGGTGTTCACCTGAACAATAAACTGGACTGGACCACAAACACTGATGTCCTGTACAAGAAGGGCCAGAGTCGACTTCACCTGCTGAGGAGACTATGGTCCTTTGGTGTGTGCAGGACTCTGTTGAAGACCTTCTACGACTCCGTCGTAGCATCTGCCCTGTTCTACGCAGTAGTCTGCTGGGGGGGCGGATGCTCAGACGGGGACAGAAGGAAAATTGACAAACTGGTACGGAAGTCTAGCTCTGTACTGGGATGTCCTCTGGAGTCGGTGGTGGTGGTGGGAGAGAGGAGGATGTTGGCAAAGCGGACATCCATCATGGACAACCCCCATCACCCTCTGCATGGGATAGTGGGTGCGCTTAGCAGCTCTTTCAGCCAGAGACTCAAACACCCTCGCTGCAAGAAGGAGCGCTTTCGCAGATCATTCATCCCGACAGCAATAAGACTCTATAACATAACATAAACATAAACCTCACTGTAGTCACTGTCACTTTTTCACTGGTCACTTTTTTTCTCTTCACACACACCCTGCACCTTAAGTGTGCATTAGCTATGTATGTATACATGTGGGTATGTGCGTGGATATGTATGTCCATATATATATATATGCAAATATGTGTGTATGTGTATGTATGTAGGTATGTACGTCCATGTATGTATGTATATATGCCTTGCTTATGCATACTTTTTTTCCTACTATTTATTAGCATTTTCTCTCCATTCTATGTCGATAATGCATACTGTGTATGCGGATTAACAAATTCTGCGAATTTGTACATTGTGTTGTGTGTTTTTTTTTTTTTTTTTTTTTTTTTATCTTCTTCAACTTTATTTTTCTTTTTCTTTATCTGTAACGCTGCAGTAACACACAAATTTCCCTGTTGTGGGATCAATAAAGTTTATCTATATTGCTTTATTGCATAGTCCTACTTGCATGTTGTGTAAATGAACGTCATCCTGAATTGAATTCTTTTTGTGTGTGCTGGATGTACCTGGCTGATAATTGAGCTACTACGTGCATGCCAGTGATAATTCACAGTCTACATGCAGTCGTGGTTTCCGCCGTGAAGAAGAGCAATAAAACGGCCAGTGTTGACTGAGCGGTGGTGACACCAGGCCTCCCTGTTGCCTATTACAGCAGCATATAGTGTTACACCTCGCAGGCTACTCTATACATGTGGCCCCCGCACATCCCTGTGGAGATGAGCTGTAGTGTTGACTGACAGCGGGTAATGAGCACTTCGTTTAGCCAAAGAGTGGCACGGCGGTGTGAATATAAAGAAGGACAGGGGAGGAAATATGCGAGTGGGAGGGTGGCTGGCTGTGTGGGACTATCCGGATGCCTGCGAGCAGGTAATGGAGCTTTTAGCATGGAAATCAGAGGCAGAGGGAAGCGGTGGCAGCAGTGGCGGTGGTGGTGGCAGGGGGGGTGGGGGGGAGCGTTGGACATGAAATTGCTCTAAAAGACCAGAGCTGTCCTGTGGGTATACTCGAGGTGCCCTGTCTCATCAGTTCACGCAGACCTGGCGAGAGCTGGATCTTTATGTAGCCGCACAGACCAGGAAGACCGGAGGGGTTTAATTGGACAAAAAGAAAAAAAGGAGTAGTTGGATGTGGGTGAAGATGGAGGGAGGACTTTGACTGGTACCGGAATGGAGAGCAGCGAGTCTCAGACCCAGTTTTAACAGATTTGTATGTATATATATATATATATATATATATATATATATATATATATATATATATATATATATATACTCACATTGATCACCAGCTATTTTGATAATTGATTAATTATCAATTAGGAAGAGGATGTTCAAAATCTTATTATTTTCTGGTCTCTTTATTCTCCTATTATAATAAACTGATGAACTATAGGTTGTGGACTATTGGTCTGGTCCAAAAAAAGTGGTTGAATCTTCAGCTTTAAGGCACAGTTATTGATATATTACGCCATTTTATAAACCAAATAACTCATCAAGAACTTTTAAAAAAGCCCTACTGATATATAGTGGCATGTATTTCATATTTTTGTTCCATGGGATCTTGTTCTGGCTGCTGATCGTCCATCAACAGTCATGGATTTAGATCTATCGTTCTCTTGGTCTGTCTGTGTTATATTTAGCGTAACCACACTTTAAGTGGCTCTACAGGGTAATAAGTCTTGTTTATTGCATCAAATTAATAAACAGTCTGGCTTGTTGGTTTTTCTTTTACAAGGGAGAAATATGCCTTGTTATCCAACTGCGGCAGTGTCTGGATTTTTTTGTTTTAAAATCGGGGAGATCAAAATGAAAATAAGTGAAATACGAAAAACAGTTGTGTCCCTGGTGACTTTAATTTTTCATTTTTGTGAAGGATCATTTACTGCAAGGCATCCATTTCCATTACCTGCAGCAATAATTGGTCCGTTTGAGCAGCACTTTTTGGTACACCATTATATCCTGTCTGGCTTTCCAGAAAGAAAATTTCAGAAAAGAAAAAAAAAAAAAAAAAAAAAAAAAAAAGCATAGTTTGTTTCCACTGCGGTTTCAATTTATGATATGTAATACTGTATTTTTTTTACTGCTTTTTATCCTTTTATCCTTTTTATCCTGCTATTCTTTCAAATAAAACAATCTGAATCTAAAGCCTCCTCTCTCCTCTCTCCTCTCGTGCAGGTTTCCTGAGTACAGGTGACCAGGCTGCCAAGGGGAATTACGGTTTGCTGGACCAGATCCAGGCCCTGCGTTGGACCAGCGAGAACATTGCAGCCTTCGGCGGTGACCCGTTACGTATCACAGTGTTCGGCTCGGGCGCCGGAGCCTCCTGTGTCAACCTGCTCACGCTGTCTCACTACTCCGAGGGCAACCGCTGGAGCAACTCCACTAAAGGTACGAATTATAAGCCCGTGGGAGGAAACGCCAAGCATCCCCGTGCATATTTAAGCGTGTATGCAGTGCATTTGCATAGCCACACTGTGTGTTCAGCTATATGGGGTGTGACGAGGCAGGTGCCCTGTGCAGGGGAAGCTCAATGCAACCTGACAGCTGACTTCTGCAGATTCTGTTCACAACACTGAGTGTAGCATTGTAGCTCTCTTTTTTTCCCTGCATTAAACCATAACTACAGCATTTGGCTGTGATAATAGGATGCTATTTGAGCTCAAACTGTGCTGTTTCCACCTGGCCAAATAAAAACACTGGATGCGAAATAAACTGCCCCAAGCATGCACGAACGCACCCTGACATGTTAGAAGAAGTCAGGACAGATGTAATACAGTTTCACGTGATTATGGGCCGACCCTGGTCTGATATTTAGTGGTTGAACGGAAAATCCACAGGAAATGATACCTGCTGTAGCTGTTTGATGGTAATGGTTGGTGATTATGGGATAGGGATGATTCTAATGCCAAAAAGACAAACTGGTTAAGTAGGAGTTTTCAACTCCTTTTTTTCTTATGTGGGAAAATAAAAGCAATGATGTGATCGAGAATGGAGAAAACAATGCTGAAATGATGATATGTCAGGATGCTTTTATTTCTAAGAGGATTCTGGAGATAATATTGCATACTTTCTGTACATATATCACCATGTCGTTTGTGAGTTTTATTTTGTTCTGTGACTCAAAAACTAGACACTGGTCTGTCCTGCTGCAGGATAAAGTGAGAACTGAAATAACTGACTTGATGATCCACAGGAAATTTTATTGAAATTGTCTATGGGTTTAGTTTTTTTGTAACACAGAACTTCCAAAGGGTGGAAATAAGATTTTAATTTTAAGGTGGAAGGATGGTGCACATGAAACATGACTTGAAGACATCTGCCAAAGTGTGTGGTTACTCAGTCTATGCATTTACTCATTTAATCAGGCTTTGGGTTATTAAAATAGGATCAATTTCCTTAATGTCTTAAATGTCTTATTGTGAGATTTGCTGCAGTATAAAAACTAAATTTAAAATGAACAAACTTCTTAGGAAATGTTAAGTATGCTGGGGGGTGTTTTAGCGCTTTGAGCTCATCATCAATACAGTAAAGTGTTGTATTGATAGTTACGTGCAAGTTTTGCATAAAAGAAATCAAACCAATTCCTTGGCTTACAAACATCATATTTCTTCTGATAATAGTTCAATGATTGATTCAAACAGCCAGTCATTTGACAGACAAACCACAAATCAACTTTAATATAAAGTGGTCACATTCAGCCTTTTTTCTCCCGGTCCCGTTCTAGTTCTATCACCACCTCTACAATTAGGTGTTAAAAGTAAGTCATCGATGATAAAATACTCTCAAAATATATATAAAAAAGAAATATCAATATTTCTTGAACCATTTTTTGCCCAGCTCTAAAGTCCTCTTTATTCCATTGCAACTGTGCCTGCATGTGGGCAGATTTCGATCCCTGTGATTGCATATTTTTTCCGGGTCTACATCGTTTGAACGTCATTTCTTCCTCTCTTTCCCACCTTTGCTCCGCAGGCCTGTTCCAGCGTGCCATCGCCCAGAGTGGCACGGCCCTGTCCAGCTGGGCCGTCAGTTTCCAGCCAGCTAAGTATGCGCGGATGCTGGCCCGCAAGGTGGGCTGCAACCTGGAGGACACTGTAGAACTTGTGGTGTGTCTTCAGAAAAAGCATTACAAAGAGCTGGTTGATCAGGACATCCAGCCAGCCCGCTATCACATCGCCTTCGGACCCGTTATTGACGGTGATGTCATACCTGATGACCCTCAGATACTCATGGAGCAAGGTGCAACAAAACATCTGCCACAGCTGTGGTTTTGTTAAACCGTTCACATAAAGTCAAGTAAAGATGTGACCTTTTTTTCCCCCCAACTATGCTTTGTGCATCAATAACCATTCCTGCTTTCTATCACTATTTCTAGGTGAATTCCTCAACTATGATATCATGCTGGGAGTGAACCAGGGCGAGGGCCTCAAGTTTGTGGAGTTGATCGTTGACAACGAGAATGGCGTCCAGGCTAATGACTTTGACTATGCCGTGTCCAGCTTTGTGGATGATCTCTATGGATACCCAGAGGGCAAAGACATTCTCCGAGAGACCATCAAGTTCATGTATACCGACTGGGCTGACAGGCATAACCCCGAAACCCGCCGGAAGACCCTGCTGGCCCTTTTCACCGATCACCAGTGGGTGGCGCCAGCTGTTGCCACAGCTGACTTGCATTCCAGCTTTGGGTCGCCAACATACTTCTATGCCTTCTACCACCACTGTCAGACAGAACAGGTGAGTGGCCGGGAGATATCTGACGAAATAGCTGCTTCACAGATTTTCATTAATGGGGTGGGAGCTACAAAACAGTTCTATGCTATCTCCAGGTTCCATGTTTCCCTGGGAAAAGCTGTGTTGTTTGCATTTTTTCAGGCAATGGCAAGAATTTTTTTTTACACTCCCTTTTGAGTGAGTGAATGAGAGTTAATGGTGAAATGGAAAAATAACTTTAAATCACATTACCAGCTTCTTGCACTGCCTGCGTTCTCCCAGTAATTCCATTTCACTTTGGACAGTTAGATACATTACCACTACTATCTTATTACTGATAACCATTACAATGTAACCAATTGGAACAAATTGCTCTTCTCTCTTGGGGCAACTGAACTTGTTATGTTTGATTCCAAACTGGTTTTTCTACTACTCTGTTTTCTACTGCTACTATTGTACGTAACTTTTTTTATAGTTTGCAAAACATTTGCTTGATATGTAGCTGCACTCACAATGACAGTTTTTTTAATCAATAAACTCAACAATTCATGTCTTCTCTCACACACATTTTTTAGTCAAACTATATACTCCAAGTTTAATTAGTATATTGACTGTCGGCATATGTGTTGCTTAAATATCTACACATTAATATTCAGTTCAAAGCCCTCTCCTGTCGTCGCTATGCTTTTTTATTTCCACTCTTGTGTCTCTCTGCAGAACACTGAATAATGGGCGAGATACAGTGGGCAAATAATATTGAAATCATTTTCTCCATTTTCTCTGCATCTTCAGTCACTCTGTGTGTATCATGACAATATCCAGTGCGTGCAGGCAGCAAAAAAAAAGAAAAAAATGCTTTTTAATATCCTGTGTCAGATAAGCGTAATAATACTGATGTGATTTGATTCACCTACTGCTCGTTAGGTGCCACCATGGGCGGACGCATCACACGGAGATGAGATCCCGTATGTGTTTGGACTGCCAATGATCGGACCAACGGAGCTGTTTCCCTGCAACTTCTCCAAGAATGACGTGATGCTGAGCGCCGTGGTCATGACTTATTGGACAAACTTCGCAAAAACAGGGTACGATGGCACTCAGAGTGTTGATTCTATGGCCGTGAGAGGTCCTTTTTTTCAATTTCTTTCATGATTCATATGCCTGTTAACTCTGAAGAACATTATGGAACTCAAGATGCACTGAAAGAAGTTCATCATGTTTTTTTCATGCTACGACAGTGAAAGGTAGACGATATCAGAGATATTGTTTTATTGGTGAGTGGTATTGGATATACCTAAAGAAATATTTTGCATCAAAGTACATATTATTTAAAAACCTCTGGAATCAAGCATTGCATCAATGTGAGGACAGATACAAATTTAAATAACTTTTCAACCAGTGATGATAGAAATGATCTGTAAATTGTCAGAGGTGAAAATAGCCATACTATAAACACCAAAATGCACACTCATACTGTCTGCTAAAAAAAAAGAAAAAAAAAACAAGACAATTTCCAATAAATGTCTATAACTCACAGAGGAAAGGAATATTTGCACCAGACTTACATGGAACTCCAAAACACCTAAATACAACATTGTACACTGAACAAATAAAATTCCCTAGTTGACTATAGAGTTATTCAATGGAACATAAGAATTTGATATTTGCATATAAATGGTAACGTTACACTGTTCACCTGAATCATTTGATGTATTGTACTTGATGCTGACTGAACAAACGAGGTCAGAATTAGCAAACATATTTTGAAAAATAAAGAAATTCAGATATCTCTTTGCCTCTGTAGCCTTCAGAGGTTTTTCTCTCTTTAAACACTTTCTGGTATTGTAATTGGCTGCTCACTCTCAATGACAACAGCTGCTTAACACAAAATAAGGATACATGATGAAAATGCCAAATGACACATTGGCAATGTGATATTTTATCAAATAGGAAAATCTGTTTTTGTGGTATGAATCTGCTAGATACCAGCATACACAAATAGTTTGTGGTGAGACTTTGATCTGTGAGCGTGAGCTTCTTCCTATAACAGTGTGTTATGAAGGATCTGCCAGAGGGTTATTTAACACTTTTGGTCCTGCATTCACTCGCGCAGCACTTGATCAACATGTAATTACCTGGACCATGAACAAACTGAAAATGATTTAATTGCAATTCTGTTGCCTTCATTTTAACTTTCAGAGGTGACAGAGTAATTGGTATTCTATGCAGATACCTTCTACATATCTTAAAATAGATTTTTAATTAATGGTCATAGCCTGGAGAGGGACATTCTCTATGAGAAAAAAAAATTAAAACCCTTTTCCTCCCCTTATGTCTCATGTTGCCTTTCAGCATATAGTAATGGCGGTAATTGTTTTTCGAGAGCGTAATGGGGGGACATTGGCTTTTTCTGTGCACTGCCCAGTAGCCCTGAGGGGAACAGAAAGGCACTAATGATCCACATATATAACCCCAAATTGACGTGGAATGCCGGGTACCTGGGAGATTTATGCCGCCAATTTGAATGGTTAAGCGTGTTCTTGATGAGGTCTGGCTGGCTCCATATGCCGCTCTCAGACAATGGGGCGCTCAGTGGGTCTGAATGGGTCTCCATAGCTCACATGGATGGCTCTGTTCTGCTCAGATAAAGTACAAGTGGGTCTGTTTTGCACAGGATACCTCGCTGAATATGCACTATAAGCTCCCTCTGTATGGGGGACACTGACCTGCATGTACACAGCGACTCAGCCTTGTGTTATGATGATTTAATTCCAACCAAAGGTAGATGGTGCAATGAAGATTCACAGGCAGTTCTCATCATACTGAAGCATATACTTTGTGGTAATTTTCCATACGGTTGATTTGCATCATACCAAAACATATTCCTTTAGTAGAAGCTTCTTTTGATGTATAAATAATATATAAAAAAGGTTTATTCGCACTGAGGCATCCGTAATTTAAAAACTTTTTTGCATGTGAATAAAACTTCTGAGATAATATTAGCAGTATGAAGACCTTTATTCATTCAATCAGTAGCTTTGCAAAAAACAATCATCTCGAATAATACCTTATTTGACTTTTGTATTTTATCAGGTGTGATATCTCAGACACTGTTAATTAAAATTTGATAAAAAACCTGGGGGCTACATTCCATTATTTTATTATTACACTGATTAGCCTGAGGATGATGCTACACTTTGGTAAAAATTACAGTTTTAAAAAACAGATTGAGCTGTGCCATAAATACTGTTGTAGTCACCATCAAACAAGACAAAACTAAGACTTTGAGGGAAGAGAACAAGTCAAGACCAAGATCAGACTACATGATACAGTAATCTCTCAAATCCAGCATCCAGAGCACAAAGCAAGGTTCATCAAGACCTGGATGACAGAATATGGTGTGGATGAACTGGACTGACCTGCACAGAGTCCTGACCTCAAGTCCTGAGACTGAGAGCCAGAACCTCCTCCAACATCAGGGTGTGACCACACAATTGCCTTTTGGATAAATGGTCAAACAAATCCCATTAAACACACTCCTAAAGCTTGTGGACAACCTTCCTAGAGGGGTTGAAGCTGTTCTAGCTGCAAATGGTGGAGCGACCCCAAGGTCTAGGAATAGGATGTCAAATTCATATGTGAATCATGGCAGGTGAGTGAATACTGTTGGAAATATAGTGTATATGAAACATGCAAACCAGAGGTACTCCTAAAACTGACTAGAAAGAAATGGTAAAACTATACATAAACTCCACATAAAAAAATTAAAAATTAGTCATATTGCATTTGAAGTAAAGGACCGTGATCTCAAACTTGTCACTAGTCTTGAAAGGTCCTCTCTGCTGTTGGTTTTCCTTTAGTTCTTTACTCTTCCCTATTGTAAAAAAAAATAAATAAAAAAAAAAATATTTCCTATACAGTGCTGCAGGGATGATATCATCACGTAATGCATAATATGTTAGTGGAAGTGCTTTTTTTTATCACAGACCTAATTTTAAGTATTTACATCAAATCACTCAATTTCAGACCTGGGAACCAGAATGCTAAAAAGCTTCCTCAGTTCAGTGCTTAAGGATTAATTCATCTAAGTCTCTACATTTGCATTGTTTTAAATAGAGCCATGTACTGCACCATCAGCAGATCTCATCTGTCTGTGAATCGTAACAGATCATCATTTACCCCTCATCGCTCTCTCTCTCAGGGACCCGAACCAGCCCGTCCCCCAGGACACCAAGTTCATCCACACCAAACCCAATCGCTTCGAAGAAGTAGCATGGACCCGCTACAACCAGAAAGACCAGCTTTACCTGCACATCGGCCTGAAGCCCCGTGTCAAAGAGCACTACCGTGCTAACAAGGTACATTAATTTTACTGAATCACTTTTTTTTTTTTTTTTTTGATGAGGGTGTAGAATTTAGCAATTGACTTTCCAGTTTATTAACTTAAAATGAAGCTCATAGAATTTCGAAAGCAGCTTGGAACCTGTGTCATGAAGTGACACTAGTAGTTTTAGGTCTCTAAATTGATTGTCTAAGATTGTCTGATATTATTAATAGTAAGGTTATTTGTAAAGGGACCATATAAAAAAATGGCAGATCCTTGGCAGATCAAGAAGATGGTTACCTCAACTCAACTCAACTTTATTTATATGGTGCTTTAAAAACAGCCACAAAGTGCTGTATGACATTAAAAAAAATAAAACTAATAGAAAAAGATAAGCCAAACTGTAAAAGATAAAAAAAAAAATAATAATAATAATTAAAAAAAACATAATTAAAGCACTAAAAAAAAATAAGCATTATGTGGGATTGAAAGCCAAAGAAAAAAAAACTGAGACAGAAAGTTTTAAAAATGGACAGTGATGAGGCCTGTCTCATGTGTTAAGGAAACTCATTCCATAGCTCCGGAGCAGCAACAGAAAAAGCTCTGTCCCCTCTTAACATAACTTTTAATCTTATGTCATCACCACGGTAACACGGCTTTGTTTGGTTCATTAGAACGGATCAAAACCTGTCAACTGACCAATAAACTCACACTTTGGCTTTGATTAAGGACCGGATCCCTAGCAACAGAGGGATTATGGTTCATTTTACTCACTAATAATAAGCAATCATTATAGCTGTGCATTATCCATGCTCAGTTTCCCATGCTCCACACAGGTCTGCAATCAAATTATCTTTCCTCGAAAACACAAAGCATCTTCGTGAATATTAAATGTGTCATGGCTCAAAGAGGCTCGTGCCTTTTTACATGTTAATCATTTTTCAGCTGATAGTGTCTACTATACTTCATTAACTATTTTTGAAGCTTTGCTCATAAAAAAAAGTTTGTTTACAATTGCAAATCAAACAAAACATTCTTCATTTTTAGAAATGTCACTAATACTTCAATCCTGATGCCGAAAGTGAAGTGGAAATCACCTCAGTGATTCAGCACAGTTGATATAGTTTGCTTACTTAAACCGAATCTCATCTGATCATCTTATCTCCCTGTGTTTCCTACTCAGGTCAACTTGTGGCTGGAGCTGGTTCCTCATCTACACAGCCTGAACGAGGTCACCCAGCTCATTCCCACCACCACCAAGGTTGGTATTAAATCACCTACTGCATGTCTCATCCTGCTACTTCAAATGAACTTCCTGAGTCACCCCCTCCACAGCGAACAATTGGAATAGAGCCAATATTCAGATTCACCCGATTCACCCATCTAGTCCTCGAATGCTCCCTACAAGCTTCTACTTACTCACCGCGGTTTATACGTGGTATTAATTGTTGAATAATAAACTGCAAACTCAACTGTTTCAAAAATAGAGCTGTAGTTGCAGTATGATGAGGAGGAGAATACACTTTTGTTCCCATTATGAGCCAAAAGGTGTCATATAAATTGACTTTACTATATCGGGTCGCTACTTTCCAATCCCATTAAGAGCAACTCAGCTCTCAATTAATAAAGTTCAAGATGCTAAACTTTGTGCAGTTATTGCTGAAAAAAATAGGCCGTGCATTTCGGGAGAGTAGACGGAGACTTTTCTGTCTAGATCGGAGGGCTCGAGTTCATTTTAGTTCACAAGCCTCATCTACTGCAGTTTCATCTCTAGTGTTTGGGACCAGTAAATCATATATATATCATCATATATATCATATATATATATATATATATATATATATATATATATATATATATATATATACTTTTCCTTATTTTTAATTTTTATGTAAAGAAATACAACAAATATTTGTAAAATGAATTAACCTTCAATTTACAAAATAGGAGAGATGACATGATAAACATAAGGGGAAAAAAAGAAATTAAAAACAATATGATGTCTCACTTATTCCATATTAATTTAGTCTATTGTTGCATTTCAATTAAAAACATGAAGTCGCTGAACAATATTTAATTTTGTTAAGTTATTTCCTGCCTTACAAACCATTTACAAATCAGAGCTGTAAATACTTCATTCCTTGACCGCTGACAGATTCTCCCTGACTTCACATTTGTACACTTTGTACAATCATCCATTGGGCCAGATTGAACCCTTCAGCATGATGTTTCTGGCCCTCGGGCCGCATGTTTGATTCCCCCATAGAGTCTCGATGATAATTAACGACTTTTCATCGCTGACAGAATAAATGAAATGCACTTTGACGAAACGCTTCTGTCATAAATTATACAAGTCTGAGTACAACAAGACACTTTGAGGAGCAGCCCAGTTTTACTAGGTAATGCCGGTATTACCATGACGTACGTACTAGTGATAGGAAAACAATTATCTGCGGTGGATTACCAAGTAGCCATTCACATCTTTTCCAGCCATTCTGTGTGAAAAAAAAGCCTTTGGGTGTTTTCTTAACGAGGCTTTTATTGTGGAGGCCATTATCAGAGGTAAGCTCAATGGAGAAATATAGTGCTGGTAGGGGCAGCTCTGCCGCTGCCATTACTGCTGCTGCCCTGCAGTAGAGACACGGCCTGTGTAGATGCAGCAGTTTGGGATCCCAGCATAAGTTCAGTAGGGTTTACTAGTCCTAGAGGTAGGATACCAGGTTTGGCGAGTATGCCCCCTGGTCTAAACAGATATTACACAATGACCGGCCTCATTGCCGTCCTTCCTGTTTTCAGATCCCTCCACCAGAGACCACCAACCGCCCACCGAAAAAGGTCCTGGTTACCAAGCGGCCCAACCCGACCCCGTTACCCACAGAGACCCCGGACAGACAGAACCAGCCCCATCTGGTGGACCAGCGCGACTACTCCACCGAGCTGTCGGTGACCATTGCTGTCGGTGCCTCGCTGCTCTTTCTCAACATCCTGGCCTTCGCTGCACTCTACTACAAGAAGGACAAGCGCCGGCATGATGTGCACCGGCGCTGCAGCCCCCAGAGGAGCGCCGCCAATGACCTGGCCCACACGCAGGAGGAGGAGATAATGTCCCTCCAGATGAAGCAGCACTCTGATCTGGACCGGGACTGCAGGGGTGTGGGCGACTCCCTGCACCCGCATGACATGGTGCTGAGGACTGCCTGCCCGCCGGACTACACGCTGGCCATGAGGCGTTCGCCGGACGACATCCCGCTCATGACGCCCAACACCATAACCATGATCCCCAGCACCATGGGGGGGCTCACCTCACTCCACTCGTTCAACACCTTCCCTGGCAGCGGGCAGAACAACACGCTGCCCCACCCGCACCCACACTCACACTCCACCACCCGGGTATAGCCCCGTGGACGCACCCTGAGCAGGCGGGACTCTTGATGGTGGCGGCTAACACTAGCACCGCCGCTGCTACTGCAGAGACTCACGGCCGCCATGCTGACACACACACGGATACGTCAGCAGCTGCAACGCCAGCCTGGAGTTGCCAGACCCCCGTGGAATTACACTGGGATTGTATGACACTCTGTTAATATCTGAGGGAATATAGTCAAGGGATATATGGGGGGGGGGATAATTATGTTTTTGTAGAAAAATAAGAGACAAGAAAAAAAAGTACAATATAAGGAAGAAAAACAACCTCACAAGCTAAAACAAAGAGGAGGATGTTTTTTCTTTTCTTTTTTTTTTATGCTGATTATTTTTGTTCTGATACCACAGCAAAACAAGGTACGGTGAAGTACTTTTTTTCTTTCTAGCGACAGACATGGCCTTCGGGATCTTTGACAAAAGACCGCCTGACGGCGGGAGCAGAACAGAGCATCAGACACGCCTCGGAGGTGAGAAGAAGGGAAGCACTTTGTAGAGGAGAGAAAACATATTGTTTTCCTGTGGCATCGCACTGCAGATTACTCTGTCGGTGGGACACGGAGCAGATGCAAACCAATTTAGGCATGTGTTAACTTCATAAACAGAGGCTAATGTAAGATAAGGCAAAAAAAGGAAAAAAAAAACAACTATTGTTGAAAGGAGCAGAGAAAGGACTGACAACTTGAAGGAAAAAAGAAATCCTGTATGCACAACGGAAACATTTTGAGGGGGAAAAAAAAAGTCACAGATACTTTTCATCCATTTATTTTTGAGGATCGGGAACAATTTTATTGTATAGAACCTATTTACATATCTAGATCTGTACACTAAGCACCAAGGCTGTTTAAGCCCTCTTCTCTTGGGGGGGTGGGCGTCTATACTGCAAATCTGCCAGCAGGACTGAACCAGTGGGAAGTGGGGATCCACCTATTGGCTTTCTGGCAGTTCCAACTTCAATACAGAGAGCTGGGGGACAAAGGATAATTGGATATTTTAGCACGATGCGCATGACAATTTATCTGCTTGATGGCTGCTCTGCTGATTATGTCATTATTAAGAATAATTTTCACCCTCTCCTTTGCATTGGAGCAATTTCAGATGGATTTCTTGATTGGATTACAGGAAAACAGACACCCTCACAGGACCATGGGAGAAGCGTTTCCGAGTCATGGATGTTGCGGGGCTGAGTGGTTGGGGATGGAAAGGGGAGGGGCTGGGGATATGGTCAAACTTTCTTGCATAACATAATATAGCTTGAGTGGAGCTGGGCATATAAGGACTAGTTTTGTACTCTGTGTGTTGGTACTACTTTTTGATAGTGGTTAAATCACATTACACTGTATCAATCAATCTCATTGTACCTTCAGTTGAGATCAATGTTCTTTGCTATTCTACCTATTGGACCACTTTACCATAGAAGTAATTACCTGCACTGTTCATTCTGTTTCTGTTTTTTTTTTTTCCTTTAACTGGGAGGTGTGTTGACTGAGTGGATTCCCATCTATATGAAAGAATGGAAGTGAATCTCTGGAAGTGAATCTCTGAGCTACGTAGCTTTTTTTTTTCCTTCATCCAGCCAATGACTAACAGAAGTCAAAGGCCAAGCACAGGACGGATCCCGTTAGGTGGAACTTTCTGTTTTGGCCTGGAAATGCACAGCAGGGTCAGGGCAAGGGTCATTCCTGTGATCTGGTGTTCATGAATAGCCATTGTTGATCATTCTTGGAGGCATACAGCGTTATGGGAACGAAGGGAGGAGGCCATAGCAGCTGAGACCCACCGTCAGCCCTCTTTACCTCACTTTAAAGAGATTCTCCTTTTGGCCTCGCTCTTTTTTCTACTCGAGATTCTCTACTGTCATCTTTTATTCTGAGCTGACAGGTCGGGCTGTCGGGCAAAAAAAAAATTGGTTTCCCCCCTCGCAGCCATGCCGCCTCCAGTTTACCGCCTCCTGTAAGGCTGCCTGACACCGCTAACATCTTTTGGTCAGCGAAGCCTTGCCAGCTAACAATGTTAGCCATGGGAGTAGGACTGTGTCACCCCAGCGAAGCAGACTGCGGTTGGATTTGGTCGAGGTGGGGAGCCGGAAAGGGAAGCGGGCGGGGGGATGCCCTGGATGGCAAAGCGATTGCGCTCAAGTATAGAAATGTGTACGCCACGGCAGAGATGCTACTTGGTAAGCTGAAACGCTTGTCTCCCCCTTCACTAAAGTGTAGATGTGTGGAGGCCTCTGTGGTGAGAATACATCCTGCCCCTTTTGGCTCGCCCACAGGCACTGTGCATTCATTCAAAATAATGAGTGCAGACTACTGTTACCCTATATAACACTGCAGCAGACAACCTGGATGGAGGGGGTGGAGAGTCAAATCCAGTCTGATATAGGGAGCATTTTTTTATTTAAACTGATTAAGTAATTACATCTGTTTGCCTGAGATTCCTTTTCTGGAATGAACCAGAGGAGCCAGATGTGAGATTTCAACAATAAATATATATATATATATATATATATATTTCCAAGGCTTTTATCACGTATCATTCTCATGGGCCAGAGCCTTTTTTTTAATTATTTTTTTTGAATACCCTTCTCTGTAAAAAACAAGTCAACAATAAAATAATGAATTTCCAGAAACTGGACAAAAATCTGTAAGTCTGTTGGCTTCATGTCAACATGCTGCTAGTTTTCTATCTGTAGCGCTAATCTTGCCTGTTGCTCCTTGGTGACACACACTTATGAAAATCACCAACATGTCTGTGTGTGCAAACACCCTCACACACTGCCATGCGCTAAGTAATTAGACCCGGGCATTCCAACTATTTTGGTATCTACTCAAGATATTGTACATAGGCTAATTATGGGCTGGTTGCCTGCACTTGGACTCGAGATTTATTCATCCCATATAACAAGCAACATGACCTTGTTTTCGTAACCCAAGCAAATGGCGGAATTGCTTTTCCGCCATTTGCATGGAGTGAACCTTGGAAGGGGTAAAATGAAACACTGATGTAGGTAGTTAAATGTACTTGTGTTAGATCCTTCAAACTGTGAAACAAGTAAGTAGCAATTAACAGTAATAAATGGAACAATTCTCTAACTGTCAACCATGCCAGGGTCAAATAATATCACAATAATAACAATCAACCCAGTAATGGCCGAATCCAATTTGAGCATCAACTGAAATTCAGACTATTTCTTACTATTGGTAGACATTATTCTATTCCATGGCATATTTTACCTTTTTTCCACAGTAGCCAAATTGACATGAAATAATATGTAAACACAGGTGTTACCAATGCTAACTAATGTGGTTTTGTTTCCATTTGTTTCTAACTAATGTGGTTTCGTTTCCATTTGTTTCCAACATGCACAACAGCAGCACCTGACTCTTTTTAAGAATAATGGAATGGAACCTTACTTAGTACCGTAACACCTGTGTTTACATATTATTTCATGTCAAATTGGCTAAAAAAAGATGTAGTTTAACAACTGAGTAAAACAGAACAAAAATAAAGGAGACCACTGGATTACTAATCTTTGAAGGGAAATTAAAGATTTATGGCTGCATAAGAGTTCACATCCAAAGAGTAAAAGACATTCCAGTGCGTGCATATCTCCATTGTTTTTCATATTGCACTAATTAAATTCAACAAGTTAACCTACACAATGTGGGTATGCAGTAATTAATAATTTAATTGTAATGAGGAATAGAACTGGCTCTTCATCATTCGCTGCTTTTACACAAAATTGAGTCGGTTATGCATGTATCACAGGAAATTGCAATGCAATAGTGCACACCGACCCAATTTAAGCACTCCAGAGAAATGACATGGCAAAGCAAGGGTCACTCATTGAATTAAACATGTAATTGCACCGATGGGTAAATAGTCGAGCAAATGCGGGGCCATGCTAAGTAGACGTTTGAGGATAAATGCTTATTTATAACTTGCCATGCGTTTAATTGTCTGATTGATGGTAGATGATAAATGCAGGAAAACTGTAGCAGGAGCAGAGTGTGAGAAGTGCTTGTCAGTACCTGACATGTTTGGAATTAACAATGGATAATGCTAGCAGCTGTAGTGAACCTAAATGTTCCATATCATACTCTTCTCCTGGTTTTTTTTGAAGCTGGGATGTCCCTAACAAGATGTATCTGTGCTTTTAATTACCAACAGGAAAGGCATTCATAGAACGCATACCAAAGACAATGGTCATTCTTATTTTTGCTTATTTTTGCACAACAAATATTTGCTAATATATTTCTAAAAAAAATTTATTAGGGTAGATTTTCTGTCAATAGCTTATTCAACTATAAAAATTCCATTGACCATCAGGAGCTTCTAAATTGCCAACACAATCGTTCACCCTTGACTGGTTCTACACCCAATACAACCAAGGAAATCAGCCTAGTATCTGTTCCGTAATACCACCTTGCTTAGATAAAAATGATCTTGATAAAGTTTGACGTCTCCTCTCAAGATTCTCTTTGGGATCCTAAACAGGTCATTTTATATCTGTTTCATTAATATTAATGATGCTTTCCTCTGATTGGCTGATTTGAAAGGCTTTGAATACAGGGAAGTCACAGACATCCTGACAGTTGCTATAAAGGCAAAGTTGCCGAATATAGGCTGTGGGCATTTCTCTGGAGTGAGAGTTTTGAAACATAGGAGAGTATTTACTTATTTATTTATTTTTTTTTATAACATCTAGACCTTATAATAAAAAAAGATATCAAATCACATTTTTTTTTACAATACGCGACCTTGGAGGCAACAAGCTTTAGCATTTGTGGTAACTAAGAAACGGAAAAGACAGTTGTGCACAAAGAGTCCTGTTGGACAGCTCAAGGCTGTAAAATTACAAGGAGCGCTGGGAGGAAGTCTGCAATGACTCAACAACTAAGGGTCACATGAGCGATAAAAATCATTAAATAACTTCATCATACCTAGCAACTGGAATGGGAGAAGCATGGTTACCAAAGTAAACTTTTGAAAGTTAAAAGCACCAACAAAATCTCCACACCTCTGAATAGAAAGGCTCGCTGTATGGACAGAGGGAGCTAATGACAACAAAACTAATGTCACAGGAAACATACATAAGCAGACGAGGAGCTGCGTCGGGAGCTCGATTAAATCATCTGTTAGCTGCATAAATTGAGACTATTAAAGAGTTTGCATAATGAGGTGATTGGGAAGGTTCTCATACATCAGCAAAGAATTAGCCCAGTAGTTTTTTCTATACTCCTATTCACAGATAAACAGACACACAGAACCTCTTGTAAAGCCAATTAATAAACAAATATACTTTTTATGGTCATTTGAACATTCTAACAGTGCCAATAATGAACATGCAACACAAGGTATTCACCTTGTTTCTCTACAATTTTACTCCCCCATTATACATTCCAAGGGATGTCTTTTGTTTCCTGACAGCAACATTGGAGGACATCTGCTCTTCATTAAAACAAACAAAAACAAATATTTCTAAATCTTTCTTACTAAATAACTGGGAATAATTGTCTCACCATTTTGAGTTAACATGGTAACTTGGGTAGCTTCATGTATGCTGCATGCGGCCAATTACTTAGACAAGAACAAGACTTATATAGTGGCTACCAGACTGATAATAAAAGGCCCCTGTAAAATTAACATTAATCACAAAAATATATTATTTTTATAGTCAAATGCATTTCGCACCTCATGAGACATTTTGTTTTCTTTGTAAATGTATGGTAACCTACATTGTTTTCTTCAGCTCCTAGTCCTCTTCTTTTCCCTTTTCAAATGTACATTGCATATTTTACTCCACATTACCACCAGCTACTGTCACTATTTATTTACCAGTATGTGCATTTTCATGGCAACAAAATGTGCCCAGGAAAACATGGTGTTGCAGCACCACTGGTGGTCAGAACCATCACAGGCTACATGATGTTTAAATTAAAACAAGTAAGGGCTAGGTATAAATAGGCTAGGGATAACAACAGTTTATATGGAGTAAACTGAAATGGGAAAATCCTGCTTGTCAAACCATTCATTTAAACCTGTCTACGCAGTAAGTGCCACTGCAGTGGCTCAGTTATCTTACTGTCGAGTCCAATTATCTCAAAGAAGCGTTTTATGCGAAATAAAAACAGTTGGTTTTCCTCATTTAAATTAACAGATGTGTCTTTGATTTATAATTCAGTATTTAAACACCAGGAAAGGGCTGAACACGTACTTTGGTGAGCTAAAAAAAAAAAGGCTAAATTTGGCATAATTGCCCCATTAAGAATGAAAAGCGCAATATTAACCGAGTATTCCCCTGGACCTCTTGTCAATGAACATTTAACCACTGCTGAACAGTAAAATGTCTTTTTACAGCTTTTTTTTTTTTTTTTTTTAAAGCAGGGCAACTCACCCACCTATCCCCTGAGGAAATTAGGCTGTTAAACTAAAACTAATGACAATAAAACATGACCAGAGTGATAAACATGCAAATAAAATATGAAAAGAAGCTCACATTTAATCTGTTTAAATGTAGTGTGGCGATTTCAACAAGAAATATGACTTTTTTTCTGGAGAAGGGTATACCTTTTGTTTAAGTTCACTAGATCATAAAAACACACATACATAGTGCTGGATATTTTACACATTTTTGCCAGTTTATGGGCTGTTGTTCACTTTCTTGGAAACATGTAAATTAGGATGTTTGTCATTGTTATTTAAAGGATACAGAGTGGGTGCAGTGTGTATGAGCAGGGGTGTTTTTGTTGTGTGTGTGTGTGTGTGTGTGTGTGTTTGTGTGTGTTTGGTGACACATTCATACCCGTTCAACACACACAGAATTTAGGGCATACTGTAGGTGTTGCTTTGAAACGTGTCCTGCAAAATACTGTACATGTCGGCTGTGTTCAACATCCAACCAGCTCTTTACTGGGAGCAATTGCGCCAATATTGTTCTTTTTTTTTTGTTTAAGCAACATTACATTGCCAAAAACTAAAGCTTTGTAAACATCTCTTTTATCAATGTCAGTTTCTGCACTGTGCCTAATTTTGTTTTCTGTGTGAATATTTGGATTATTATGTTTATTTTTGATGTCATGACACCTGGCTGGGCCCAAACAAGTCTTGGATTTTGATTTAATGGCTGTGTGCTTGTCATTTTGATATAACAGCAGCAGTGTGTACATCCAAATGTCAGGTGCAAGGTGACGAGCCGCTGCGAGGACGAAAGCGACTCCCATCCAGCGTCGCCCTCCTTTTGAAATATCCATCACGCAAAAAGAGAGGGGGACTCCGCACGAATCCAGGTAGCATTTCTTCAGGCATTTCTGTTGAATCCCAACACAGGTATGATTTAGAGAGCCAGTCTAGCCAGGAGAGACTGAATCCATGCAGTTCTTTTTTTTTTCTCTCCATTTTTTGTGGGACTGGAGATGTTTAAGGAACCCTGTTTTAGGGGGGATGCTTCACTTTTGTTCCAGTGTGAATCTGCCCTGACCCGCGGCCCACGGCCAGCTCGCGGCGCGGCGTGCAGGACGGGGGAGGGGAGGAGCCAGCACTGCGAATGAATGTAACGCAACGTGCCATTTTTTTTCTAACCTCAAATCGCAGCAGAAGCAACTACAAACCAAACCTCAGATTCATCCCGAGAGGTTTTTTTTTTTTTTGCTAAGCAGTCCGTTAACTTAAAAGGTGGATTTGTTCTTTGAATGCCATGTAAAACAGGGAGCACTATGTGATCTGGTCTGGCATTTGTAATGTAGATTATTTGTCACTTGTCTTTCTTTCCGGTTAAATAGTAATTACTCTTCTGGAGCACAATAAATGATTTTAATATGCTGATATGTTTTTTTTTTTCCCTCTCGAGTCTTCATTTGTTCTTATTTTCGTGCTTTTCTGTGGTTCTCTTCTTCCTAATTTAAATGTGGAAGCACACGTCAACTCACTCATGAGTAATTACTCTGATAATTTATTTGTGGCTAAATTAAATTTGTTTCCTATGACTGAAGGCAGAGTGAGGCTGTCGTCAGCAGCGCTGGTATCAAGACAAAAGGCTGAAGCCTGTCAAAGCTTGAGAGTTCTTGCCCACCCTATTCTAACATTTAACTAAATGAACTTCATTGGCATGGATGTTAGAGCAACAATATTGCCAAAGCATCAGGAATTAATGAAACAAAATCAATACATTTCAAGTAAAACTTGATGTGTGTGCATTTTTGTCATATTACCATATATACAGTAATCCTAACCCTTTAATTAGCAATTTTCCCTTATAACATATATACATTTTTGTGATCTATTTCTAACTAATCGCATGTTTTTTTTCTCAAAAAGCCCCTATGGCAGCAATGCAATCTGCTTTACTACACGCTCACTGTACCTCAGACTGCATCAGCCCTTTTTTTTTCTTTTTGCAATAATGGCTGGCTCACTCTACATTATCCCTTCCCCTCCTATTACCTCCACACAGCTGAGGAAGATATTAGTTTGATCCCTTTTTTAAGCTCCTATAATGACTTTTCTGTGTTTTAACTCAAAATGTTTGGTGTCGTCTTCATTTTTATGTTCCTCCAAACAATCGATTAGTGTGCTAGTCATCAAAATAGCCCGTTGCTTCATGCCATGTCAATGTAATATATTAGAAAAGGAGCTTTACATTATTACTTATAGATTTCTACATCCTCACGAGGCTCCAGGCACTGCTCAGCCTGGACTTTTCATTGTTTTCAGCTTGGATCTGTTTGATGAAAACGGCTGCAGAAAAGGTATGAGAGGTCTATTCATTTAGGGTGTAAAATGTCCTTTTTTAATTTGAAGGAAGAATCTGCCTATTACATTTTTTACACACATTGCAATATTACTTTAGTTATTGAAAGCAGAAAAAAATGAGATTTACATGGAACAACCCACCTAGACATCACAACAAGTTATGTAAGTGTGTATGCTTAATGTAAAAATAATTACAATATAGTGAAAAATCAAAGACTTTTTGTCAAGTAAAACTCATTACATAAAATAATGGATTGAAATATTTAGCTTGATGTATAATAAATCATAATAATAATAAATAATATATGTGTTTAACTTTGTGAAATGATATGATGACAAAAAAAATCTTTTTCATGATAAATATTTAACAGCCTAAATATAAATAGACTAAATATTATGTTTATAAATATTGTTTCCCATAAATACTGTGCATTAAACTATCCCCCATAGTTGATTTTCTTCATAGACTTCCTCTTTGTCGTGAGGTTCCAGCCTCAGGTGGGGGTTCTGGGGGTTGGCTCTTATATTAGAACTTTTATGTATTTATATGAAAACTGCTCTCAGGCCCTGAGAATCAGTGCGGGGGCCTCCACATTTACATTAATGTAAATGTGGTGTTAACCAATCAGATTTCGAGATGCTGACATTGGGGCTGGAACACTTCTTCTGATTGGACAACATGACAGGGCTATGCAGGACTGATGCTGTGTTCAATTGCACTCAGAACTCAAAAAGATCAGAGGCGGAAATTCGAATTCTTCAAACTCTGCAAACATGGCCGGTAAGGTGATATTTGTTTGGATGTCTTTGGATCCAATCAATGGTAAATGTATCACTATATTTCTTCCATGTGTCCTATGTTATTTTTTTTCTTTCGGCATGAGTACCGCTGAAACACACAAAAAATATATATATATATTTCTTAGCATTATTGTGTTTCATAGATTGGTCCTAAATTTCTGTACTGAACAATATTGCCAATTATTAATAAGCATGGGATTATGATAGAATGGTGCAGATTTGGCATCATGCACACAGGTAGCCAGGGCCATGTAGAACGAGAACGCAGTGTAGATGTTAGAAAACAACTTCATTTAAAAAATAAAAAAAATAAAAAAATAATTAACCTCTAAAATCCCTCCATTGGACTTATAATATAACCTATGATTTTAGCATGGGATTATTTTAAAATTGTAGAGTCAACTGACTTAAAGTATCCACAGATATACTCAGGGCTGGCAGCAGGAATGCAGTAGAGTTTGCTGAAAATTGAATTTTGATAGATCATTGATTGTACTTCAGAAGTGTATTATTATTATTATTATTATTATTATCAATTTGTTTGGATCATTAAACTCCTTGTGAAAGAACATCAATAAATAAATAAATAGTTTTTTTATGTATAGCAAATGAAAACAAATACAATCAGCAACCTCAATGCCGTTTGCCGTTTCAACGAGGTGCACTTGAATCCATCGTTAATTCACATTACCATAATAACGATGTAAAGGGGAAGTTTTGAAATGCAGAAAGCATTACTGCAGTTGTGCCAAGTCAATAATCACATCAAAACCAGTATGAACACGGACATGGTGTATTTTGTTTTTAATAATTAGCTTAATGTGTACCTTGCGAAAATACTTTGGGTGGGAGGGAAACATTTTATCCCCCTGAGGATAAAAATAACACAGCAGAGGGTAGAGCATTTTATTTATTATTTGTTTTCTTTTATTCGTATACAGTATGCACATAACACACACTATGTAAGAGCATAGGTGTGCCCTCATTGTGTATTAAAGTTTACTTTAGATAACGACTGTATCTGAGCTTTGCTTTGCTTACTTGTGAAAAAGGTTACTTTTTTTTTTATGGGAGGTCAAGGATGCATTCTTTGCTGTGGTGCTGGACGGTTGATGTCACCCAAAGCAGTTCTATCGTTAGACCTTCACCAAGCTTATTGTGACTCCCACCTATTGTTGTCATATACTTGTACCTTGTACCTATAATTGAATATGCACAGTATCGTGCAAAGATTACTCAAAAATAAAGTATAATATATTATATTGATCAATATTATATTGATATTGTCAAAGAACCCATGTGTAAATTCATGACTGCATAGTAATAATACGTAAAATGAAAGTTACAGTTCATACCTACCCTAAGCATGGGAAGTCTTTTAGGCCTTGTCAAACCTTAGTCTTAGACTTAGTGTCTGTAATGTCTTAAGAAAACTATGCTGAAGCAATGCAGGTTCAAAGTGATCTAGAAACTAGCATTTCTTCTGGATTATTGGGAAAATGTAATCATCTCTTCATGGTACCATCCCCAACATTTGCAGAAATTTTGATGAAAATCCAGCCATAACTTTTTGAGACATTTTACTGACTAAGAGGTAAATGCTAGCAAAAACACAACCTTGTTGGTTGAGCTGATAATATGTTTCTAAGGTGTTCAGGTCCGATACCACTTTTGTTTTAGTGTTTTAGAGGCGATACGTAGCTCCTGCTGGTCAAGTTTCGAAAATATAGTCACATATATTATTATGCTGCACATTTGCAGGTCAAATTGAAGACAGATCACGGGCTTCCAGTAGCATCTGGCTTTTTATTTCTAACAAAGTAGCACTGTGCCTTAGTACAACTCTTTTCTATTCATTCTTTCACTAGTACAAAACTCATTTGACACTGCATAAGTGAACCATCTGTAATTTAAATATTTTATTTGCTGTACGATTTGAATAAGCTTGCTGCATTTTCATTAATTCTAACCAAAACACTAAAACCACACCCCGGTTTTTAACAACTTAAAACGGAATAATCCAGATTTTTCCCCGTCTTGTTTACACATGTTGCGCGCTGTACAACCAATTAAGGGTTTTAATCATTCAGCACTGCCTAGCGTTTTATTATTTTCCAGCTTTTGTGGTGTTTTTCAGTGGCATAACAGCGTGATAAGAAATGCAAAAAAATCCAGGGCATTGTGCTTTGTGGTGCTCCACCCACGGACTTCAGGGTCTGTTTTTGTGCCTTTGAGGGTTGCGATGCTGCATTATGTTTCCTCTGATCTTAACTATTTTACACACACACACACACACAAGGATGAAAAAAATAAATAAATAAAAAAGCAAACTGGCATTTCATTTTAGTGCTAATTGGAAATCAATCAAAATTCATCCTCCTTGGAAAACAATGACATTTTACCACTCTTGGCTAATGATTGGAAACAAATTATGCCAGACTGAGTGACATTTGGAGAGCAGACGGTGCTTTGGAGATGGGTGTGAAGGATCAACAGAGACGTATTTATGTTCTATGTATTTGTCTGACCAAGGGCATACACTACCATGGGCTGCTCAGCCAGAGGGCCCTGTAGGAATTGCTTGATAAGGAGACTTATTTACCATAATAATGCATCTCATCTCCGCACATCAAACACTCCTGCCTGGTCTGATAACCCGCTCTTTAATTTAGCACTAGTGTTTGATCTCGCTGTGCCGCCACTGTCCCAGGGCCATCGTCGCACGCTGCTGTACATTAGGTAATTGCTGTCTACGTAAGCGGCGCCTCACAAGTGGAACAGTTGTGTAACGCTGGCGCACCTATAGAGTGTGGCGCTCCGTTGTTCCTGTTTCATGGTTTTTAGAAAGTCCTGATGTCTGCTGACCTCGATACTTCCCACTGACAGTGAAGCGTTGTGGCTTTTGTGACATCACGAGGCAAATTCACTTAGTGACCCTGCAATGTCGTTGTGTAGCACAGCACCACACAATTGTCGATATGTGGGAAACACTGAGATTATTATTATGTTATTTTTCACAGGAGGAGACCAGCTCTTTTAAATAGAATAAGAAAATCGTTCAATACAATATCAATACTTGCACTCAAGGTTTGTGTAAAACAAAACAATGCTGCTCTTCCTTGGCTCATAAACATTGATAATAGATCAATGATTGAATGAAACAGACAGTCATTTAACAGAAAAAAAAACACAAATAGTTTAATACAAATGGTTTATTATAAAGGGGTCACATTCAGACATTTTCTAACACTTTCTAAAGGTCATCAAAGTTTTTTGAAATTCACCTTTTTGGGAGGACAGAATGAAAAAAATATGATCCTGATTTAGAGATAAGCAGACATTTTCAGCAGGTTTTCAGCATTTTGTGTTCTTATTTTAAAATGATGCTATAAATCTTGTCTGTCTTAAATTTTGGCCATGTCTGTTTTTTTTTTTCATCAAAAACTGAATACAGCTGAATGTTACAAAATACAACGTGGCTAAACAGGACAGAAATAATGTAAGAAGCTGTGAAAATTGTGTACAGAGCAGCGAGGTCAGACCTGAAGGTGAGCACTTGGCTGGGGATATATTTCTTTTCTGGAAAAGACAGAAAATCTGCTGCTGACAAACTGTTTTCTTTTATATTAGTCAGGTGTAAATGAAAGGAACAATGATGGGTATTTTAGACTGGCAAGAGAAAGTAAAATGGCCTTCGGGCTCCGTGAAACAGAGCAAGGAGAACATTTATATATATGAAAGTCTTTATTTAGTCAGGTGTGCAGTCACAATTTAACACATTTAACACAGCAGTACATTCAACCTCTACATCCTCAATAGCAGAATGTTCAAGGAAATCATGGTTCTGATGACGCATTTATGCCAAATATACAGGTGGTTTGTGCCCCACTAGGGTTTGGTTTTATGTATTCTTATTATATATTTATTTATTTATTTTTAAATTTTTTTTTTCTTTCATATTCCCAAAGTTCAACCACAGCTCTTATATTTATTCTTGAAAAAGATCATTGGAACAAAAATACTCCTCTTCTAGCCATAAAAAACACATTTATCGATCAGACAGCTGCTACAGCATTAAAAAAAAAAAACAGGTTTTCAAACTAAATCTCAGGATTCATTTCCTGACCAATGAATACATGCTATTTCCTCAGTTTCCACTAGAAATTTTGCCAGAGGCATTTCTTGAATTATCAAGTTTTCAGGCCATTAGAGCAAATTTATTAATCTAAAATTAATGTGTTTGTATCAATATGGATGACTAAGGATGGTCTATGTTATATAATATATATATATATATATATATATATATATATATATATATATATATATATATATATATATATATATATATATAAATTCCCTTCTCACCCTTCCACGGGTGGTCTCATCCACTTTCCAAGCTCGGGTCCTCTAACAGAGGCCAGGGAGCTTGAGGGTTCTCCGCAGTATCCTTGCTGTTCCAAGGACTGCGCTTTTCTGAACTGAGATGTCTGATGTTTTTCCAGGGATCTGTTGTAGCCACTCCTCCAGTTTGGGGTTCACTGCCCCGAGTGCTCCGATCACCACGGGCACCACTGTCTCCTTCACCTTCCAAGCCTTCTCCAGCTCTTCTCTGAGCCCTTGATATTTTTCCAGTTTCTCGTGCCCCTTTTCCTGATGTTGCCATCACTTGGTATTGCCACATCCACCACCACGGCTTTCCTCTGCTCTATATCCACCACCACAATGTCTGGTTGGTTTGCCATTACCATTTTATCAGTCTGGATCTGGAAGTCCCACAGGATCTTAGCTCGGTCATTCTCCACCACCTTTGGAGGTATTTCCCACTTTGACCTTGGGGTTGCCAGCCCATACTCCGCACAGATGTTCCTGTACACTATTCCAGCCACTTGGTTATGGCGTTCCATGTATGCTTTACCTGCCAGCATCTTACATCCTGCAGTTATGTGCTGGATTGTCTCAGGGGCCTCCTTGCACAACCTACACCTTGGGTCTTGTCTGGTGTGGTAAATCTGGGCCTCTATTGCTCTGGTGCTCAGGGCCTGTTCCTGTGCAGCCAGGATGAGTGCCTCCGTGCTGTCCTTCAGTCCAGCCCTTTCGAGCCACTGGTAGGATTTCTTGATATCAGCCACTTCAGTTATGTTCCGGTGGTACATCCCGTGTAGGGGCTTGTCCTCCCATGATGGTCCCTCCTCCAGCACCTCATCCTCTGTTCTCCATTGTCTGAGACATTCACTGAGCACGTCATCTGTTGGGGCCTTGTCCTTGATGTACTTGAGGATCTTGGACGTTTCGTCCTGGATAGTGGCTCTCACGCTGACTAATCCTCTGCCTCCTTCCTTACGGCTAGCGTACAGTCTCAGGGTGCTGGATTTGGGGTGGAACCCTCCATGCATGGTGAGGAGCTTTCGTGTCTTAACGTCTGTGGTCTGTATCTCTTCCTTTGGCCACCTTATTATTCCTGCAGGGTATCTGATCACTGGCAGGGCGTAGCTGTTTATTGCCCGGGTCTTGTTCTTACCATTGAGCTGGCTCCTTAGGACTTGCCTTACTCTATGGAGGTATATATATATATATATATATATATATATATATATATATATATATATATATATATATATATATATATATATATATATATATTAGCACCAGAAAAAGCAGTCTATTGTTTATCATATGATTTTACCTTTTCTCTTTGCCTGTGGCTGCTCCTGCAAATGTTTCCTGTCTTTTAATGGCTCCCTGCTCCGGTAAAGTGGACAGATCGGACCGAAGCAGCCAGTTTTAGCTTTTAACTGGGAAATTGTGTTTACAAAAATCTACATAACTCAATCTATCTTTCCTCACATAGTGTTCCTCCTCTGGGATAAACAAAACGTTCCGAAAGTGTACCAGATGTAATCAGTCTGTTTTTTTAAATTATTTTTTGTCAATAACCACTAGTGCCGTGTCGGAGCAGAAAGTGCCTGTGCCGGAGAATTCTTAACACAGAGAAGAGTGCCCTAAACACCTCACATGAGGGGTATTGGGATAATTGTGAAGTAAAGTGGCTGAACTAAGCTTGTTCAGAATGTGCACACTTCCTGCACTTTGTCTTGAATGTTACAGTTATGTGTTTCATATTTATATATTTTCATATTCATGCCATTGTAATGTGATGTGTGGTTTTTGAAATATGTAAAGATTCCCTGCTTGTTAGTTTGATGTACTTGTATATATATAGATTATAGATTACTTACACAGTGACATATTTCAAGCCTTTATTTCTTGTGATTAATAATCAGGAATAATGAAGGCTTATGATTTATAGATTATGAAAACTCAAATATTTCACAACATTCTAAAGATTTGAGATGTAGCTGAATAACTATTTGTTCACTTATGCATACATTGTAACTACAAATAATTCTTGTTATAATTAAGACTGTTATTTCTTTTTATTTTTAGAAAAATGAAATTACATTCAAGCTACAACTGACTAAATTTTTACCAGTACAAAGAGTAAAATGGAGTCAATATGATGTTCCTGTAAGAGACTAAGACTAAATTAAAAATCCTTGTCAAAGAGGATGCATTTTTCTGCTGCCAATCTAATAAACCGAAGCCTGCGCCGGGGTGCATTACGGAAAATAACATTTTAGGGTTACTTTTCAGAGGGAAAGATTACAACATTGAAATTATTAAGTGAAACTCCCCAGCCACTTATTAGATATCCAAAATGTGCTCCGCTTTGAGGCAGATGAGTCACACTTGCCCCCCTAAACAAGCACTTTTAATCACTCTTTTGTTCTGTTCCTGACAACACACATAACAAAAGCTTTGTTCATCTTCTGTGTTCAATTCAATTGGGATTTGCCGAGTTTCTGCATCGTTTGAGTTGGTCCTATGGATTCTACCCTCAGGTAAGGCAATTATAATCAGCACTCTGTCTCTCTTTTTTTTCAAGGCAGGCGTCTTCTCAAAGAGCTCCTCGTGAAGAGAAAAAATTAAAAAAAGGAAAAAAGACACGCACACAATGGACTTGATCTCAACTCTGTTTACAAGTTTAATGATCAAACACTTTCGGATTACAAATAACATCTGTTCAGCTTTGTGAGGTGCATCAAATCTGAAAAATCAAGTCCCAACTCGGCCGGCACCATTGATCCTATTTTGGGTTTAAAAGACTAAAGTGATGTGATGCTATTTCAGCCATTCACGGACGTAAATGCAGGTTTATGACTTAAAAAAGGCGAAGATTTTCTGATGATACGTTTACTGTTGTTAACATATGTAAATGCAGGCTCGCTGCTATTATCGTGTCTCCGTTTACTCTATTTGATCATATTAGTGCCCAAACACACACCTATATTGTCTGAAATGAGTAACTGTTAACACGACGGAACGGAGCGATTCTCCTGCGTTTCATCCTATGTCTACAAGGGATCAGCCTGCCGTGATTGAAGCAAACAAATTTAATCTGAGAGGATCTGATGCTTCTCCCAGCCTGTCCGTCTGAATACTTTTGAGCTTAATGCGATCTGGCAGTCGGCCTATTTGTGTTGCCTCTCTGGAAGTGAAGAAAGTTGCGAGTGTCCATGGAGCTAATGTAACATATCTGACAGCCGGGCTCTCCGCACCAATGACAGTCAGTTGTTAGAAGTCATGTGGCGTGTATAGACAGGCAGCATCCTCCAGCACCTAACGCATGTGTTGTTCTCTTCCCTCACTCATTATGGAGATTTCTTCAGATCAATAAGGAGATTGTCATACATGTAAGATTTAATATGTCAGGTGTAGCCGAAGTCTACTTTCAGGGAGCTTTTTGGCTGGAATTGATGCATCAACCTAAACTTAGTTGTGCATGGCACAGTGGTGGTATCCTTTTTTGTGAATTTTTTAAATGGATGGTCAAAATAATTGATAAATTATTATCATTAAAACTTAAGGCTCTTAAGGTGTGCTGTGGGAGTGTAAGGGGTAGTGTTCTTGCCTCAAATGTTGCAGACCCATGTTTGAGTTCTAGCTGATGCATTTATTTGTGTCTATGCCACAAAGAATATATTTTACAAAAATAAAAAAGTAAAAAAAAAACTCATACACGTATGTATCACACCACTATCCTGCAGCAACACTTTTGTGGCTCTGAACCACCATGACAATTACATGCCTCCATTTTATTACCATTCAAACCTCCATAGTCTTCCTGCTCCAGTCATGCTCCAACAACAGCTGATACTTTATTTCTCACTAACTTTTTACAGGCCCTGCACTAGTTTCTTTAATGTTGGTGGTGTGGTGGCATTTGGGATGGGACCTCCAAATAAAATATCCACTTTCCGCATTTAGCCAGAGGCGGCCCTGCTCCCAGCAACCCACATATCTCCTCAGGTCTGAGCTAACAGGAAACACTTCTCGATACATCATCCAGATCTCTGCAACTGTGTTTTTTTTGTATCCTTCACCTTCACCAGTGTCTAGAATCCATCAGGGGGATATTTACTCTGTTCTGGCATCACTACACGCTTTATAAACCAGATGACATCACAGCGCCATCTGATTGCCAATGACTTTCTTTTAATGGTTTTAAGGGTACACCAAGGTTAAAAACAACATTTGTGGTAAGTTTAGCGAAAACACTTCTTACTCTAAAAAAAACATTCCCTTATACCTCAAGAGCTGCTGTTTGTTGTGGGCACTTTATTCCCCAGACTGTGTTCCATTAGCAGTCCGAACACAGTCATCACTTAAGTGCTCAGTTTGCTTCCAACTATGTTGGATTGCCGAACAGCTTCTGAAACCCCCCTCTCCGGTTCGGGCTCCTTCTGACAATTTTTGCTACTTTAAAAACAGACGATCCAACACACACACTTCAGGCAGTGATTGGTCAGGTGCACAAATGTGTGGCCTTGAACTTCCTGCTAACACTGTATTAATAATCCTTCATACAACTTCCAGACATTTTTTGGCCGACAACAGAGCATTTGAAGCCCACTGAGACTTTTATTTTGCCCTAACCGTTGTCATGATGAGGAATAAGACTGGTTCAGGTTGAAGTAAGTGCAGATTATTGCTCTCTAGCTGTTACAAAGGAGTAAAAGGAAGGAAACACTTTCCTTTCGTCTGCCTTTCTTGGCAATTGCTGTGTTCTCCAAATAGACAGAAAGAAATGTTAAAAGAAAAAAAGAAAAAAAAATCACCAGAGGTGTGTTCCTCTTGTTAGTTTATCAAGTTGATAACTGAGCTGTGTTGCAGCAGTTGATAATTACATTTGAGAGCTGTGTTCTGGTGGGTGGATTTTAAGACAAGTGATTAAATAGTTGTGATGTACATCTGGCGACTAATCAGAAAAAAAAAAAATAATAAAATAAAATTAATAACTTTTCAACTAGACCTTAGCATAACAGGGTTAGACTAGATAAATTTGTAAAACAAATACAATATGAAACTTGGGAGTGAAACACTTGAGTATAATCTGTGATCTGTTTTCACTCCAGTATAAAAATGCAGAGAAGTGGGCAAACAAGAACTACTTTAGGCAACAGACTGGTTAAATACCTACTGTAGCTGCAGTAGCATAGTGGTTTATGTCTTTCTTTCTTTTTTTGTACATTTACTTGTTGAGGACCTGTTTTGTATTTCTCTCACTTTGGATTTTGCTCGTGCCCTGTAAGCCTGTTTTGGACTGCCTCCATCTTGGATTGAAGAGCTGCTTTTTTTTTTTACAGACTTTGTATTTTTTTCCTAGAATCTCCTTTTGCACTTGGGTTCTCACACACCCTTCCTTACAAATAGCTCCTCTGATGTCTCCCCACACCTGGACACATGAAATAAGAGTCATGAGATGGCACCTTTAGTTGACTTTACATAGTGAGTCTTTCATGCAGCTATTTGCAAATTGCATGAAACTGAATTTCCATACAACTTGACAGCTACACCAGGCAATAAACAACAATTTATAGTATAATATCTGGCTATCTACTACTGATAATTCTACCTGTCATATTGTTTTCTTGTTTTTCTTCCATAATTGTAGAAAATGAGATACATGTTTGTCTAAATAATTTCAATATTAACTACTAATTTTCATTTTTCTATCACTACATTAATATAAATAATATGAATCCATCTATAATGCAAGGCATGTGTGTGTGTGTGCCTGTGGCTTGTTTGTTGGATCAACATCAGTGGTTCAGATACAGCTCGCTGCAAACAGGCCCCAACAAAACACTAGTTCCTCCTGCTGGAGTCATATTTGCTAAACATGACAGCGCCCAGCTGTTTTAGGAAATAACTGAGCCTCTTTCCAAGATGAAAGTGTTGCAGCCAGAGATATGAGCAGATGATAGGGACGTTTTTTTTTTTTTTAATTTGTCATTATATGGGTTACTAACTATTACGTTAATCACCATTTATTATGATCGTCGATTACATTGATTTGAGTAATTTATAGGAAGAAAATGCCCAAATTCTCTGGTCCTAGCTTCTGGAATCTAATTATATTCTGGTATCTTTATTCTTCTATAATAGTAAATGATGAAGATCTTTGGGTTGTAAATGGACAAAAAAGACACTGATTTTAGGTTGAATCCTAAGCGTCAGAAAACAGTGATCCACATTTTTTTTTTTTAATTTTTATGAACCAAACAACTTATCAATTAGTTTCTTCAATAAACAAAAGATTAGTCGACTATCAAAATAGTCATTAGTTGTAGTCCTAATTTGTATGTTCATAATTTACATGACCAAATGGTATAATCTGGTATGAAGCTTCTATCATTTCACAATTAGTGAAAGGATAGGAGGTAAAAAACTTTAGAAGCCGAGACACAAATATAAAGTGTACATTGACTGTTTAATACATAAAAGTATCTTGCAGTGCTGCTGTTGACAGCATAAAAAAAAAAAAAAACATACTTTTCATGTGTTGCAGCTCCCAAACCTTTCAAGGCACTTCAAGGAACTCGGCCACTCAAAATAACTGAAAATGTGAAAAAGACAGAAGGCCACAAGATGTGATGACTTCAGAAAGTTGGCATAATAGGGTCTTGAGCTGTCAGTCATCAGGGGGCTCCAGCTTTTGCAGCAGACCTGAAAGAGGCAGAAGAATAAAGAGAAAACAGAAATTCTATTTATTTTATTCTTTTTCTTTCCTCCAGCCAGCTTTTCATGGTGTGCACTCCTTTAGTTTCCAAAGGCTACGGGATAGAGAGGTCCCCGGGGAGGTTAAGGAAAGGCATACATGTACGCTAGAAAGGCAGGGAGCATAAAAGGCAGAAGGAGCGAAGACACAGACAGAGAGAGAGAGGAAACATGGCAGAGGCAGAGGAGTCATCGCGAGGTGTCTCCGAGCTGTCAGTCACGGCGGAAAAATCTGACGGCTTGCTCTGAAGCACCGCGCAGGAGCGAGAGGAGGCATATGAATGAGAAGTCATCGCTTCCCATGGCAAACAAACGCCCCCTAAATTGGATATTGTATTGAAAACCAGCGCACTGTTAATATAGGTCAGATAAAACACACATGTAATGATGAGGAGGGTTTTAGCCTGGAGACTGAAAGATGAGGTCTCCGGAGAGTGCAGGAAACAATAACCAGATACTGTAAATAATGATAGTTACCACAGTTATATGGAAATACTTAGATATAATCTTGCAGTCTCTGCACTCTCTCCTTTTTAGACACCTCTGACTTTGGATATTACTTTACTTCCTGTCATAAGCTCCTGAGACTTCAGCTTTGTTCTTGACTTGTAAATTTTGCAGAGACGCTGAATTAAGGAGTGGATGGGGCCTGCATTTCACCACTAGGCGGCACGGAGCACCGACGTACTGCCAAATAATGATGATGTGCACTCTGACTTGCACTGATTCCTCCTCCCGCACCCTCGTCTCACTTGGGATTGTGTTTCCTGCCAGCTGACACATTTATAGCAATCACATCACTTTTTTGCTCTCTGCAGACAGTAATATCTTACTTCATCTTCTAATGCAAAGCCTGTTTTTACTTGGATCTAAGCATTGAAAAAGTAACAGTCTGCACTAGCACAGCAATGCTGTTTAGCTGAAGGATGTACAAGCGGTAAGAGGCAAAACACAATATCTGTGCTGCAAAACAGAAAATACAAAACAACGTGCAACAACATGGAAAGCTGTAATAACTGAGAAACAAAATCTGCTTTTATTACTCACACAAAAACGATTCAGCACATTGAGTGTTACAGGACCCAACATTTGTGCATGTGTGCATGCATCCGTCTAAGGAAACAAGCTGTTAAATTACACCTGCTACAGGTGCTGAAAAAAATAAAAGCACAGAACCGTTGCTTGATGTGCTACAGACAGCACTTTTTAACTCCTCTGCCTCACTTGACAATCACACAAAAATATATTCACACACACATACACACAAACACACACACACACAGACACCACCCTTACACCAATTGCAGCTGAATGAATTTGCTGTAATGACAAAAGCCTACTATTGGGAACCAGGGATGCAAGCATGTATGTGTTCAAATTAGTTTTTGTGTATGGTTTTATGGTTTTGCCATTTTTTCCCATGAGGATTTCAGTGTATTTTGACTACACACACATAAACAGTAATGGTCATTTACCCGTGATATTCAGTTAGCCAACCAATCCTCACAATTAAACGATTTCAATTTTAATCTGTTTTTAAATCTGTTGGATTGTCACACCAGAAAACATAGTTTCTGAAAAAAAAATCATGACATTTTTTTTTTTTTTTTTTTTTTTTAAGATTAAAAAAAAATGTTTTGAATAGTGAGATGCTGCATATTTCAATTCAATTCAATAAATTTGTATAGCCCAGAATGAGAAATCATGGATTTGCCCCAACGGGCTTTACAGTCTAACTTACTGTAGTTCCACCAAGGCAAGAAGCAGCTGCCTGCCTTCGAACAGCGGAAAGAATGTCAAAAAGTCCATCATACCTTGAGTTGGTACAAAGTAAAAGCGTTCTTGATGTTTAAAGAAACAGTTTCCCTTTTATAACATATTTTAAAGATGAATACATCCTCCTTACTTCATGCAATGTCAGTATTATCATGAAAAATAAGGATAAACATTGTGTTTAGGGGCTTGGATTTGGGCTAATATTTGCTGACACCAAATGTAATGTAATTCAATTTATTTGTGTAGCCCAGAATCACAAATCACAGATTTTCCACAAATGGGCTTTACAGTTTGTACAAAAGCAACACAACATCCCCTGTCCTTAGACCCTCACATCGTACAAGGTAAAACTCCCTAAAAAAACCCTTTAATGGGGAAAAAAAACGGAAGAACCCTCAGGAAGAGTAAAAGAGGAGGGATCCCTCTTCCAGGACGGACAGGCTGCAGTAGATGATGTGTGCAGGTGGAGAACATTATAGGGAAAATTGGACATTACAAACAGAAAAACTGAATATTTGTTCCACTAACAGATGAAACTCATGCGTGGATGAAAAGACATGTTTATAATGTAAGAGCACTTTTTTTTTTTTTTTCATGTTTGTGCAGTGGTGGAAAGTAACCAAGTACATTTACTCAAATACTGTGCTTGAATAAAATTCCGAAGTATTTCTTCTCTACTGCTCTACATTTATGTGACTGTAAGTTACTTTTCTGATGCAGATTTCATATTTTTTTTCTATAAATTTATAACACACATCAATATCATACTACCTGTCTTATTTACCTTATATGTTTAGCTCATCTTAAATCACTTTTTTCTTTTTTCAATTTACTATGCACTTTGTATAAAAGGTGCAGTATATACATTTACCCAAAGTATCTAAATCTACTGTAGCTGCACATTGACAAACTAAAACTGGAAAATAACCGTTCATGTACTTAGTGGTTCAAAACATGTTCAATATATAATAGAATACTTTAAGTGCATTTTGCGAATGATATTTCTTTATTTCACTTAAGTAACATATTAAATTCAAGACATTTTAGTTGTTATTGACTCTTTTTCAGGTAAAGGATTTACTAACTACTTTGACCACCACTGCATTTGTGTCAGTTCCAATGAAACTTAGCAGTTGATTCAAGTCTACATAGGAACAAGCTGACCTAAAGGAACCTAGAGAGGAATGCTGGATCAAAAAGGGTCTGCAGTTTTAGTTGTGGCCTCCCCAGCGGCCTGAGACGCCCTGATTAAAATTGGTTTCTTGGGCTTGTAGAGCAGCGATCTGCTACTGGAAACACAATAACAAGGCTTCCTCTCATTAAAGTAGATTCTCCCTCAGTTATGATCATTAATTTTTCACTGCGGATCATTAAATTGTTTTGCCATTTAAAGCAGTACACAGCCTCTATTGATGTCCATTAGTGTAAAAAAGAAAGTAAATGCCAATTGTTACATCCTGACCTTTATCTATTCATGGGCCAACGTACTCCATCAATAACACAAAGAGAACAGCGGGCAGTAATTATCGGCTTATCGGATGTAGTATACACAAGTCGTTTAGGTTCTTCGTTTTGCCGCTCACTTTACTAATGATTAAGGTTGGAGGGGACGTGAAATACGGTCACATCTACATGATCGCTGTCTTTATACTGTCACTTCGGGAACGTCGTTGAAGGGATTGTTATTCTGCATTGGAGGGCAGGGGAGCCGAATTAATGAGAAATGTTCAAGTGTCATCGATCGCAAACAACGGCGGTGGCGTTGTGATAATCACAGCAACTTATCTATTACATTTAAAGCCGTGACCTCATTATGTACAATGCAAACGCCCTCTTTCCTGATTACGCTGGACACATGCAGCGATGATCATGCAGCCTTTATACACAACTCCCTGTCCTGTCCTATACCTCCTTGTATCAGATAAAACTGCAGGATTAATGGCGTCCTTTATATTTGCTTTTATTCTAGTGTTTATTAACTTTGCTGTTTTTAATTGTCTTTCTCCTCTCTACTGTGTTTTTTGAATCTTTTGACCTGTCTTAACGTTGACTCAATTTTGTATTTTTTTTAGTATGGCCTTAATTATTTGTTGCACTCTAAGGTTTTTTTTGTCTGTTAGAGCACAGCAAAGCAGCAGCGCACACTAACACAGATTTAAACTACTTTGTGAACACAATATGAGAGAAATGAGCCCTTTTGTGTGCATAGAAAAACATCTTAGAGCTTTTATTTTAACTTGTGAAAAATAAGAGAGCAAAAGCAAGTGTATTGTCATATTTTTGCTATTGTAATTGGATATTTTATATTATTTGCAACACAAAATGTCTGTCCCTGCTATTCATTCTTATAAAGTAATGTATTGTTGTATTTACCTTGTGGTCCAGTGGGACTAGAATGAAGAATATAATTATCACTGTAAAATAGGTGGATTAATCAATTAGTTGCCAACTAATAATATAATTGGCAGCTATTGAGAAAACTGATTATTCAATTTGAGTCACTTCTAATAAGAAAATGTCCAAATTCTCTAGTTTAAACTTCTCAAATGGTTATTTCTGGTTTCTTTATTTTCTATAATAGTAAACTGATGATCTTTGGGTTAAATGGTAAATGGCCTGCATATTTATTCTTTTTAGAACATATCAAGTCAGGAGCATCTGTTTGTCTGTCCAGCTGTCAGTACTGTTTGTTTGTTGTTTTATCCTGTTGTTGTTATTTTCCTGCTGTTGTCTGCTGTTTGTTTATTTGTTTGTTGTTTTATCCTGTTGTTTTCTGCTGTGTCATTGTTTGCCATTGTTTTGTGTGTTGTTGTGAGCCTGAACTTTTTACTTGCAACCAAATCTACCCTTCTGTGTATCAATAAAGTCACCTTACCTTACCTTACCTTTATTTTTTTTAAATACTGCATATATAGTCTAGAATATATTTTTTATACATACATATATTACATATATATATATATATATATATATATATATATATATATATATATATATATATATATATATTATTTTTTTTTTTTTCAAAGAAACATCTCTAGGAAGCTCACGTCCTAGAAATACCTCCTGCCTAGTATTGTGTAACAAGGTCAATATGCTCCACAACTAAATGGTTGATCATCCAAAACCATGAACCCTGTCAACTTATTTGTGATTCCGTTTCCTTTAGCTTGTCCTTAATGAACTTTTTAGACTTTTCAAAAATGTCAGCCAAGGATGGATTGGGTGCCTGTGACCAGTTTTCCTTTCAGCTCCTTACAGCCGTCTCTCTCTCGCTTTTCAGGCTTTTAAATGATGAATGGCAGCAGTAGATTCAAAGTTCTTTGCACTTGTTGCAAACTGCAATATCATTGTCCCTCTCCAACACTGCCGATATTTTAATGAAGGCATTGGGGCACTGCATCGATGTACGATGTTTGATTGTGTGATTATGTCACAGGCCTTCTTCTTCTTCTTCTTCTTTAGGATTTTAAAGCAGATGGCATACAAAAACTTACATTGTTGGTAATTGGAGAAAGAATTTTTTATTGTTCATTACACACTACTTTTCAGCTTTGCTTTTAACTCATTCCCTTGAAAGCCAAATGTGGCATTTCTTTGCAATATTTGACCAGATATATTTAGTTACCGAAAATTCTGTCCATACTTGATAATCAATAATCCTCAATAATCAATAGAATAATCAACTATGAGAATAGATGCAGTCCTAGTTGCACCCTGCAAGTGCCCACAATGACGCAAAGGGTTGCAATGACAGCAGATTCCACTTTGCAACCTTATATAAAAACAGTTTGTCTCCACGCGGTGCCGTTGTCACGTAAACGAACAGGCCGTGCACAAGAAAAGAGTTTCTGTTTTTTTGTTTTGTGTCAAAACCATTGTATTGGCCTGACCTTGCCTTGTGGAGGCCGTAGAGATCCTCATCCAAAGAGACAAGGGGATGATTTAAACCCTCTGCTTCATTTAATGCGGGGGTGACTACGACATGCTCCCTCAGTTTGACCCCCTGCCTTCTGCCACTACCACTAACATCACCCATCGCCCACAAATTCAACTAATGCCGGCCACTGCGACTGATCAACTGATTTCGGGGTTTTAATTAAAGTTGTGTTATTGACAGCAGTCGTTTTCACGCCGATAATCATCTTAACTGGCCTTTGAGCGCCGGCAATACAGTATCGACACAATAAATGACGAAATTGACACTGACAGGGGGAATTAGGAAATTAATGTTCTACCCAAGATTTCCAATCCCGGGTCTCCCACAGCCATCAGTCAAACGGGGGTTTGCATTGACATGTAGATTGACATTGACTAGAGGAACTGTTCACTCGGCTGCGTCAGTAATAAATGTGAGCTCACTGAAGCACAGTGTTATTCAGCTCCACTGCCCGGTTGTTTTATAAAAGGCATCTGTTTTTATTTATGCTCGGACATTATAGAGATTTAAAACAGGATGAAGAGGGTGCTTAAAAATCCAAACCGTCATCTCCATAATCTCCAGCTCAGTAGGCTCCGCTGGAGTGAGAGGATGAAAATTACAGCCTGTCAGGCATCAATGACATAGAGAAATGGGAAAATGGTGGACTTTTAACAGCCAGCCTTTCCTCTTACATACCCACAAAAACATTCTTGCTGGTCCATTTAACTCCGTGTCAGGCAAGGTCACTCCCCCTTAGTTAAGTCTGCAGGGAAATTGAACCTACATTTTCTTAACTGAAGATGAAAGTGCAATTATTGAGATGAAAGCTTAATTGAGCTGCGATTCAATAATGCAAGTTGCATACTATGGGCAGGTGTGCATGCTCCGAGGCTATACAGACAATAATATCCTTTGTAATTCAGTTTTATTAGCATGGTTTGAATTCGTAATTGAGAGAGCCGCTGAAAAAGTTATTTGCAGCTGAGCAGACTTGCAAGCTGTCTGCCGGTTTTTATTGCACGGCGCTGTCCGGTGCTGAAGTCTCTCGCAGTCTTGTCACTGCCTTGAGGCCAAGGCTTTAAGCTATTTTGTTAAATATTCTTTGGCCAAATTCAATTACAAACTGAATTCATAAGCAATGTACTATGCAGCGTAGCAGCTTTTATTGGATACAAATCAAGAACTTCTTTATAAAGTAACTAAAGTCAAGAATATCAAATATATTTTCATTTAGCAACCGTACATATTCAAAACATCCTGCCATGTATTTCCTCAAGATATCACACTTGTTCTGTTTTGATTAAGTCACAGATCCGATATTAGTTTATCTACGTGTCTACTTTTTTAAAATATAAATTTGCTGTGTGTGAAAGGAGCCAATATTATGATGCAGCACTATTACTGTCAAACTAAATGATTAAAATTAGCACATGTATTTATTTATTATTCGATTTTTATTATAACATTTAGTATCATATACAATAAAATAGCAGTCTGTATGATTAAATGTTCATATAGTTTCATACATGTGTTTTTTAATTCATTAATAATTTGTTTCCTTCTACTTTTACTCAAATAAAGTAATACTTCTTCCACCACTGGCCATGCTGCAGAATTCCATCTCTGTCATGCCGCTCCAACACCCAAAGTGAAAAACTACAGGAAACGTTTGACCTCTGTAATAGCAAACAAAGGCTACTGTACCAAATATTAACATTCATTTTCTCAGGTGTTCAAATACTTATTTGCCGCTATATCACACAAATAAATCATTAAAAAATCATGCATTGTGATTTCTGGATTTTTCTTTTTAGTTTATCTCTCTCACAGTGGACATGCACCTACGATGACAATTTCAGACCCCTCCATGATTTCTATGATGGAGGGGTGATGATATTCTTCAAATACTTGTTTTCTTCACTATATATATATATATATATATATATATATATATATAGGATACTAGTGTAACCTAGTGTAAGTTTGCTTTACAGTGAATTTGAATTGCAGCCTGGTCCTTATTAAAAATAGATAATTAAAAATGATTAAAAATCATCACTATCCACTTATATATGAAGTATTTCATATCAATATACATGTTCCCTCTATATCTCTGCCTTTATTTTTACCTAAAAAATGTATATCATTAAGCATAAAATGGCCTGGAATATTTGAAAGAAAATCATCAATAATTATTTACGTTCACGTTTTTTCAATATCTTGGCTAAACAATTAAACATGAAGTCATTTTCCGTTAATCATCTCTCAACCAAAGCAATGACAGAGATGGAGTCAGTCATGTCATAAATTAGCATCAGCGTTCGTTCGTTAGAAACTATTTGCTTTTCTTTCTCACCTCAGAAGACCAGGTACAGGTAGGAAGACAACTCCTGTTAAAACAAGCAAAAAAAAAACACTTTTATTTATCGTGTTTGATGCCGTTGTGTTACTGCTAACTGTTACATGACAGTGATCCACTGAGCTGAACCACTTAGCCTGAAGCTAGTTTCCTAGCATGCTAGCTGAAGCTCTACCTCCTCCATGGTGATTGATGGTGGTCATCCACCACTTTAACTCTGGTAAAGGCTGACAGTGCAAAGTGGAGTGTGTGTTGTGGCTTTCTTTCGAAATGAACTCAGGCTAGGGACATGCATGTAGTGGGGAAGAGGACTTTGTGCGGGCGTCATTACTGCTGTTTGCAACCAGTCGTGTTGTGTGTGTGTGTGTGTGTGTGTGTGTGTGTTCTATGGTATGTGTTGGTTTTATCCCGCTTGGTTAGGGTCAGTATAAACATGTTTTGTTGCGATGTCATGCACCAAGAATCCCTTATTTGGAATAATGAAAGTCAACAAAACAACAACATATATAAACCACAGATCTAGTTGAAAAAAAAAAAAACATTTCTGCTTTAAAATTACCTTAAAAGAAAAAAATCATTACAAACAAGGGTGTTATTATATTATCTAATGGTGACTTGATATTCTTTAAACAGATCCCATATACTGCTCTCTGTTGCCTATTTGTCTAAACGGTAGCTAACGGGAGCTAACGCTAACGTCAGTTTCTGACAGGATGCTGCTCAGCTCGGAACGCTCTGGTGATCCCGATTAATAAGGTAACGAGTTTAAGATGCTGATATGATGTGCTAGGAAGTAGACCTGGTTCCAGGTACAGGTCCCTGTCCACGGCTGCCAGGGAGGAGGTTACGGTGCACGGAAATAGCGAGTAGGGTCCACACGTGTCCTTATGTGTATGAGCATTTGTATCAGTTACTCAGGTCATGGAATTCAGGTTAATACACAGGATACTGCCGAAAAAATCGAAATATGATTCTTCACACTCTTGTAACATTGACTTAATGGGAACAATGGTGTCATGTAACACATTTCAAACAGCTACATGTCTTAATTCACAAGGCAATGACAACAATGTGAAAGACTACAATGCCGAACAAATAACACAATGCATCAAAAATGCCACAGTAACATGCAAAATTATTTCATATGCATAATAGGACTGCCGTGCATTGGTTTCCATTAAGTGGCTGTTACATTACATTTGAAATGAAATTATTCCAACGTGCAACCCCAATGAAAGACGAACCGGCTGTCATAATAATATCATCTATTTCTATTACAATCAAAAATAACCTGGAAGTGGATGATATTCAAATCCTGTTCACCGCTTAATAATGTTACAAATGAAATGTCTGTCAAAACGTCAGAAATAAAATGTAATAATATCCAGAGGAATTGGATTGGGAACTAAATGGCTGGTTATTAATGTCCCTTTGCATATTCCTTTTATTAAAATAAATAAATAAAATAAAGGAATTATTATTGCGAAAATTCCTGAGGGGGCTTAACTGTTGCCATGCAGATTTGTGCCTGAGCCCCCCCCCCTTCCTAATCCCCATGCAGCACTGTGGCTGTGCAGGAATATAAATATTTAGAACGGGATCGGAGGGCTGTGGAGGTCCTTGACGTGTGTTTCACTAACGTTGGCTCACATCAGCTTCTTGGTTGTTATGAATCAACCGCTTGACCTCATCCAACATGAAACTAGTTTTCACAAAAATGAGTCTGTTGCTGCTGAATTTCAGTCATGTAATGCGTTGTGTTGGACTTTACATTATATGACTCACCTGCAATATACTTTTACTGTGAAGAAAACTTGCAAAGGGTTTTATTATGTTATATATATTATCGATATAATGTTTATGAGCCAAAGAGGAGCAGCATTGGTTTGTCTTTGACACGAAAGTATGAAACTATTGATATTATATTAGACTATTTTAATGATTGTTTTGATGATGCAGATATTGATGCTATTTATTGATATTATTTTATAGCCCAAGCCCAGTGTAAATCCACAGTTTTTTATAGTATATGAATGTACACTAAAAATGTTCATGCACTTGGGATGCATAATATGAGCAAAAGCGCCCTTTCCATCACTTCACGATGCTAAGCTTCAGTTGTGCCCAACTTTTGCATTAAACCCCCTTTTTAAATTCCACTATGAAAAGCATAGCCTGCGCATGTCTTCTCGCCTCATCTTGACTGTCAAAGCATTAAAGTGGAAGTCAGGATGTCAAAAATGTTCATAAAAATTAACCACTTAGTATTAGTGGGGAACTAAACGCATGGTTAACAACCAATTTAAAGGCCACTTCTATTCAATCGCTGTGCCTGTGACACCTGTGAGTGTCTGTTGTAGTACCAACTTCTGCGAGGCTCCTCTATTAAGGCTTCTCCTATGGTTGTTGACATAGGTGCAGTTTCATTGGCCAGTAATATGTTCATGTTAATTGGCCTGTTGCCTGGAAGTGCTCGGGTCATAATGGACGACCTGTTCCAGGGGTGGTAAGTACATTTTACAGACACTTTTACCATCAATACGCTGAGGCTGCTGGGTTAAGTCATCCAACAGCTGGACTTAGAATTTATGCCATTTGAGACGAAGAGTTCATACATCACAGCTTTTGATGCAAGTTATAAGCGGGACACGTCGGAAGATTTAGTTAGTGTCAACTTTTAAAATGGGTTAAATCGATCTTACTATCTGTTCTTAGTTTATTGATGACCTTTACAGCTTTTCTGGTATTGATTTTCCTATTTAGTTCCACCAAGGCAAGAAGCAGCTGCCTGGCTTTGAACAGCGGAAGGAATGTCAAAAAGTCCATCATACCTTGAGTTAATGGTACAAAGTAAAAGCATTCTTAATGTTTAAAGAAACAGCTACCCTTTTATAACATATTTTAAAGATGAATACATCCTCCTTACTTCATGCAATGTCAGTATTATCATGAAAAATAAGGATAAACATTGTGTTTAGGGGCTTGCTGACACCAAAAGTACAGCACAACCAATGTGTGGTTATATTTCCAAACTTATTAGAATGATGCCATTAGCTGAATCAGCAGTTTGTTGGTTTATCCGTAAACAGGATTAGGAAAAAACACTTTTCTAAAACTTGGTGGTAGGGTGTAGTATCGGCCAAGAGATCTGCAACAATTATTCAATTAGCTGCCAATTATTACATTATTGACCAACTAGTATTTTGATAATCAAATAATCAACTTAAGTCATTTTAAAGAGAATGTCAGAATATTTGGTTCCAGCTTCTCCAATCGGATGGTTTCCTGGTTTCTACTGTCCTATATAATAGTAAACTGATCATCTTTGGGTTTTGGAATGTTAGTCTAGACAAAAATACATTTTAGGTTGAATCGTTAGCTATAGGAAACATTGACATTTACACCATTTAATGGTTTAATCGATTAATCCTTAATAGTTGATATATTTATCAAAACTAGTTAATTGACTTAGATGCACCGCTAAGGATGAACACATTACATTTGGGGTCAGATCCCACTTATGATATAATTGCACAACAATGGTTTTAGTGGTTTAGTAGCTATTAGTGACTCCTGCTGGTCAATGCTATGTAAATATTCAATGCTTTTACTGTTCTTCTTGTTCGCATCATCTATTAGAGCATGTCTGTCCTCAAAGTGGGATCCTCCCCTATAACTCTTCCTGAGGTTTTTTCCTTTTATTCCCTTTTTTAGTGAGTTTTTCCCTTGTACGATGTCATGTTGCTGTAAAGCCCATTGAGGTGAATCTGATATTTGTGAGTTTGGTCTATACAAACAAAATTTACTTTGTGATTCTTCATTACAACCGGCACCCTCTTCACATTACATATTTTCACATTATCTGTAGCTGATAAAGTATTGATAAGTGCAGCTTTGAGCTCTTGGTGTGTGATTTGATATATTCAATATATTGTTGTGGCCAGATAATCCCAGCACTTGGACACCTCATAGAATTATAGTAAATTGATTAAGGTAAATGAACATTTTACAGTTCAGTGAAGCCTGATATAATTTCAAATTAAATACAGGGTCTCCTGATGTGGTTAATCCTGCTGAGGCTTTGGAGTCACGCCGGCGATGAATCTAATTACAGCAGCAGAATCAATAAGTTAAATAAGTGAGGATGATGAATTGGAAATGTACGGATTTTATCCATCAGCGATTTCATACAGGCTGTGCCTTCCTCTCATTGTCGGTGACACCCTGCAGAACTTCGTCCGAGCATGACGCTTTACCTCTGCCACTATGACGACCCGTAGCTTTGTGCTCTGGGGAGCTAAATTTAGCCGACGCCTGCTACGATGGATCACCGGGAAGGCTCGAAGGCGACGTTGTATCTGGGGGGGAAATTACTCGAGCCTAATAAAGTACATAACTCATTGCTCACACGCTGCCCACTATACAGCACGGTCTCTCAATCGGCAAGGACAACGCGGAGGGCACTTCACACACTTGTAGGAGGTAATAGTTCACTTTCCTCCACGAGCTCCTCCACCGAGACCTCGCTCTCTCTCCGGCTTGACCCAGATTGTGGAGGAAAATTATTAGTCAATCATTCTTTTTAATGCCTGTTCAATCACTTTAAGTGATAATGTTTCTGGCATACTTCTTGTGTTGTCAGATGTTGAAAGTATACTATGCTGAATGTCCCTAAAAACTGCATATATATATATAGATAGATAGCGTGAATTTAGGTCAGTGAGAAGTGGTTAGGTTGGTTTCTTGTCATTTAAAAGTCCATTTCTATCATTTTTTCTTACGAAAATCATGATTTTGTGAAGTTTTTTGACACAAAATGTTATGGTTATGGTGTAACTAAAAAAATAATGATAATTTCAAATATTTACCCACCTAGAATATAAAACTAGTTGATAGCATGTGTTTTTATTTAATTTTTTAAAAACTTTTTAATAGAGTTAAACTATCTGTTACTGGGTTTTTAGGGTTACCACATGACAATTTTGGCTTTGTCCCATTTACTAGAGCTACCAACCATTAGATGCCATCCATCACATTTCACCAACTAAGAACAAAATGTCAACAAATATCTGTTTTCTTTAGTCTCTTATAATAGTCAGTTGTGGACTGGACAAAACAAAAGAAACTTCAGCTTTGGGAAACAGTGATTAACATTTGATGAACTGACTGATTAATCTTTTTTTAGGTTAATTTACAATTAAAATAGTCATGAGATGAAGCTCTAATATATATCAGTAATGATCATTGGAGGAAAGTAACTAAGCACATTTAATCAAGTATTGTTGTGAGGTGCTTGTATTTCCATTGAGTATTTTCATTTCATGCTGCTTTATATTTCTAATAAACAATTACAGTTATTTACTTTTTGAATGAAGTTATTCAATATTTTTAAATTTTACATAGAATTATTCTGTTTTAATATTCTATATAAAGTGTCATGCTTCCCTTTCCTCAAAGATATGCTATGCCATTTGTGTGAGCGGTGCCAAGCATTATGACGCAGTCCTCGTGTAATTGTACTTGGTTACGTCCCACCGCTGTAATTACAACCTCAGGTGGTGCTTTTTAAGAGCTAATCCAAACTTCCCAAAGCGCCAAGCGCTCCCGATTTTCCTTTTCAAAGCAGGAAAAGAAGCGTTTGTATCATCAAAGGCTCCTCCGACAAAAAAAAAACATAAATAAACCCACAAAGAATGTTTTATCAGAGCACCGAAAGAGGGTTAGTGTAGTTTTTCATAGGGTTAACCGTCTCCAAATGGTCGGGGTAGCAGATTGGAAGTGAAGGGCGTGCTCCCGGGCGAGCGAGTGGATGAGAGAGCGGCCCTAATGCGGCATCTCATTACAACCTCTGTCAGGATCCCTCTATTCCACCATCAGCTCCCCTTAACTTGGTAAGAGCCCAACTGTCGTTCCGAGTGAGCGTGCCGCCAAGGAGGGCATTTACAAATAAATGAAAAATGTCACATTTGATTTCACTCCCTCTCGGACTGCGGCGCTTCAGCTTTGTCACAAACTGTCTTTGTTGTTCTGGTCTCTCGCAGGTTCCCGGCTCGCGGTCGAAGTGGATAGGTTCTGGCAGGTTCAGGCCCTCCGCGTCTCTCTCCCAGGGTAAGCCCCGCAGACAATGACCTTCCCTTTAATGTTGTTGAAACACGGATTCCTCCTTTTTTTTCCCTCTCCCCCCACCTGCCCCCTCTCCACTGTTCTGCCTCTCTCATCCCTGTCCTTGAATGGCATGGCGAGTTAGCAGGAAGTTGTGGCTGGCTTCGCGGTGACGGGGAAATAAAGAGCTAGTAAAAAATGGCGTGGCGGGGAGTCAGCGTGGTACCGTCTTTAACCCTTGGCTTTGTGGTTTCGCCTGAGATGCCCTCGCTTTCCATTCTGCCGCCGCCGCAACAAAGAACGGAGGTGTTAAAGACACACTGCACCTTCCGCCGGTCCCATTTCTTTCCATGAGATTATTTCACTGTGAGAGAAATGTCGCTCCGTTTTCTTCCGGCTCGCTGTTTTGTTTTTCTTTTTCTTTTTTCAGAGTTTAAAATCTTTGGATATTTCCACGATCTGTAAGCGAAGTATATTAACGTAAGATTTTATTACAAGGCGGCAGGCTTCACCTGCGATGCAACGAAATCATTAGCGATCGCCATTGCAGTTGAAACTGGATAGAAATAAAGGTTTTACGTTTAATTTTGTCTTGTGAACGATAAAAACGCTTCGCTGAAATCTACGAAACACGGAAGGGTGTTTCGCTGGAATAGATGCATCCACCATTTTGTTCCAATAAATGGAACAGGATCATCATTTTATCTGCTCAGGATGCGAGATTTTCATAATCCCACCAGAAATCATCAATTTCATTTCATCAAAGTCATTCAGTGTATCTGTGGATCATGAAGCCATGTTGGATCGCGCTGCACAGCAGTGGTGGAAAGTAACGAAGTACATTTACTCTAGTACTGTACAACGATGTGGTACTTACAAAGCTTTGAGCTTTGATTCTAATTCATACCTCTACTCCACTATATATCTGACAGCTTCAATTACCTTTCAGATAAAGATTTTTCAATAATTTATGTAGCATAAATATACAATAACATATTCTATTAAACTGTGACTCATTTCTATTTTCCCTACACGTAGTATGAAGATGCCAAATATTAAGATGCAGTACCATTTCTATTAATCTACTCATCCACGCATATATCCTAAAGTGGCTCCACACTGATAGAATTGTTTCATATAAGAACAAAAAAAAAGATGTATTATAAAAATACTATTAATTAATATAACAGTCTACTACTACATTAAATTTTGATACAACAGCACACAACACAAGTACAGCACATTTTGCTAATACCACTTCTTCACTTGAGTAACTATTTCATTTCAGGACTTCTACTTGAGTATTTGTTATTTTAAGACATTGCTTTTACTTTTTATCATGTAAAGGAGGTGAGTACAGTGTAATAAATATAGTAGTATATACTATATATATATATATATATATATATATATATATATATATATATATATATATATATATATATATATATATATGCCGAAGCCATCTCCATAGCGATGGCTTTATCCCATAACAAGAGGCTGTTGTTACTGAACACTCCGGCACCATCTCCACATCAAACAGCAGCACTTTAAAGCTCTTTTGTTGGATATAAGGCAGTCTATACGTCATGGCGTGATGTTTTAATGGCGAGTTACGAGAATCCATCAGCTCGCAGCGCATCGACCCTGCTGAACCAGCTGAACGCTTGTTCTCAGGCTGGAAATCACAGCGAGAAGTGTATTTTTCATTAAGGATTACCTTCAAACTGTCCTGCTAATACAGTCACTTCAAAGGAAAAGCTGCACTCATTTCTCATTCCGACATATTCATATCCTGAACACATAAAAGGATATAGGGTGTATGTCTGTGCGTGCGTATGTGTATATATATATATATATATATATATATATATATATGTTCATGAGTTACTTCCTTCTAACAGTACTAAAAAAATAGAGAAAACAGTTGGACTCACCTGCTGCTGCTCCGACCATCTCAGCAGAGCGACTGGTACAAGTTGTTGCTTGTATTTTTTTTTTTGTTCTTTTTTTTCTTCTGGAGTACAAATGCCCCATGCAGGCTTTTTCCAATGGGCTGTTAAGCCTCTTTGGTTACACTTGTGTGTCTGTGTGTATGTGTTGCGTATGTGTATGTGTGTGTGTGTGTGAGTGTGTAGCGGGTGGGATGCTGTAAGGAGGGGGAGACGGACGGCCCGTTAGAAGATCCTGAAGGCAGGACGCCTCCGCAGTTTAAAAGCTGTTAATGATGCATGTCGCTCACCGAGGAGGCGGTGGACCGCGGCCAGCGGATTTCTTAGACTAAGCGTGTGTGTCTGAGTGGGACACCTGTTGTGCTTTCTGCAGCCGGCCTTCCATTAGGCGACCGGGATGAATAACAATAAGGACGGCCCCGTGTTGAATAGAAGCAGCATCACTGTCAGTGAAGAGACGGTTAGAGGGAAGGTGTTTTTTAAATTATTAACACTCACCGACCACCAGCAAAAAAAAAGAGAAAAATGAGGTAACAGGAATGACCCATGTATCTGTAAAATGTGCGTTATAAAACAAACATATACATATACATATAAACAACACCTAAAGAGGTTGGTACAGGAAATAAAAAAGAACAGCAGGAGGCTTGGATAAAGTTCTATTGTATAGATGCATATGTGTACTGGATTCCAGAAATAAACCATTTTTAAATTCTGACAATCGCCTATAGGAGCAAGTCTAATATGTTAAAAGTTTCCAACTTCTATCATAAACTGATTTTTTTTTTTTTTTCTTAAGATTAAACATTACCTTTTCTGGTGACAAGTCCTTGCTTTTCAAACTGATAGCTATACATTTGTTGGCTGCAATCAGGGCTCAGGATGCACAATATTAATCAAGGATTTGGGGAAAAATTGCCTTTATTAAAAAATGTTTGTAATGACCCGATATATTTTTCTGAGGAAATAAGTTAAATAAAATCATGAAATTATAGAAAACAGTTATGCTGAGTAGCGCTAAAACCATAACCTGCTGGTTCCATCCAGCAGCTGATTTTTCCCAGTGGTCACTGGTGGTTCTGCAACAAAAAATCCTCATCCCTCCCATCATAGTAAAAGAAAAGCCTGTTAAACTGGTAACAGGACACCCACAGCTATAACCCTTTTAGTTACTAATCTGTGTATTCTAGATTTTTAAGTTTCAAAGGTTATCCCTTTCAAACCTTTTTTTATTTTATTATATGTTTTTTTTTTTATTCCTTTATTTTTCTCTAAACAGTGTGGTAGGAAAACTGAATTAAATTACTCAAAGGTGACTTTTTGGTTCACAATTTGCATGTTATCATCAACCCTGTGCATGATGGGAGGCCCCGGATCATAGTGGGAGGTGACTGATCAGTCTATCACATAACATGGAAGTAAACCTCGGTCACACAGACAGGAACTGTGATCGAGTGGTGGACTCGAAGACCAGCATTGCATCACCAATCAGGGCTAATCTGATGAAGTGAGCGTTGACTCTCATATTAACTAGTAACGACAACAGGTCTCTCAGTAGTGTCAGCCATGAGTTTGCTGGGTTTTCCACTCATGCAATTCTTTTGACAATGTCCAGGATAGATCTCCATTACTGTTCCACACATCCACAAGTCCAGAACATGATCAGAACGGATCCTGCTTCTTCTACACCTAGGGCAGCATTCAGAGTGGCTACTACTTCGAGTGAACCTTTTCGTGTAAGATTCAACCAGTAATGGCTGGTGTAGGAGAATTGAGAGCTACTACAGATTTCCTTCCATTCAAAGTCCTCAAAGCAGAATCCGAGTGAGTTCTCCACTCGAGTTGTGCATTAAAAGCTTTCTTTTCTGCCAGGCTTGTTAGTCTGTGATAAGTATAGGATAAAAAGACATTGAGTTATACTTGTCTCGCATCATGAGAATCCTCCAAAGGGATACATTCCCTACCTTGCTGTACCATAATAAAATCCCTGACTTGTAAATGTTTAATAGGAATGTGCAGAGGGGAGGTTATAGGGAAGGTTGAAGTGATCTTATGAGGATTATTTACATATTAGCAGCTATGGTACACTGTAAAAAAAAATCTGACAGGGATTTAGTTGAATAAACCAATAAAGGATAAGACTTCTACATCACAACATTATGTTCTACTCACCTAAAGTGTTATTTTCTCATTTGGAGATCTGCTGAAGATTTTGGGTCCAAAGATATCATGACGCGGCTTCCTATGGGCAAAGTGATGCAGGCCAAAACATACATTGTTTCTAATTTATTGATTATGGTACAGTAGCGCTAATAAGTTGTAGGTGTTAGTGGGTGTGAGAAGGTGATGACCCCTCCCCTTCTCACCTGGTTATAAGGGGGAACTGATTAGCAGAGAGAGAGTTTTCCCCCCGGACATGTTTGGATGCAGGACGCGACGCGAGGCGTGTGGAGCTGCCTGTTTGGTCCACCTGGTGCGAGGTGGACTTTGCCTGCTGACGTGAGCGTGTTGGGTTTTTGTGTTTTTTTTGTACCGCCGTCAAATAAATGTTTTTATGTGAGTTCCGCTGCCTCCTGTCTCCGCTTCTTTTTCTGGTTGCCCTGATCCCTTTTGTGGGGAGACCACGTCGGTCGCTCACATTTGGTGGCAGCGGTGGGATCTGTGGCGCCGCCTGAGAAGCTGGAGAGAGGAGGTGGAGCTCGCGGAGCGAGACGGTGGTTCGCGAGCGAGAGGATCGGCGGCGGTGTCAGCGAAGGAGTCGGCGAGACAATCGGCGAAAAGTGTCGGTGAGAGTGTTGGCGAGCGAGCCAGCGAGCGAGCCAGCGGAGACGGCTAGCGAGGTGCTAGCGGAGACGGCTAGCGAGGTGCTAGCGGGGACGGCTAGCGAGGTGCTAGCGGGGACGGCTAGCGAGGTGCTAGCGGAAACGGCTAGCGGAAGTGCCCGGCGGAAGTGCCTGGCGGAGACGGTCAGCAAAGGACCCAACTGAGACGGTCAGCAAAGGACCCAGCAGAGGCGGTCGGCGTTGGAGCCGACGGAGACGGTCGGCGTAAGGAGCCGGCGGAGGCGGTCGGCGTAAGGAGCCGGCGGAGGCGGTCGGCGTAAGGAGCCGGCGGAGGCGGTCGGCGTAAGGAGCCGGCGGAGGCGGTCGGCGTAAGGAGCCGGCGGAGGCGGTCGGCGTAAGGAGCCGGCGGAGACGGCTAGCGGAGGCGGCTAGCGGAGACGGTCAGCGAAGGAGCTGGCGGAAGTGCTAGCGAAAGTGCTAGCGGAAGTGCTGGCGGGGCTACGACCGGAAATGGAGAGTGGTCGAGCGAGCCCCGAGGCAGACACACCACGGTCGCGGACTTCGCCACCCCGTTGGCGAGACTGCAGAAGGGGAGGGAAGTGTGAGAAGGTGATGACCCCTCCCCTTCTCACCTGGTTATAAGGGGGAACTGATTAGCAGAGAGAGAGTTTTCCCCCCGGACATGTTTGGATGCAGGACGCGACGCGAGGCGTGTGGAGCTGCCTGTTTGGTCCACCTGGTGCGAGGTGGACTTTGCCTGCTGACGTGAGCGTGTTGGGTTTTTGTGTTTTTTTTGTACCGCCGTCAAATAAATGTTTTTATGTGAGTTCCGCTGCCTCCTGTCTCCGCTTCTTTTTCTGGTTGCCCTGATCCCTTTTGTGGGGAGACCACGTCGGTCGCTCACAGTGGGTTGTTCAGTTTTTCGTTTTTTTTCTAACAATTTAAGTAAAGGAGGACTGCGCGTGAATTCAGAATTTGAGGTCGACGACTTTGTATAAGGTCACTGAACTCATTAAACTTTTGTCAATGAAAACAAACACAGTGGAAACCTGCTGTGTCATCAATACACAATAAAACAAGTAATTTCTTTCTTTTCATAGCAAAAAAAAATATGCTGTGAATAGTTAATTAACTTTATACTGCGCACTACAATGATAATTAAATTGTAGAGCAGTTTTGCATGCAATGTTTGTCCTGGCTCTACAGAGCAACAGAAGCAACCAAAGCTGCATATTTTTAGTGTCAAATGAATAGTGACTAATGACTATATGAAATCAAGAGAATTTAAATGAGAAACATAAAAATGAATATGAATTAGATTCATGTTATGTACTTAGAAATTTAGGGGTTATTATAGGGCTTGTGTGTGTTTCTTTTTTCCTTTGTTATTTTTGCCTTGATTTTGTGTCTGTGAGTCACAGCTGCAGCAAGCTAGTGCAAACGTAGGTGCTGTCAGCCTGACGTCATGCTTTCCAATCAGAGAAACCCACCAGAGACACAGCAGCAACAGCCTGGAGGAGGTGTTCCAGCAGGACATGCAATCATTCACACATACGGGAGCTGCCCACACCAACTAATTTATCTGGAGCCTGTTGAATAGCTCTATCAGAGCAGTTAGGGGTTAAACTCCAGCCTTGAGGCTACATAACCGCTTTCGCAGACTTATAATAAATGCTCAGATTATGGAGGCTTGAAACACGCGGCAAGGTCTCTGTGTGAGTGCAAACATTACCGGAGCTAATTGTTCTCTAGTGTAGGGAACATTGACCTTGAAATGCAGAATTGGGAAAGCGTAACCCTTTAATGGAGTTCAGTGGGACTGCGTTTAAATGTGGGGCCCCTAGCGTAGCGGGCATCTGTGCTATTGTAGCTCAAATTATGAACCACAAGGTGGGTTAGAGGTTAGAAGGAGACAGTAGATATACGCATTTGAGGTCCTCTGAGTTTCATTTTAGTACTTCAGTTTTGTCAGCACTGATTATATCTATTTAATCTGCAGCAGATGCCAAGTAGAAAAAAGGAGATGCACAGTGGAATTTGTATAGTGACTAGACTATAGTGAACAACTTCATCATTAAAACTTAATTGCTTGCAACCACAGTTGATAGAGCTTCTTCACATATGTGCCTATACATGTAAACACAATGTGGTGTGTAAAATTGCTATATAAATATATATATATATGAAACACTGTCAGTACAGTAATACCATTCTAGGAACATGGATATATGTATTTCGGACACACGGCTATCTCTAGGGTTTATAGAGAATGGTCTGATAAAGAGAACATTTTCAGGGAGCAGCAGTTCTGTGGGTCAGAGGATAAAGGCCAGACTGGTTTGAGCTGATAGAAAGGCACTAGTAACTAGTGTCAGTGTTAACAGCTGAATTTTGGCTTCAATAAACAGGAAAAAGACCAACAGATGGTCTGTTGTTGCTGTGTTTTTTTATTTTTATTATTATTATTTGCGCTTGCACATCCAACACATCCTCCTTTAAACACAGTATGTCACTGTCAACATCGTCATCGTTACCATGATGAAGGCAGAGGCGTTGCCAAGTACAGTACAACATGACTCTGTGTGTTGACAGAGACCTTGGTGAGTGTGTGTGTGTGTGTGTGTGTGTGCGCGTGTTTGTGTGGCATGTGAATGATGAGTTCTATTCACTCAAGGTGACTTTTGAGGAGTCGCCCATCTCTCCACTCATTGTCTCCCATTACTTGCTCCAGTGCACCGCTTAGGCCGCGCGCACACAAACCATTACGGCTGCTATCTGACTTTAATGTATACTTCAGCCTCCAGTGTGGACGGAATACAATATAAGGTTAAAGCTTTTCCTCTCTACGACAAAGCAATCCTGTCAAAAAGGATCACCCTGCATGGAGAGCCACGTTTTGTCAAGGAAATGACGTGAATAGGCATGCCGCTTTTGCCGAATGGGGAAACTGATCTGTGACAGTGCACTCAGTACCACAAATCAACCAAGAGAGATTTCCCATTTTACATTCAGCATCTGGATGGATCTAATTATAGGCTTGTATAAGTGCTACGTGGTCTTGTGCGTGTGCTCCCACCGGGTGTGTTATGACTGACCCCTCCATGCACTCGGCTCTACTTTATGCTTCCATTCACCACAGCTGCCAGTTTCCATTGCTAATGTGTTTCAAAGACACCCAGCATGTCTACAGAGCTGATTCTGATACTCTGATTGATGGCGGCCTGTCTGAGGAGTCACACACATATTACTAGCTTTTTATTATTTATTTTTTATCTAACTTGCTACCAAGGCCATTATCGCAATGCTGCAAGCAACACTTTGACTTTATATAAGCAGGGGTGGAATGTAACATATGCTCTAGTACAGTTTTAAGGTTGACTTGTATTTACATTTAAAACATTACTGTGTGCATGTTTTTTTTGTTTCTTTGTTAATATCAAAAATGTTTTTGGAGCTACTGGGTCTAAAGTTAGACAAACAATTATTTAGGATTTAAAAGTCTTGGTGTGGGAAAAAAATATCTCTTTTAACAAAAGTGAATATTTTTTTTTCAAACATAATATTTATTATAAACATACTAAATCAAATAAGTAATAAATAAAGGATCAAGTCGGGATGGTTTTCTTCAGGTAAAGTTATCCGATTCCCTTTTGCTCCCAAAGCTTCAGAGTGTGACCCAGTTCACTTTCACACTCAGCATTTATCTTTTTCAGTAGACAACAAAAGTCCTGAAAACAGCTTGACCCCACGTCTCCGTGGGGACGGTGGGGTCAAGTAGTGTGCTGTAGCCTACGTGTGTTCAACAACAAGGATGTGGAGACAAGTGAATCACACCAACACAATGTTTCAAAGCAGAAAAAAAGTCAATGTGATTTTCACTTCAGCACAAAAAATCAATATTGGTGGTGGCTAGTTTTAATGTGAGTACACAACTCTACTCACATCATTGCTATAAATACTACTGTGTCAAAGTTTTTGTATTGTGTATCAGGGCTTCAAAAAACACTGCAGTTCATCTTGTTTTAATGGTGGTATAACGATGTATGTGTGCTGTTGACAGCTATTGACACATTGTCACCAACCATGAACAGCTGCAACAATATGGATCTGAATCAGCCTTTTAATGTCTGTGTTTGTTAGAAACTTTAGCCAATAGCATCTATAGGACATACTCGTGTTTATTTTTGGTAGTATATATATTTACATGTTACATGTTGTTCACAGACATTCATGATATGCAAAGCAGCTCGATTTTATGTGACGGCACAACCGCAAGGAGATTTTATACAGGACACGGTATGAATGGAGTTTAACAATGCGCAAATTGAGTCTTGCAGGCATCCTCGTTCTCCATCTGTTTGTATCCATGGTTGTAAGTACAGACCATCCAGAAATATCCACGTTCTGACTTTACGAGGGGAGCAACACACAATGCAGCACGTGATTTGAACTGAATGGCATTTGTATGTTAAAGAAACACCCAGACAATTATAACTGCAGCTAAAGCTTTGAAGATACCTTCAATACCTTCTTGGTACAGTGAAACCAAGAGACAAGAATGGGAAAATATATATATATATATATATATATATATATATATATATATATATATATATATATATAATATTAAAGCAATATGTGTAGAGAGCTATGACAAAAGGATGCACAACGAAGTACATTCCTCTCATTGGTACAATTTTATCCATGAGATTTCCTTATGGCAGCTATTAAATTGCTAAAAATCATATTCCTGCCGCTCCCTTTCTTTTACAATGTTTGCTCGTTCATGGCCAATAGAAGAATGAGAACACCAATGCATGCATCTGTAATTCTTTTCACTTCTCAAAAGCAGGTGTTCTTTTTAATTGTGCATAGCCAGCAGCGGCAGAGGTGATGCCGTGGTAACACCTCCGCTGTCTGAGTTTCATGAGCTGTGCTAATAAGATTCTCCATGACAACACTATCAAACACCGAGAGGCAGTTGGCATAATTAGCTGAGTGACCATTCAGGAATGATTCGAATGCGAAACAGTTTGACTCATTATAAACCACCTCTTGTTGCCGCTTCATCTCAGCCTTCAGCTCCCAACATTCAGGCAACTAATTAGTGTGTTTAAAGCGAGAACTATGACACAAATATTTATAACGTCTACTTGATGTTTCAAACCGAATGGCTTCCAAAAACAGCCAATCTCACAATGGGTATTTAACCTTACAGAATAAAGGCGAAATGGCCCTCAAAAAATCCTGCTCCTGAAGCTAAATTAGGAGGGCACTCAGAAAGGCCAATGCAAGAAAGAGTCATTTTTAAGAAGCAACTGTCCACATTCTCTAGCTCCAGCTTCTTAAATTAGATTATTTCCTGGTTTCTTTAGTCTTCTAGAATAGTAAACTGGTGATATTTTGGCTGTGGACTAATGGTCTGAACAAAAAAAAAAACAGTGGGAAACAGTGGTAAACATTTTACACCATTTTATGGTCCAAACAAATGATTATTAGTTTCAAAGATTGACTCAGAATAGTCGTTAGTTGCAGCATTTTGTGGCTATATTTGACTAACTATTAGGAGGATGCCTATCTGAATCAATAAACACAAATGACATCTGCCTTTCAGTTTTATACAGAAAGAACATTATTATTTTTTTCCTCTCTTATAGGAGATGCTGTTGTGAATGTAGCTGTCTTTCTTCCCCTTAATAAATAATGAAAGGCCCAAACTGGCCCAGGGGGAGCATGAACCGCTACTGTAAAGGTTCTTTGATGTTCGGAGGGGGTCCTATGTTCTGCACCTAACTGGGGCATGTTTGTCTAAGGAAAGCATGCTGTTTGAAACCCAGAACCACCTCAAATTGCCGTCTCATGTAAAAAAAAAAATAAACACCTGGAAGGTTTTACTCTGGGAGCTTGATAGGACAGAAAATCATAGCTTGATGTTCGTGAAGTTCATTTGACCTCAATGCCCCTCAACACATCAGTGCAGAATGGGAGATGGCTATATTATTTCCACTGTATTTCAAAGAACTTTTCTTTACTTAACATCTCCAAGAACTACCTGTACATCTAGGTGGTCACATAGGAAACAACTAAAGCCCTGAAATCATAACTGTGGTAAATTCGCACTACATTGAATAACAAAAAAAATGTAAAGGCCATTCATGGGCATCGATGAACAATCAGATATCATCATGAGGAAGTGCACATCAAGTTTTTTAACTCATGTTTAATATACAACATTTAAGCAATAGGAAACTCCCTCGCCAAGTCAGCAGGGCAAAATTATGTCAAATGCTCATTCAACTAATAACATTCCATTTAGCAGCAGGAGCTAATAAAACTAAAAAAATGATCATTTTGTGAGTGGTATCTTCCACCCAAAACTTTATGGGTTCATCCCACCAACTTTCACCAAAATCAGTTTACAAATTTATCCTTAGTCTTGTTCATAAAAAAGTAAACAAACAACATGACAAATGGCACTGAAAACAATACCTTCTTGCAAAGGTAAAAACTTGCAGCTGAATAGCTTTAAGTCTTTTTGGTACGAACCTGTAAATAAAAGGATTGTTAACTCAGCAAAAAAAGTCTTTGGTTTAAAGGTTTGTTATATTAAAAATCGAAATACTTTTTCATAATTTCAATAATATATATATATATATATATATATATATATATATATATATATATATATATATATATATATATATATATATATATATACACACAAATACAACATCTTCCTCCCCCCAAAATCCAGTATTACTGAAAATTTTCAACATAGTATTCTTCCTTTACCACATGTGACACGAAACAGCGTATCAATTCCATAATCTCCCCGCAAAAGGTTAGCTTTCCATTATAATTGCTGCTGACATTTGCCACTTTTACTGAACACGGGGGTGAGTCATGCAAGCGGTGACGGCCCCTCGCAGAGTCTTTTTACATTCACTATTTCATTGGTGCGTGGAGAAAAGACTGTACTCCTACCCCGTATTTGAACTGGCTCCTAAATATCCCCATGTGTTCAGATGGCGTCTGTTGGTGCGTCCTATAACATCATATCCTGAGTGTCGAACCTTTCGAGGTGGATTCACCCACTTCCCTGCTCGGTTCTCCCTGCGCTCTCTTTTCTCTCCCTGCTCCATTTGGTTCTATATTTTTCTATCAATTTCACGTCTCGTACCCGGTCTCGTCTCGACCTTCAATGCATCCTACAATGACACATAACTCAGCGGCACACCTGCGATCTGTGACAGCTGAGCCCCCGGCCCGCTGCGGCGCTGTCACTCAGCTAGCTAACTGCCATTAAACAGCATGACCCTGCCGCCCCATTAGGCTCCAGTCAGATGGGAGTGTCAGCATCCCCCACCCCCTGCTCTGCACGCCCCTCGCCATTTGGCGCCGCTGTGCAGATGCGGTCACTGGTTTTATTAAAACCAGTGTTTAGTTCTACTGCAACATTAGAGATGCAGCGGTCAGGTGTGTTTATTTTGCTACCTGAAATGCTGCGCAGGGTTAAATGAACACAGCGAAGGGCAGGAGGAAACAGGGTGGGTACACTGACACGTAACCTTACGAGATGGGAGTATAGTAGCATAGGGAGCTGTTTTAGAGATTGCAATTAGGGCTATTTCAAAGGTTGATTTTTCTATTAATTATTTAAACGATTAATCGATTAGTTGTTTAGATTAGAATAGATTAGACTTAATTGAGCCCTCAGCAGGGGGATTTGCATATTACTACAACTTAAGAAGTGACAGGATAAAAAATATACAGAAAAAAAAAACAATATGAACAACAATGATTACTCCTACTTATATGTATTTGTATAAAGAGCACTATAATCATTTGTTTGGTTTATAGGGCCTCACTGTGATCCACTGTCACAGCAAAAAGGTTCAAGTCCTCGGTCTGGGACCTTTCTGCCTAGAATTTTGGCATTCTCTCTGTGTGGGTTCTCTCCCAAAATCATGCTGAGGTTTATTTAGATATTCTGAATCTGGTGTGTGTGTCCCATGTGACCTGTCTGGAGTGTATTTGCTTCTCACATGTAATGCTCTGGGATTGGCTCCAGCAGACCCCTGTGACCCTAGTAAAGAAAACATGGGTGTAGATAATGAATGACTGTTTGGTGCATTAAATGTCGATCACTGCTTACTAAAATTGAAGATTAGACTAAAATTGACTATTTTTTCCAGACTAACAGTCCATAACCCAAAGATCATCAGTTTACTATTATAGAAGTGTAAAGATAATTTGTTATTGTTTTTGTTCCTACAAATGACTCAAATTGATTATTAAAACAGCTGGTGAACAATGGCTGGCAACTAATTCATTAATCTAAATTTGGTTGCAGCTCTAATGCGATGTTGATTAACCATTATAAGATTTAGCCTGCTGGCATTATGTTGGTAAATTATTTTTTAAATCTGGAACAACCAAGCATAATAATATATAATTTCCTGTGTGGACACATCACTAATCCTATGTAAACTATATTATTCATTTTTTTTAACTATACACTTATTCAATAGCTTAGACATATAGTATCTCAGATGAAGGATTTTAATCATCGGACATCTGGATCTTAAATTGACGGAGCAAGAATCTAATGTCAGCATTAGCTCAGGTAGCCTGACGAGCCTCCTTTTTTATGTGAAACTGCTTCATTCAATTCATTCAATATCTCTACCAGTTCTGTTTAATTTGTTTTGGAGAGAATTATTTAACTACTGGTATGAAAAAAAAAAAAAAAAAAAAGATGAATTCCTAGCTGAGACAGAGCAACAAAAACAAGAGCTCCCACAATTCAATGACTCTATGACCTTTATTGACTGATCTTTTGTTATAGTTTTGATAGAGAGACCCTTAATGCCAGAATTGTATTGTATCATAAATTGTATCATGCACTTAATATTCATATCAACTTCATCAAGAAGTCCACCTGCTCTACCTTCCTCTCTATAAACATGTCAATTGCCTTCTAATGGAAACAACCGCATACGTTAAACGTTACAATACCATGTAAAGTATCGGCCTGACAATTTTTCTCAGGTGGAGGTATTAATATTTTCCGTCTGATGAGCAGAATATGTGCCAACCACACTGCTCACTTCACATGTATTTGTCCCCAGATGCGTTTACTGTAACATTTATTATGCACATGTAAATTGGCTGTTCCGAATACGTTTCCACCAATTACCTCCCACATCAGGCAATAATTATTATTGATGATGAGATGTCACCTTTTGAAGTCACCTTCTTTTCCTGGAGGCAGGAGATGCAGCCTACGTCTTCATGTTTTTACCTCCACTCCCTTCCTTTCCTCGCGTTGTGAGTCCCTCCCACTGGGTGACGAGACTTGAGATGCACCAGGAGATTTGAACAAGGTTGATGAAATAACTTGAGGTTTACGGTAACACCGCTGTATTATGTTAGTGTGCGCCCCATGTGAAGAATATTACAGGCTCCTCTGGCTTATTAGAGTTACATCCTGTCCTGCTCTCTGAAAAACCATTTACTTTCTAAGGTGCCAGAGGGATTCCACACTGGTGTATTCTTGGACTGGTGGTGGATCTCTACTTCTAAAAAGCCAATGTATCTCACAGATGACCTTCTGTGACGGATCTGACAACATGACAGTTTGGTTCAGTGAGTTGAGCACACATCATGTTCATAGGACCATTTCTCCACAAGCTTAATGCCAGAGGTGTGAGCTGGAACACCGTAGCACAGATAAACAGGGGGCACCATGAGATAATGATATTTAAACGTGTAGGGTACAACTTTTCCATACAAATGAAGATCCCATCTAACAAAATTCCTTACCAAACTAATTCACACAATCTTGATAAAGGCTCTGTGTTTCTGTGTTTCACACAAGATTGAGACCCAGGCTACACTTTTCCAAAAAAAGAACTCAACATGAACATGATACAGTGTGGAAAATAAGTATTTGATCCTTTCCTGATTTTGTTGGTTCGGCCACTAATAAAAATTCAATCACTCTGTAATATTAATGTTAGGTGTAGTGTAACATGGTGAGAAAGAATATCAAAAATAAAATAAATAATTTGACTTTAAAGAACTTGTATTCATTTATTTGCATTTTATTAAGGAAAATGAGTATTTGAACCCTCATGCAAAAAGGACTTAGAACCGTATGGCAAATCTCTTTTTAGCTAGCACAGGTCAGATGCTTTTTTGTAGTTAATGATCAGGTTTCTTCACATTTACATATACAGGAGAATTTTAGTCCATGAACTCTCGATGGTTACCAAGGGCAAATACTTATTTTCCTCAATAAAATGCAAATAAATTAATACAAATTGTTTAAAGATGATTTCTTGATATTCTTTGTGACCTGTGTGAAAGAAGGCTTTGAGCATGCACAGCATCATTGTTGGCATAGCAACCGTGCATCAGTGTGTTGTCCCACTTAGCTTTCACTACTGCACAACTGCTCTGCCACACGTTGTGTGGTCTATTTATCGTCCTTTACTCGCTCAGTGCAGAAGACAAAAAAACTCTAAAACAGGTGGATCTCTGCTAGGGATGTGTGGATCGTCTATTATTTCATCCGTGACTGCATCACAAAACACATCATCCACTGATCATCCATCCACACCAATGTTTTTGACCAATTCTCAAATGTAATTAAAGTAGTGTTTTTTTGTCACGTTGGCCACACAAGCCAAACCACCAAATCTGCACCTCTAACACACCATGGACACTGTAGATCATTGAGTCAGCCAAATCCAGGCTGCAGGCTAGACTTTTGTCTTGGTTTGCACTTCATGCAGCAATCCTAAATTCAGCTGTAAAGCTGCAAATGACACCAAAAAGTATCCAGAGCACAGACATAACCCGATCTTGTCCCTTTGTGGGCATGCGTGAGCCATGCTTTGATGTCAAGAATCCCAAAAATATCTGGATTAGGGTCGCTACACTAATCTGCTTGATCCAATATTTTCGAATCTCTCTGGTTTGGCAAATTTCCGGATAAGTTGGTGTGGTTCAGAGGCCGAATTGGATAGAAAAGTGGATAAAAAAAATAGAGAGATTGTTTATTGTTCAGAAAAGTCACCTAGATCAAAGTTTGAGGCCCAGTTGTTACTTATAGTCTTTACAGTCTCTTTGAGACTAAGAGGTCGAGACTTTAACCAAAAGATAAAATTCAAAATGTTTTTTTAATTAATAGTTGCTGGTTGCCCCATAATAGATGAATTTGGTCTTAACATATTTTTCAAAACCCTTTGTCTTTGCTATTGATTTTTCCCTTTCCCCCTTGAGGTGTGTATATTTCACATCCCTGCTTCTGTGTGGCGATTGTTTTGGTAACTAGCCTCATCATTAGACGCTAACATCATGCACTTACTACAGGAGCCCAGACGACTAATGACAGCCTTGCTAACGAGCTCAACATTCACAACTCCATGAGGCATGAAAAACCCTGCGGATCGGAATTGGAAATGTTTGCAAACACATTTACAAAAAAGAAAAAAAAAAAAGAAAACATTTGAATATCAAACCTTTTATGCCATATTGAAATTGTTATACTGACGTTCAGAGCCCTAGCCCTAATGAGAGTTGATCCACTTCTTCTGCAACAATAGATCAAATTTATTCCTCAATTGTACATTGTTTGTTAGGGAGTTTTGCTGCTCCAGCTGTCCTCCTGCTAAGAACAGGGGTTGCAGAGATGCTGCCCCCCATTTCCCTGGAAAACTCCAGGGATGATTAACACTTGTGGAGTTATTACCAAAGACACTTGGAGAGTATGAAGTGAAACAGAAAGTCTCGGACTGAGAAAGAATTAACTGTAGCCTGGCATTTCCAGACCAATTCATAAATGCAAATTGGCCAGGAAATTCTCAGTTTATTTTCGATTTCCAGGGGGAGAATCAGATCGAAATGCCTCCAGATGTAATTGCACAGATCTATAACTAATCAGAGGAAGAAAATAAATGATGTAGATCTGAATGATGAAAAAATATGAACAGACTAAACAGTGAAACAGTAAAATGTTAATCACTGTTTTTTAAAGCTGAAGATTTAACCTAAAATGTCTTTTTTTGGTCTAGAAGATTAAAGAAACCAGAAAATAATGCAATTTGAAACACTGGAACCAGATAATTTGGAATTTGCCTTCATTAAAAAAAGATTCAACCTTGATTATTTGACTATCCAAATACAGTAGTTGGTGATTAATGCAAAAGATAGCAACTAAGTGATTATGTGTCTAATCACTGCATCTCCAGACTATTCTTATCAATACTGTGGCAGTCGTAGATTCTTCAGACTATTCCTACATCGGCAGCCATTTTGGTTGTTGATGAAAACGTCGGGTGGAATTCTGCCTGAATGAGGGGGGGCCACGGCATCCACCCGAGCAAATAAAACATGAACTTGCAAATTTGTCGGGTTCTTCGGCTGACTGAGTGGAAATATTTCTAATTCACCTCCCTTTGCTACGCTAAATGTATTCCCTTTTTATTATTGCTGCTTTAAAACCACTAAATACGTTAGCGTTCCGGCCGAAACCCGTAGCTGCCTGCACTCCACAGCATTCTAATGCCTCGCAATCCCCGAGGGACAGAGTGGGAGTTCTGTTTCGGAAAAAAGAGAGAAATAGGAATAATTAGGGATGGGGAAGTGGAGAGGGATAGGCGGGCAGCTGGAGATGTGAAGAAGTACGGATAAAGAGAAGGTGCAAGATGAAGAGGGAGAAAAAAGCATTCATCATAATGGACTTTTAAGCAGCTACAGGAGTGTTCTTATAGTACCATCAAATTTGTTTTTTGGCTTTTAATTCTGCACACTTATTACACTTTATTACAATTAATTTAAATATATAGTTAATTATAATAATACTATTTTTTTTTTATTCTTACATTATTTTCTATACACACATCTTCCCTCTTAGGCTTCTGCACTGTATTGTTTTCCTTTATTTTTGTTGTGGATGTTTTATTATTATTGTTATTGATTGTTTGACTGATTTTCATACCTCATATGTTTTGTTACTTTATGCTTGATGAACTCAGGTGGCTGGTTTTGGGCAGCTTGGTGTCTGAGGGTCAAATCCCCATTTAACCTCCCTTCCAAATGAATGATGCTCTAAAGCAGTGTTAACTTTGTTGATGAAAATTCTCACCTTATTTTTCTACATCATTTTATTCCAACTAAACTGTAACCATGACGAAAACAAAACAAAAAAAAAAGAATCAAATGTAACTTCAACTTCACTTTCTAAGGGACTAAGTCTAAAACTTAATTAATAATCCATGTCAGTGGTCCTGTGATCATCTTGCACATTTTTATGAAAGTATGGTAAGTATTTAAATACAAAAGCAATATAATTGTGTTGTAGTTACTGTTTCACTTATCTTTTCTGCTGACTTAAAAGGACTCATGCAGCTTTTTCTCAGAGTTTGTTCAAGATGTGAAGCATAAATACTGAAAGCTGCTTCTCCATGAACCATAATTAATCGTAATTTAAGAAAAGCTGTGAAGTGAGTGAAGCTTACAAAATGTAAAATAATAATAGTTATAATTAAATAAAATAAGATTAAAGGAAATATGATAAATATGAAAAAACCTAGCATCTATATAACCATCTTCTACATAGACTAGATTACAGAATCAAGGGGCTTCATGTTGCATGCAGGTTCACCTTTAAAACTCTGAAATACATGAACAGCATGGAGGTTGTTTAAGATGGTATGGTTTCTGTTTTTTTCTTCTATTTTTTAACATTTGTCATGAAATAGATAGAGTGGTTTTGATGATTTTCTTTGCTGTTTTACCACAGAATTTTTAAGAATTAGATGAAAAAGTCATGACAACAATAGCACTGTTGTGGGAACCTTAAAAAAAGTCCAAGAATTAAAAGACGGACCTGTATTCTCTACAGAATAATCCCTGCAAAAGTTGCATACAAAATGCTGCAGCAGTAACAGCCAGCAGCAAAGTGTTAATCAGAAGGGGCATTTCTTATTAATTATCGGTATGCATCATTAATGACAACGGTATCACAAATGCAGGGGTAATTATGTAATGTGATAACAAGCAGACACATTTATACAGTCTTTACAACCAGCCTTCAGAGGGAAACCATATTGCTGATGTGGCCTTGGATAAAACTGAGTTTTGACATCCCTGATTTTGATATGGACAGACAAGCAAATAAACTATAAAAAGAAGGGGCTGGACAGGAAAAAAAAAAAAAAAAGTATGAATTCTGTTGGTTCATAAGACCCTATATTTTCTTTTATTAATCAATTTTCATAGCTACAGCACGAGCACACGTGCTGCAGGTACAGTATATTGTATCTCTGAGAACATTCTCGGTAATGATAAGGGACTTTTCATTTCCATCACAGGTCTCCTAGCAACCACAGTTGGAACCATCATGGAGGTTGACTCTAATGGCTCAGCTACGCACACATTGTTCTTGAAAAATGGTCACTGAGACCAATTGGTTTGCTGTCAGAAGTGAAAGGAAATGTCAAATATGGCATTGACCATGTTTGGACCAAGGAGCTATTATTTTTTGGAAGCGGGATCAAATTAATTGGGACTTGGAATAAGCTACTGTACAACCATAAAGATAAAAAAAGATCCAATTTGTCCTCTAATCCTTTGTAGAAGCAGCTAAATTTGAAAAAAAAAAAGTCTTAACTATAAAAATAAAAAAATAACTTTAGGTCAAAGGTATAAACCACAGCTGTTACAACTGCCAAGTGCTTCAAATATACAATTTGGAATAAAGCACCCTCCCAGAGCTTTAGAATTCATTAGAATTTGACCCAGAATCGTAACTTTGAAGCAAATTAAACCGCTGACTGGATCTGGTTTCTCAGCTCTGTGACTGTATTTATTAACACTTGTCAAATGCTCCAGCTGTTATTGAGGTTGTCAATGAAAGTGTATGTATACTTTGCATTTTAACATTAAAACATTAAGATGTTGGTTGTTGGACAGTCAGTTGGTCTGCTGTTTGGTTGGTTAATACACCTACTGGTTAAATAACCTGCTTGTGCCATCAATTTGCCAAAGAAAGAACAATAAGACTGTTAATTTTTGTTTGCTTTAATGCAATATGCCATTGAGCATTCAAAGGGCCTCTATTGTGTACTTTTCTGGGTTATATTTGAAGTTATGATGCCCCTAACATGATATATTTGCAAGTACAATACCTCAGCTAAATGTACAGCGCTTTCTCGAATACCTCACAGGTCATTTTTGGTCTGTCATAAATATTCATTAGGCTCTCTTCTGATTTTTTTCTTGGAAGACTGAATAATAATAAAAAAAAAATGAGCTCCAGGTGGGTGTAAAGGTTGGGGCCGGGTGAGCTGGAAACCTCTACAGGCAGAGGGAGCTACTGCATGTCATCACAAAGTCAAGGAAGTACAAATGAGCCAAAGGTAACAGAAAAAAAAAAAAAAAAAAAAAAAGTTGTAGCAGTAGAGTCAAAGCATTTGTCTCTACTGCTAACTCTACTGCAGCAGAGTGTTTTCAGCAGCTTTTATATGCCACTGAATGTGCGTAGGTCTCTTGGCAATTACATTAAACCATATCTCATGCTACATTGCTTCAGGTATAATATGGTCACATAAGGGTCACAGAAGTGGAAAAGGCATTGGTTTGCAGGCTGAATTGTTCAAGCTGACATGAAGCCAGATTGTTAAAGATCATTCATTCAAGGACAGAGCAAGGATCATTTTTGTCTTGTTTATATTCTGAACTGCGGCCATGTAGTTTATGTGTCAAGCATATCAAAAGACCATTTAATGCACCGTTGAGATCAGATTTGAGTGAGTTAGGCCCTGTATTCTGTGGCTGAGGGGGGCACCAGGTGCCATGATGCCAACTGTGGAATTCGGAATAAAAAGCGATTATTAGGCACTAAGCAGATTGTCGGGTGACGTGAGCCTTTCTCTCTCAGGGTAGCACATCATGCACAGAGAGATGATCAGTGGTATAAGCAGAGGTAGTCACAATGGAGTGATATTAAACTGATTAACAGTGGTGGCTGTTTCCTCTAAATTTGCTGTTAGGCCGTTTTAAACCCCAAACACTTCTTAAGTATCTCCGGGTTCAGCGGAGGGCTTTTGCTTTAGATACAAGCTCCCAATTCTCTTAAGGCTTTTCCTCTTTCCGTTCAGTCTAGTTTTTTCTTTCAAAGAGACTGTGAGAATGTTCACCTGAGGCAGCTATTCAGCTTTTTAGTTACCTGACCCCCTTTAAGCCCACACTTAGCCAAGCTTACATCCCTCTGCGGAGAAACAAATCCTGCGGAGCGTTTTCTAAATTGACGGAAGGAGGGGGTGGCTGGGACATTGTCTAAAAATAATGTTTGCCGGCCGGAACATCCCATTTAACAACACTTTTAAGAGTCCTCCAGAGAAAAAATCGAACATGGGAGGAGGCGAATTGTTGTGGCTATCAGCCGGGGCATTCTTCGATAGAAAAGGAGTGCAGATTATTATTGTAGAAGCTTCAAGGCTGGTTTGTCCCTGCCTGAGCCTGCTGATAGCCATCGACGGCTTCACCGGCACCGTCGATGCCGCTGACACACATTAACACAAGGCAGGTATACACAGGCACACACACAATGGAGTAGCAGACAGGACAGGTTGGATGGTGAAGTGGTCGGTATGCAGATATTCCGATTGCCCTGAATATTCCTTAACCAAATACTACAAAAAAATACACCACAATTGGCCTTCGGTAGAGTGAGTGAAAAGAGGGGATGAACAGTTCACAGCATGGCCAGTCACCCTCTGTGAAAAGTTGAAAAAGACAGAGAAAGACTAGAGTTGCACAGTTCCATAGCTGAACCACAGCTCGGCCATCCAATGTGACAAAAAAAAATAACAATTTAATTAAAATCAGGCAGGTGGCTGATGATCAGTGTGCATAAACCAAACTATTTTGGTCCATTTTCATTTAGAATATGTATAAACAGATTAGACCATTCATACCTTTCTCTTTCCTTTTCTACTTCTCCTTTCATTACATGGTCCAAGTGATGGTACAAATGAAGCCGCCACATAGAGATTATAGGGAAATTGGACTTGAATTTGCAAACTGTTCATTGGATGATCCCTTTTCCGCCTGGGTCAGCACCACCAGCAGAGCGTCATGTTTTTTGAACATGATATCCTCCCGTTTTGTGCAACTGGAATGGATTGTGGTGTGATTTTGCATTTTGCAGTTGTTTTGGAGCCTTGTGTGTGTGTGTGTGTGTGTGTGTGTGTTTTAATATTTGCTGCATTTGACCTCTGCATGTGGGTTTGTAAGTCTTTGCTTCTGCTCCAGTTATGCATATTTCTGTTGTTGCATTTGTTTTGTGTGTTTGTGGGTTTTTAGTTTTACGGTTTGTGACAGGATTGCCCCTCAGGGACGTGTACTTACTAGGGATGTTTCTTTCAAACACATGTCTAAAAATGTATTCCACACTATTTATGCAATATTTAAAAAAATGTGAAAAACCTAACAACCACATTTAGTATGTTTTTATATTATTCATCTTTGGCAAAAATGTTCATTTTGGTGCATCCCTAGGAAATAGCCCAAGCTTTCCCAAGCCAGAAAGAGATAATGTCATTAAAGTCATAGCTCCGCTCCTGTTAACACTAGATATGTACAGGATTTGGTGGGAGGAACAAAGCCTTGTATAAATCATCCTTTCTCAAAACTCATTCTTGGTCCATAAATGACAAAAAAAAACATCATGTATCATTTTGAGATGCAAGAAATGACTTAATAAACAACCTCAAAAAATCCATTTACCCTGGGAATGATCTCGAAATAGAAATGTTACTTTATATCACTATAGAGTGGAACAAATTAGGTAGTAAAGGTGATATAATATAAGAACCCAGTACTAACAAGAGCTGAGATATGACCTCTTTTTTTTCCGGTGACGGTCATATTGGAGTTTCTGCAAACCGGCCACCAGGCGGCTACTCCAACTTAATGCAGTGGATTATAAAACACTGTGCCCACACCTGACACGAGGACAAGTTGAAGTTACGCCTGACTGTCTCTTCCCCGGCCCAGCTTCTTTTATCCTCTCCAGAAGTCATTCCCTTATCCCTCCAGCAGATGCCCTCAGAGGGTCCTGCCCTTTGCTGGTCACCTGACCTCTTCTTTCACACCTATACATCGTTCCTTCATTAATTCCTGTTTCATCTATCTGACTGCAGCCTTTCCCTTTCTTCTCTGTTCAGATGCCTTCTTTGTCATTGTCAACCAACAGGAAGCGAACTACTGTTTATAGTAAAATGGCTTAATTTTAACCCCTAATATGTAGTGGTGGAAGAAGGATTTAGATATTTTACTTAATAAAAGCAGCAAAACCACAATGTCACAAAAATAATCCATTACAAGCAAAAGTATTTTATTGAACCTCATATATAAGTAAAAGTATCGAAAGCATTGGCAGCAGAATGTACTTAAATACTACTAAAAGGATAATATTTAATAAACCGTTCATGTATTTTGAATAAAGTTACTAAAGCTGTCAAATGAATGTACTAGAATAAAAGTAGATTTACTGGATGTAGGGATTCTGTCAGCAGACATCTGGATTGTAAAGGTGTCATGGGAGATGGTTATGTCTGTTTGATAGGAGACCGTCTAGGCACGATACAAATTATGTCCCATATTTCAAAAAAGTCTAAAAGTCAAGTTACAGAGAAATGAAGACAAACTGCACTTTAAAGTAAAACTCTGAGATTAAAACCACAAATATATCTTGTTAGGGACATGACAAGTTCAAATAAAAGCCGGGCGTCTTCCTGCTGCCCGCATGTTGACCTTGTTTGTCCAGCTGTGTTGTCGCTGCTCCTCGTCTAATTCTCAGTGAGACGCTGGATGGAATTTATTCCATAAATCTGCCTCTTTCAAGACATGCTAACATCAGATAACATTAATGGCGGAGACGGAACATCACAGAATGCAAAAACGCTTCTTATAAACAGTGGAACAACAGCTAAATCAACTTCTTAACAGGATATTAGACTGTTTTACTAATGAAGAGCTGCCGTGCGTGTGTGTGCGTGTGTGTGTGTGTGTGTGTGTGTGTGTGTGTGTGTGTGTGTGAATATCAGTAGAGGCATGCAGAGGAATGCTGAATAATACTCAAAACCGTAGCGAGACCAGTCTCAAAACCACTTTTTGATGTTAATTGGTATCGGATTGTTGGAATTTATATTCATAGAGGCTGGTTTTGCTGTCTTCTTCTCAGGAAACATAGGTCAATAGAAAAATCCTGCCGCACTGACCCCCCCAACATGAAAAAATATAGAAAAATCTCAAACCTGCTTATTATTATAAATCAAGATAAATACAGTCCGCAAGTATCGTTACGACCTTCATCAGGGTTTACAGACATATCGCATGATATAAGGATGCAGGTTGCAGTACTGTATAGCAGCATCTAACGTAGAGATGACCTAAATAATATGGTATTGATTGTTAGATATGAATCATTGCAAATGGGCCATTTTGTCACTTCATGAGAGATTTGGTACATGCATCCTCTTGACTCAATCTCAAGGAGCGAGATTGATAAAGACATCTTTCTATATAGAAGATCACCTCAAATAATTTAGTTTTAGGGGACAGCACTTCAAAAGCCATTACCATGAAGTGGTTGTATTTATCCCGACTTGAAATAGCAGCTACTCTATCACCTCTTACATTTTTACGACAGGGGCTCCCTTTCATAATCTCAGCTCGCCTCTAATGTGTTGCCCTAATCAGCCTTAAATTGTCATCTCTGTTTGATTTAACTCTGGTCATAATGAGAAATCTGCCTTTAGAATGACAGTAGCCATCCATTTATCCTTTCCATCTATCTATGTGTGGCCTCTCAGAACCTTTCCTCAAGAACAACCAAATTGAAGCTGGCATGACTAAACTATATGATGACAAAAAGAAAAAAAAAGTATTATATATTAATATATAAAACATTTTCTGGATGGAATAGTATGTTTTTTGAGTAGCTTTATAAAAGAGAATATTTGAAAAGCTTAATTCAAAGGGTTCTTTTAAAATAGACCACTAATAGGCTTTGGTAGAAATACATATTTGTGAGTTTTGTGGCCATGTTGACTCGATGGAGGCTTATAGCGGGGGCAAAGTCTAAATGAATGATTTTGCACGAGGAAACACGCCTTTGTACTCGCCGAGCATCACTCAATCTCCATTCCCCTCATGCCTGCCAGCGATTATCGGAGAATGAAAGTAAAATGAAAGCAGACCTATTTCCATTTAGGTTGCATTTGGCTGGTAACATGTTTGTTAGGCCTTTGTCGTGTTTTAATGGGAACGCGCCGCGGAGACTCGCCGTGGAACGGCGGGCGCCGATCCCCACGTCACGTCGCATTACTTTGACTTTTCTGCCGTTCTGACGCCCGTGTCACTCAAAGCAAGGGCGTAGCAATTCACGCTTGGATTACTGCTCCGTGTGTGTGAGATTTCCTTCTTTACATCCGCAGGTGACGTGAATGACTGCTGTGAACATAAGAGAAAAAATCATATTCCTTCATATTGCTTCATGCACTTGTTATACTGTAAAAGAAAAAGATGTTTTACATTAACACAGTGAAGAAAAAAAAAAGTCCCATGTCAAACTACTATTTGTTGCTGTCCTGTAGCTTTATACCATCTTCACGATCTTAGTGAGTGGTATTTAAAAAAAACTCATCCAGGTACTGAAATTTTATATGGGAGACGTGAGAAGAACCTGTCCACCATTCTAGTCCCCATACTGGATGAAGACAATAAGTTCTTATGGTCAGCTTATGATATCTGGAATTTTGGTCATCTATTCATTGTCAGATTCTCATTTAAGTTGCCATGCTATCTTTACTTGTTGCTATATGCATTTTTTGGCATATATGCAGTTGTCACTAAGTTGTTGTGGAACCAGTTTACTATTGTTATCCTATTGTTATCCTATCGTTATCCAACGTTGTTTTGGACCAGTGTCAAACACTGTTAACCACTGGGTTGCAGTAAGAGCACATTGTCACAGGTCAATGAAGAAAAAACATGACCCCTCATCTCCAGCTTTTTATACCATGAATTTAGGATTTAGCTCTGTCTTTTGTTGTGCTGCGAGTTGCAGACTTTGTTGTATCCCACACCGTGGGTTCATTTTCAGTATGTTTCTCAGTCTCATTTTAGTATTTGATGAGCCCTGATCAATAAAACATCTAGACACACACTGTAGCTGTTGGCCGTCATTAGTTGGGGACAACAAAGACTGAGAAAGGCAGCCGAGATAGCATTGAATCAGTGTATTCTTGCATGTCTGTATTCTCATATTATTCAAACGGCCATGTAGATAGCAGGACTTAAAGTAGTAGGGGTATTTCAGATTGGATTATTGCAGTTTTCAATACAAATAGTGTATGATTTCTGATGGGTGGTTTGATTCCCGGCTCCTGAGGAAGATACCTACAGTAACCCTGATTTGCCCCTGATGGTTGTGTCATTCAGTGTGTGAATGTGTGTTAATGGTTAGCTTCCTGATGTGAGGGTGGCACCGTGTATGTCAGCCACCACCATCAGTGTATGAATGTGTGTGAAAGGGTGAATGATCACTTGTAGTGTAAATTGCTTTGAGTGGTCAAAATGACTAGAAAAGTATACTATACAAATGCAATCCATTTACTATTTGATAGGTGGACAACCTGTACAGTAACCTGGAAAAAAAAGAAGTGGTGTATTTCCTATCCCTACACATTACACCGATTGTCTGCATCCCATTACCCGTTTAGCTGAATTGTTAGCCTATCAGTTAGTACTCAAGTCTTGATGCTATTAAGCATGAGACAGCTATATAAAAGTAAGGATCACTAATGGAGGAAAATGAAGATTGTATTGCAAGAATGGAATGGTATATTGCTAATCCTACCATTAAAAATGCAGTTTACCTTGCCTCACTTCAAAATGGAAGTTGTCTGACATAACTGTGAAAACGGCATCTTGTTGGCCCTCCGAACAAGAGCGTTTACTAAAAAGACAATAATGATTGTAACCATATTGCACTATATTTTGTCTCCTTCTGTTAAGTTGTTTTCTGGCCAAAACCCAGATCTAAACCAAATAGCATCAAGGTTCCTCTTTTCATTTGGACAGAGAAGGTGTGTTTTTGGCGGGGTATACAGGAGATTTTTGGTTTGGCTGGATGGGGAATGATGTCAGCTATCCTTTCAGTTTGGGTTTGGTTTTTGACACTGTTCTTTCTGTAATATAAACTTATATTAGAAGAAAAGATGTGTCAGGTGGTCATGAGCACATCAAGAAATTGGAAGTGAACATAGTAGACATGATATTTGAATGAGACATGGGTTGAAGTGGTGTTTGTATGATTATCTTTCACCGTCTATGTTAGAGACGATGTTTCTCTGACAGAAAGAAAGTCAGACATTAGTCTTCCTCCTACTACTTTGTGTTTCTAAAAATAAAATAAATAAAAAAACTAAATAAAAAACAAGTAAAATGCTGCATAAATCTGAGTATTATTGGTGAGGTCAGAATGATAACAGGCTTGGATGTAATGACCAGGTCCTCACATGGCTGTCATCCTCTCAAAACAGAAAAAAAAAAAAAAAAAAACAACATAAAGGCAGAGCTCTGAATCCTCCTGACCTTGGGTATACTGGATTGCTATGTAATTCCCCTCTGATATAAGTGGCAGACTGCTTTTGAATGGAAAACGCTGTGTTTTTTCTCTTGATTTATCGCCTGATTTAACACAAATAGATGAATGGTACAGAGCCATTTACTGGTGATTCATCGGGGCGTATAGAGAGAACGCTGCCTTTACTGTCCACTGTACCTAATAAATAATTGTTCTGAGTAAATCCTATATTGACACAGGTGGGAAATTACCACATGCACTAGGCATTGAGTGTGTGTGTGTGTGTGTGTGTGTTTAGGCAAACAGTATTAATAATTTGCATATAGCAGCACCAGGGAGGAAATGCCCTAACTGTGTGGCAGCTTTGTCTGCACTGTATGGGAGAGCTTCAAGGATGAATCCCTTAGCTGTCTAATCACATTAATCACCAATTTTTATAATCAATTAGAGTAATTTTTTAAGAAAAAAATGTCCTTTGGTTCCATCTTATTTCCTGGTTTCTTTAGTCTTTTATAATAGTAAACTGATAATCTTTGAGTTGTGGACTGTTGGTCTGGACAAAAAAGACATTTTAGATTGAATCTTCATCTTTGGGAAACAGTGATTGAAATTTTACACCATTGTTTGGACCTAAACACTAAATTCCGAAAACTTCAAGTACATGCATCATCATGACTCAACTATTAACTAACATTTACATCATTTAATTTACTCTATTCACCTGGAAAACATTGTGAAACCTTGAATCCCACTCATGTCTCATCTGTTCAAACCCAAATAAAATATATTCATTTCTTTGTGGGGCACAAAAACACTTTTATTTGTTTCTTTATTTGCAGTCAGTTCAACACATTTCCAGAAAAGAAATATGGCTCAGTTTCTCTGAAGTGAACTGAAGAGAGTTAGCACTTTGTCTAAATTCTGCACTTCTCTTTCAAAATGAAACACTGCACTGCAAAACCATGTCCCCTCAAAACTGATTATTTCCACCAAAACAATACACACAGCTTTTACAATTTTGTTGATTGCTATCCTTTTTTTAAAATTCTCTGGTCACATATTTCTTTTTAGTTCTATCTGTTTGGTTGTTTTTGAAGGACTGAACAGCAGCTTTTTGGAGATAAGAAAGAAAAAAAGTGGTAATAACCAGTGTTTTCAGCCACTCCACTAAGTGGAAAGTTGCGTTTTTGGAATCTTGCTGAAGTTAACCATCAGGAATCCTCAGAGTGTGGATTGATGTTGAGGGAAAGAGGTGATTGAATTTCCCTCTGCAGTCATCACCGGGAAACACAAAGTCAGTCGCCGCTACGTGGACATGCCGTGATGCATCAGCCCGTCGTTGGTGTGATTACCTAAAGAGTTCCTGCTCATCAGGTTGTCTCTCACCCACGTTCCGCTGGAGCAACCGAGACACTGCGCTGACCCTGATTGATGCACTCTTCACGCACCTCACTGATTGATAACGCGTGTGTGCTCGACGTGTCTCGGACGCTGAGGGTACTCCTGTGGGTGGAGGATCAAGAGGGGGGAGCCACTCGGCCCTGACAGTTGTGACTTCAGCGCTGCACGAGGAGACGGCTGTTGTTTCCCCTTGGGCTGGTTATAGGGAGTTAAATTATCATATAGAAGGACTTATTGTGCATTTGAAAAGAAAACTTAAGGTTAAAATTCCAAGGTGAGTAGTGATAAATGTTGATTATTGTCATATAATCAATTATATAATTATTATCAAAAGGCTTGTCTGGTTTTATGAGTGAGCTGCATTCTGTTGTAACGTCTGCTCCATTATTGATGAAATCTCATTTACCGGTCCTGTTAGCAGCAGAGCTAACGCCCACACTGCGTTTCTAGTCGGATAACACAGCGTTTGTTGTGGCGGGCGGCGCCGTCGTTCTTTGAGGTCGCAGCGGGGAGGCGTGCATGCACGTTCTTCATCCCTTCAGATGTCATTCACGTCATTCCACAGGCCGCTGGTCGAGAAAGTTGGCCGGCGTCGCCTTTTTTAAATTGCATTGGCAGAGGAAATCTGGCAAGTTTTTCCCCAAGCACAACCCACATTCTCTGCTGTGTTTCCCCGTCCCACCGATGCATGAACCTGACCGAAGTGGCACCAGCTAAATGGGAAATAAAAAGACTTCCCAATGGTATACATGTGTTTCCAAGAAGCAGTGTTACGCCACAGAAAGAATCTACAGTACCAAACTTTCAATCAAATTTACAAATTTACATTTAACGTTTTGTCTTATATTTTATGTATGACATATGACATAAACAATAGTTGTTTGTTTCATAAAATCAGCCACTGTTTCCCAAAAGTGAAGATTCAACCTAAAATCCAAAGATCATCAGTTTGATATTAGAAAAGACAAAACAAATGGTAAATAATCAGAGAAGAGAAGCTGGAGATTTACCTAAAAATACTTGGCAACTAATCAATTCATCAACTAGTCATTGCTAGTTTTATGACCTTTATGAGCCAGGGTAGAAGCAACATTGTTTTTGAGTTGAGTGATTATTGATATTACATTGAATTATCTTCTTATTGTATTGATGATGTGGATACTGACGATTATATATTGATACAGTACATCTATTGTATTGTGTGTTGATATGTAGCTTTCATATTTAGATGGTGAACCTGCTGAGCAAAGCGACAGCTGCAGAAAGTCCCATCTCTGCCTCTTTATCCATCTCTCCCCTTTACACCCGGCCTCCATTTGTTTGCCTCTGCAGTACAAAGCCGAGCCACTTGGGCCTTTTTCCTTTTACAAGCAGCCGCGTCTCCATATGTTCCTGTGCGTTGATGCCTCATTCCTCATTATCCCCCCTTCAAATAAACACATCTTCCCCTCTCTTTAATGCATTTGTCCTTACCTTAATACATTTATTTTCCCTGAGCAGGCTGAGGCATGGGCTGTTTGAGCTCCCCTGTATTGATTGTTGTAGGGAATTTGATGCCCGGGACTCGCTGTTTCTCGCCTCCTCTCCCCTCTCTCCTCCTTGCCGGGCGGAGTTTTAAATGGAAACACATTACTATGAATCACACAGCGGGGAGCCGCGTGATTGATAGCATTGCTTACCATTTACAAGTCACTGTCTGGAGATAAGCCCTGAATTTATGGAGTATTGGAAATCCTTGCCACCGCTACACACGGACTAGAGTGAGGAACGGCTCACCTCGTGCCGCCACCAGAGTCGCTACGGTTAACCGCTTAAGTGGAAGGCGAGGAGCCTGTTTTATTGTTTATTCAAATCATATTTATAGTTTATTTATTTTTTTAATGCAGCAGGGAAACACCTGGAGAATAGTGTGTGGTCATACTGCTTTTACCTCTCCCACCAACTCATTCTAAGTGCGTCTCAGTAAAACATTCTCTGACAAGCCTCTCTGTGACTTTGCTCACCTCAAAAATTGCCGTTGCAAATCAGTCAAGGTAAATGGACTGAAGCCACACACGGGACTCCTACAGTCCACAGCCTTAGTTTTTTTTTTTTACACTTCTCAAGCTGTTTGAAGGCTTCAGTTTTTACACTTTCAGAAGCAATTTACTGACCCCCTGCCATTATGTTTGTTTTTCAAGCATTCAGACCCGGCTAATGGACCTAGTTTATCTCACTGATTGCTGCCTTGCCGTTATTACCTTTCGACGAGGAGGTAGTGTTTTTGACCATTTTCCTGTCTTGTCTGCCTGTCCGCGAGTTGGATTATGGAGGAAAAAACACTACTGTAGAATTAGCCAAGGACAAACCCATTCAACTTTGTGTGGATTTCACTCAAGACATTTGTTTTAGTGTCTCTAGTTGACAGAATCTGCTCTGGTAAATCAGCTATAGGCACCATCCTAATAGTTTTAGAAATAAGGTTGTGCAGCACATATCTAGACAACCTAGGTGATAAATCAATATCATTATCATTATTGTGATATCCATGTCATTGAAAGAAAATATAATAAATAAAACAGTTTAGCTTAGTTTAATAGTTTAATAGTTTAATAGTGAAGGTTTGTCTGTATTCTTGTGTAAACTCCTTGGGTCATAAATTTCACGTGTCTCCTAATAATGGATCAGTCATTCAATCAAACCAGTCATTTAACAGAAGAAACACAAATCAACTTTAATATAATCTGCTGGTCCTTACTTGAAATCACTAATTAAAATGATCAAATCTACCATTATCTACTAAGCTTAAATATCTTACATCTCATATATACAAGTCCACCTGCACTCCATGTATCATCCTTAATCAGATGCACCTGTTTGAAGTTGTTAGCTGCATAAAGACACCTGTCCACCCCATACAATCAGCAAGACTTTAACTTGTAACATGGCGAAGACCAAAGAGCTGTCCAACGACACAAGAGAGAAAATTGTACACCTCCACAAGGCTGGAGAGGGCTACGGAGCAATTGCCAAGCAGCTTGGTGAAAAAAGGTCCACTGTTGGAGCAATCATTAGAAAATGGAAGAAGCTAAACATGACGGTCAATCTCAATCGGAGTGAAGCCCCATGCAAGATATCACCTCGTGGGGTCTCAATGATTCCAAGAAAGGTGAGGAATCAGCCCGGAACTACACGACAGGAGTTGGTCAATGACCTGAAAAGAACTGGGACCAACGTTTCCAAGGTTACTGTAGGTAATACACTAAGACGTCATGATTTGAAATCATGCATGGCACGAAAGGTTCCCCTGCTTAAATCAGCTCATGTCAAGGCCTGTCTTAAGTTTGCATATGACCATTTGGATGATACAGAGGAGTCATGGGAGAAAGTTTTGTGGTCAGATGAGACCAAAATAGAACTTTTTGGTCATAATTCCACTAAGCGTGTTCGGAGGAAGAAGAATGAAGAGTACAATGCGAAGAACACCATCCCTAGTGTGAAGCATGGGGGTGGTAGCATCATGCTTTGGGGGTGTTTTTCTGCACATGGGACAGGACGAGTGCACTGCATTAAAGAGAGGATGACTGGGGCCGTGTATCGTGAGATTTTGGGGAACAACCTCCTTCCCTCAGTCAGAGCATTGAAGATGGGTCGTGGCTGGGTTTTCCAACACGACAACGACCCAAAGCACACAGCCAGGAAAACCAAGGACTGGCTCCGTAAGAAGCATATCAAGGTTCTAGCATGGCCCAGCCAGTCTCCAGACCTGAACCCAATCGAAAATCTTTGGAGGGAGCTCAAACTCTGTGTTTCTCAGCGACAGCCCAGAAACCTGATTGATCTAGAGAAGATCTGTGTGGAGGAGTGGGCCAGGATCCCTCCTGCAGTATGTGCAAACCTGGTGAAAAACTACAGGAAACGTTTGACCTCTGTAATAGCAAACAAAGGCTACTGTACCAAATATTAGCATTCATTCAATCAGTGTTCAAATAGTTATTTGCCGCTATATCACACAAACAGTGGACATGCACCTACGATGACAATTTCAGACCCTACATGATTTCTAAGTGGGAGAAATAGCAGTGTTCAAATACTTGTTTTCTTCACTGTATATATATATATATATATATATATCATCCAACTCTGACTTCTCATCCCATACTCTGCATGAATTCATGCAGATTCCACATGCCAGAAAGATCCCGTGTGCTGACGTGAGGTGCTTTCCACTTTACAGACCATGGTTTTCATATGTCACTTTACAGACCTCAGCAGCTTGCAGGATGGCCTCCCCGTTGGTGTTTTTTACCGAGCCTGATTCATGTAACGCTCTGTTGTTCATATTGACATTCATGTTGGGCCAGTAGCCAGGAGGATGACGGATCAAAGTCCCCGCCGCTGCGGCACCCGGAGCCACCTGAAGCCAGGCTGAGCTGCTTCATCACATTAATGTCCCCCTCACCGCTCGGCGGCCCCCCGTTTAATCCCAACGCTTTGATATTCAACAAGTGGGTTTCACATCCACAATGCAGCCTTTATTACGAAATGTGACTTAATACTCTCGGACACGAAACCGAATCTGGGGGGTGATTGTTTTACGGGTTCATCCTCTCTCCCCATGCAGCCATGAGGGTGGCAGGGAAGCGCTGAGGAGGTGTGTGTGTGTGTGTGTGTGTGTGTGTCTGCTTAAGAGGGGGGTGGGGGTAGGTTAGGAGTTGAAAGACTATGGCTGAGGGGGAAATAGCTGTCAGCCTATGTGTATGGAGGCAGAGGACACAGCGTAGGCCATCACTTCTGCTCCCTGAGAGACTTATTACAGAGGCAGGCCGGGCCGAGAGCCGGTAATTAATTTGGAGAGAGCTGATATTGGTTTTGATGCACCAGAGACTGACAATGCTGGCTGTCTGCTGCTCACTATGTGTGTGTGTGTGTGTGTGTGTACGGAAAAGGGCGAGAAGGAGCAAAGGGAGGAAGATGAGGATGAGAGCCAGAGAAATAGGAAGCGGGAGTGACAGAAGTATCTTAACTCAGCTTGCAGCTATGACAAAGATAGCCCATGGCGATGCATATTTATGCCTCCCCTCTTTCTCTCTCTCTCTCTCTCTCTCCCCCTCTACCAACTGCCTCTCTGCAACTCATGCACTCGTCTCTTATCTCTGTCTTTCTATCCATCCCTCCCTTCCTCTCCTCCTCTCTCTGCACTCTCTGGTTCCTCTCGTTCTCCGGGTGTCATTCAAGACAGCTATTCTTTTTAAATAATGACACTCCTCTCCCTCTGTGGCGAATTATTAATGTTGCAGGATTGGAAATGGGCTTGTTTTTTTTTTTTCTCTCTTCCACTCAGAAAGCTCCTGGATTGTAGTGCAGTGGCACAATTACAGTGCTAAGCAATTACTGTGATTGGAGGGGAGCGGAGAATCCGCGCTCTCGCTCATGCAAATCCTGGTCTAGGTCACCGCGGAGGACGGAATCAGGATTGTTGTGGCATGACTGCTGAAGAATGAGAAACTAATCTGTAAAGGACAAGACAACAAATGGAATTGCGTTATTTGAGTGTTTCTTTTTTTTCTTATTAATTGTTCGGACATGGGTATTTCAACAGAGCTTTTATATTATTTTGTTCATGTTTTACCTACTGTGCTACATCATGTCACACTTAATTCAGTATGTGATAACTTTGTTAAAAGCTGACTGATGTTTATTTATTCTAGTTGGAGGAAATTAACAGCCTGATAATCCCACAAATCAATATCCTGGTGCTCATGTGCAAAATCTTTGCCACTGGGCTGGATCCATCTATAGGATGATGATACAGATTCCAAACTGATGCTTCTATTTACCCAAATTGTGTTTAAATATGTATTTGACTAATTGACATAAAAAGCTCCTTAATCAAAGCTGAACTTCCTGGTTTAAAACTATTAACTTCCTAAACTGATTAATTACCCTCATGTGGAGGTATTTTTCTCAGTCTCATTTCTGTCTGAAGATTTTCATGAAACTTAATGTTGTAGAATTGGCCAGGGAGGAACTCAATACATCATCACACTTCTAAAATTGACATTTTCATGTCAGATAGATGAAAACCACTGCCCTCAACAAAGACAGCACGCTCTAGTTTTAGATGTCAATATTACAAATATTATGCACTGAAGCAATGTGTTTTGAACTGTAAATCATGCAAAACCCAGTAAATGGATGGTTGGGTACATTTTACACCGGGGGTAGGCACCCCTGGTCCTAGATAGCCGGTGTGGGTGCAGGCATTTGCTTTTGCTCCAATCAAACAATTACACACCCCATTCTACTAACCAGCCATTGCTGAGGACCTTTATTAGTAGAATCAGGTGTGTTACTGCTTGGTTGGAAGAAAAACCTGCACCCACTGTGGCCCTCTAGGACCTGGATTGCATACATCTATCCGTTTACAGCCTTACCTATCATTTTTATAATCAGTAGAATATTTTTTACATTTAATCATTTGTCAGCAGCAGCCCTAGTGCATTATATGTCCTTTTTTAAACTATATTTAATTAAATAAATGTAAGTCAGTCATTCATTTCCCTGTACCAGGGTCTCGTTGGCATGGCCTTGTCCCCTGCATGTGTCGGGACAAAAAGACAAGTAGACACACAGGACAGGTCAGCAGCTCATCACAGACCCGACCTCTCTCACTTTTAAAGGGCTAACCAGCAGTTGAACTCTGGTCTGATTTGACACAAGTTTCGTTTGACAGCGGACAATTCTGAGGGGACCGTCCTTTTAAACTGTAAAATCAGTCACAGGAATCCCTTCTGTCTCTGCCTCATTCTCCTTCTGTCTCATTCTTTTTCTTTTATAAATTGTGCATCTAAGACAGGGCCCATGGTGCTGGTGAAACTAGGTCCCGGGCTTCAAATAGCAGCCCATTGTATCCCTGGGGCCCATAGCTAAGGAAAGGCCAAGAGAAACACACACACACACACAGGCAACCAGAGCGGCGGGAAAGATAGAGGGCGAACTGTTTGATGAAAATTAATATTTGTCATTTGGTGGAGCAGACAATACCCCGTGGACATGTACAGTATGACAGCATTGTTTGAAACCATTTTCTTTTGAAGATATCTGTGTTTGCAGCACAGTTGACAGAATTTGGGTACAGAGGTGCATGTGTGTGTCTGTGTGTGTGTGTGTGTGAACGCTGTGAACAGCCCTGGTACATTTCCTTTGATGTGTTTTGGGACTGTTGGCTATTTCCCACTTTGTTTCAAATCCTTATTGTTCAGCACACTGTGTGCGTGTGTGATTTAATGACCTTGACAAGGCAGAACAAGCTGCCTCGTTTCCCTCTCGTCGTCCTTTCTCCGGCTGCCACAGAAATCCCTGTCCCTTCTCCTCCACAAACTGAAGCAACCTTCCTTTGTTGTGGGATCTCCGCTACACACCCAGATCCTCTGTTTTGGGAAGTTTGAGGGTGCCACAGAAACATTTGAAGGTTGTAAATTGTAAGTTGCAAGCGAGGTCGGTGTGTGACCGTGAGGGTCACAATGACACCCTGAGTCAAGGAAAGTATGAAGAAGGGAAAGTAGGAGATCATTACAGTTCTTAAGCTGTAACATTTTAAAGATCTGACTAAAAACCTAATCATTCGCTTATTATTCACTGTGGTAAAAATGACCCATAGGCTCTAATTGAACCACCATTTAAGAATGTTAAACATACATATTTTTAGTGGAATAAAATAAATACTGAAACTACAGTTAGAAAAAATTGCAGAAGCCATATTGTCATTTCAGCTCCATTTTACCAAACAAATTTTCACTTACCACATTGTGCACAGAGGGGAGCTGAGCCCAAATGAGCCATTTGTGTTTGGTCAACAGATGAGCTGCTTTATGTATTTATTGTTGTTCAGTTCTACAATGATGATCCTGTGGGTGGGTTTGGTTGGACATTTCTGTCCACTAGTTGCAACTTATTTTATTATCTTCTTCACATGCTTAACTCCTTATCTCAGTTGAGAATCATGTCTGAATTGTGACTAAAAAAAAGACAGTTATGAGATAAAATGTTTAAATTGTGACACAAAAAGACAATATAAGATAAAAATGCAAAATCATGACACAAAAATAAGATATACTGAAATGTATTAAATAAATCTGTCAAAACATAGCTGGTGCATTCGAATCATATATAGTCACTATGTGTGAGTCATTGTGTGTGTGTGTGTGTGTGTGTGTGCGTGTGTGTGTGTGAAGCCCATCCCTCAGTCACCTATTCACTATAAGGTAGACACTAAGTCGTTTGTTTTACAGAATTTCAATGAACCAATTGTCTCTATTCATGTGGGAGATATAATCTGTGACAGGAAAATTGTTTCACCTAGTGAACTAAAGGAAGAGTATAACCTGAGTGATGCCTCCTTTTTGGTTTATCAACAAATATATTCCATAATTACGTCTAGAATGCGCAAAGAGGTGTCAAGTTAACAGAAAAGTAACCATACAAGAAGTTACAGGAGGTTGTTGCCAGGAAACGATTTGATTCAACTTTCCTATTTTCAACTCCTCGAGACAACTTTGCTGGGGGAAGACATTTCTATAGCCAATTGGAAAAAAAATATGGAATACTTTAACAATGTGTGAGAAGGTGATTACTGGACTTTTACACGCACATTAAACACACGCACCACGCACCACGCACCACGCACCACGCACCACGCACCACGCACCACGCACCACGCACGGGTTGAATCAATTTAAGCTTATTTTCAAATGTATATGTGAGAAGTGCTTGGTGACATGGTAGGGAGCGGGATGCAGACACTGCGATCGCGGCGTGCCACGTCACTGTTCACGTTACAGACAACAGTCACTACTCACCTCAGTTAGTTTTCCCACCACCCTTCCATCTCGGCGTCTAGTGGGGTACCCACTGCTCACCCTGTTTTCCTCTGTTTACTGTTTAAGCCTCTGGTTTGCCATATATTCACATACAATCACAAACACATCTGCCTCCATTCATTCTCACTTCTCACATTCCGACTCCACTGCTCCTGTGTGGAAGTGCGTGCCGCTGCAGGGGCAGTATTTATCGAGTGTTGCGCTGGGGGTGCACTTCACGTTGCACAGGGATGTTTGGATTTCTTGTTTATTATAAATATGTATTTGTGGTGTAAACCTTGAGTGTGATGGTTTTTTGAGGTGTGTTTGATATTTTGATTATATTTTTCAGCATTTGGTTAAGTTTTGTTTAATGGTAATTGTGCAGAAATTATTGGGATAGTGATTTTCCCCCACTAATGGTGTGATTTTAAAGCCTAGTCAGGTGGATGCTTAAAAGGGCTGCCATTTGAAATTTACAGCAACTTTGTCCAACCTGCTGAGAGGTGGATCATACTGTTGGTGTGTGAGCATTTACTGTTTTTTACTGTTTTTATATTTTTTACTGTGTCGTAGATATACGATATAGAATCATTACAATGAAAACTTTGCATGGTGCGTATATCACCTCAGTAGGTAATAAAATAAATGCTACTGTCACAGGCAAATGGAAAAGATCCTACATGTTGATGTTCCTAAATGTCTTCAGAAACTATGAGACAAAATAGATGGGTTATCTGAAAAGAAAATTAGTTGATACACCATGTTGCCTTGTTTGAGTGTGTGTGTGTGTGTGTGTGTGTGTGTGTGTGTGTGTTTGTGTGTGCTTATAGATAGCGAAGCAGGTATGCAAGAATCATCTGCCAGAAAAATATAATTACTAAAAATCAGATTTGAAAAGATGGAACCAGAGAATTTGACTTGACTTGAATTGACAGTTTTTTTCTTGAAAATGACCCAAGTCAATTAGTGTGTCTGATTTCTGGTTGTGTCTGTCTGGGTTTTATTTTACTTTTTACTCAAGACAAGGATTATGGATTACAATAAGAAATGTGATAAAACACTCAGAAAACCTGAGAAAATTGCTGCTTGATTGTATTTCCTTGACTTTGTGATGTCATGCAGTACCTTCCTCCGCCTGTACAGGTTCCAGGTTCCATCATGCACTATACCATATTTAATAGACAGACCTGGAGCTTCAAATAAAACCCAGAAAAGTTCAGGAATGGGACCTTTCACTCCATATGGATGCCTCCCCCTCTCTCACTTAATGGATGTTTTGAGGGTGCCCTAGCAGGAAGAGCACAGGTGTCTCCAATAACATTAATGGCGGTGCCCTTCCTGTCAGGTGTTACGGTAAAGTGATGCCACTGATTCAGCATATGTGCAAAACCAGAGCCAAAAACGGCCTTAACACAGAAAATAGAACGCAGCCCTCGTTAATGTTATTAATTAAACCCATGGGGAAGGTCTTTAAAATGCTTTACAGCAGCTCTGCTGTTTTACAGGAGCAACAAAACAAATCAAAGGAGGCATGAGAGCAAAAAAACCTAAAATCCAAAATGTCAGGGCAGCTGTTGAGGAACTCCATGCAGGAGGAACAGAGAAAGACGCCTCGGCACACAGTGTTTGCCATAGATGAAGTAGCATTGTGTGGTGCTAGGATGGAGTATGGCGGGAGAAGGACATCACGAGGTGGATTCAATTGGTGGCACCATGATTTCATTGTGTGGCGAGTCTGCGTAGGAAACACTGGGCGATGCAGTCGGTGAAATCCACTGTGGCGGACTTTGGGTGATCCCATTGCGAATAAGGTTTGGTCAATTAATTTGATCAATTAATTTTCACCATGAACTATATATGCAACAGAAATGAACAATATAGCAGCATAAAACTCTTAGAATATTGCTAGTTCTGACTTGCTTGCTAGCAGCTATTTATACAGTTACCATTACCAGCATTTCCCAATACATTCTAGAATAAATAAAAACATACAGAGAGCAACATATGAGTAAATCATCATGAGTAGTAGTTGCAGTGAGGCAACTCTGGTAACCACATTACACCACTCAAAAGACATATGTGTGTTTTATGGCTGCAGTTAACGACTATGTTGATAGCTGATTCATCTATCAATTATGGAAATTATTAATTCGTTATTTTGTTTATGAAATGGTGTAAAATGTCAGTCACCATTTCCCAAAACTGAAGATTCAACCTAAAATGCATTTTTTGTCCAGACCAACAGCCCACAATCCTAAGATCATCAGTTTACTATTATAGAAGACTGAAGAAACCAGAAAATGATCAGAGAAGCTGAAATCAGGAAATTTAAACGTTGGCTTGATTAAATGATTATCAAAATAGACGGTGGGTTATTGTTGCAGCTCTAACGTCTTTGACTGTGTTTGACAATCCGTCGCCATCCGACACACAGAGGTTTTCTGGTCCTGTATTTAAAGCAGCACCTGTATTGGCTCTGATCAGTCATAAGTGTTCTAATATACTGTCTCGTTTCCCATCTCCTCTCACGCTTTTGTGCAGCCAAACATCCCATAACGTCAGGCAGCCTCCTAGTCTCCTTAGAGGAGAGGTGCAGCCTTTAAACAGGGGTTACCGTGGAGACCACAGCGGCACCACTGGCAACCGCTCGCTTGTTCCGGCTGACATTCAGACAAGCCCCTCTGGCGTGTGCGTGTGCACGCACCCCTGCACACGCGTGCACAGAAAACACACACATGTCCCACAGGTGCTGCATGTGCATGCTTGCGTGGATATACACATGCACGTTTGGCCAGAGTAATGACATGTGGGCGATACGCACACACACCTCTGTATGACCAGGACTTGAATTATTAATGCTGTAGCTGCAGCTTTTTTAACAGAGCAGACTCAGCAGGAGTTGAATGAATTCAAGTTTTTTTTTCTTTTTTTCAGTAAGACTATGGAGTTTTTATATAACAAAAAACTCATTTCCATACATAGCAATATCCATTGTGTCAATTGTCATCTAGTTGTCACTTCAGTGTTGGATTCATTTTGTCATTTAGAGAAATGACAGTTCGGGCCATCTGTGAGGAAGCATCGGAGGAAGCCATTGACAACCCCCTTATTGTGGACGCATATCCAATTTGATATAAATACGTTTTCTCATGCCGCTCAGTATTTATTTATAATGCGTCTCATTGTTGGTCAGAAAATTGGATCATAGGGGAATATAATAACTTATATCGCACTGCATTCAGGGAATACGAGGTGCCTCGTGGAGTGACAAGTGAGGAGCAGCGCGGACGGGAGCCAGGCGCCGAATCAAAGTGGTGGAATGTTGCAGCGGTCTGTCACCTCCGGAAAGAAAGAAAAGAGAAAGAGCCAGGAGGCACTGACGGACAGCTGCATCCGTCTCGATTATGGGATAGATTGTTATGCAGCCATTTATTTTTCATGACTTAAAGACATTGGGCTGGATTTAATCCTCTCTAGTCCCTGTCCTCTTCCTCAATCCTCACAATGTATCACTAATCTGAACCGCAAAAAGCAGTAGGTAAACACACGTTTCACCAATGACTCTAATTTATAGAATTTTCACACCTCCCTTTTTTGTCCAGACTTCTGGATCATCGGGCTTGATCCATTCCAAAACTAGTGGTCCATCCAAAAGACTTGGAGGCCAATTATAGGAAGTCCTAGTAGGGTTGTCTAAATCAAAAAAAGGGGAGAGAAAAATAGCCGTGGTGCCACTGGGAAGGCAAGGAGATTGGATTTAGGAGGTTTTAATTGAAATCTGGTCCTGTGACGTGATGAACAGTCAACTGGAAAAGACCTTAAATGCCAAGTCTTTCCAGGTATACTCAGGGAGGATAGGAGGGGATGGGAAAGCAATGCCGGCTGAAGATGGATAAATTGTTGTCGAACTGCGACTATTTTAAATGCAGTAAAATGTTGATCAGTGTTTCTACTATTATAGAAAAAAACGGAGAAGTCAGATTGACGAAAGGTGGAACCAGAGACTTTTAAGCCCCACCTTAAAGCATTTTCTTCTAACATTACAAAATGTCCTTAGTCAAAATACTACAGCTCAATTTGATAAAAATATGCTTCAATTAGCATGCATGTTGCAAAATAATCCTTATAACACTGCGGTTAAAAACCAGTACACGATGATCACAAAGCAATGCCAGAATTTCAAAAACAGACAACGCTGCAACCTTTAAACTTAGGAATTTATGACTTCAATTTATGAATGTCTGGAGGTAAAAATATTAGGGTCAGGGAAATAACAAAGCCTTGATTCCAGTCTCTAATTAATTTAAGTTAATTAATTAAGTTCTGAGATCATTTACAGGCTGAGCTCCGCACACACACACACGGTCGGCGTGTAAGCATTATTTAAATTGAGTTATTGCCATTAATCATTCCTCTTATCCATACTGACCAAAAAAAGCCAGCTTGACTACACCGTAAAAGATGGAGGGGGCAGTATTTTCAGTCAGATAAATTCAGCCGAATATGTTGAAAGACACAGATACGGTTAATTCAAAGTCCCAAAGTCCCTTTGTGTGTTTCCTTGTCGCTGTGTGAAGGGGGGATTCACTCTGGCTACTGTGTGATGTGTTGCCACGACGTCAACATAACACAACATAACTACATGAGACCGAGCTGGAGGCTCTTTTTTACAAGTACACAAGGGAAGAGTTTATAGCTATTTTCACTTTTTGGTACTGTTTTTTTTTTTGCTATTAAAAAAATATACAATGTTTTATATAATATAACATTCCAAGCACAATTCCTTGATGCTCCTCAAATTTATCATGTGAGGTTTCTCAACAAATGGTTTGTTACTGCTACGTTTTTTAATGTTTGATAAAATAAAAACATTATGGAATAGAATAGAATAGAATAGAATAGAATAGAATATAATAGAATAGAATAGAATTATCAAATATTCAGTGTTGTACATGGGACTAAATTGCAACACTTAAGCGTGGGATCATAGCAGTGTGAATGAGTCAAAAAGTTTCCCTGAGTCCAGTGTCCTTTTGGCCTTGGGGGAGAAACTCCCTCTGATTTCTGGAGGCGTGTGTGTTTTGTCCAACCTTGTCGTAGCTGCCAGAGGGCACCAGTTCAACAAGGTGTTGACCGGGATGGTGTGAGGTGTGTGATGATCATTGTGGCTCTGCTGCAGGAGCATGAGGTGGCGTCGTCCTCCAGAGAGCCAGCGGACAGCTGGTACGTTTTTTTTTTTTTTCTGCTGTTCTCACCCCGCTCTGCAGCGCTCCGCCATTTGTAGCAGAGCAGTGTGAGAGGACACTCAATGTCTGGCTGCTAGAAAACCACCAACTTGATATTGTAGATCTGCAACAATAAATTAACTAGTCATCAATATTACATTAACTGCTGTCTATTTTGATGATGGATTAATCAATTTCAGTCATTTTTAAGAAGAAAATACCCAATATTTCTGGTTCCAGCTTCTCAAATCTGATTATTTTGTCTTTTTTTAACATTGGGGTTGTGGACTGTTGGTCTGTACAAAAAAGAAGACATTTTAGTTTGAATCATCAGCTTATAAAACAGTAAAATTAGTAATGAATTAATGAGGAAATAATTCCTGTCTGCTTCTGCCATATATCTTGTGAACTGTTCATGCAATCGACTTCACACTTGGTGGGCATATTTCCTTTCAACACATGTATCTTAATGAGGCAGCGTGAACATCCATTAAGCCATTAAGATCCAATTTCAGCCATTGAGGCTTTGGTGAACAGAAATATCCATTCAACTTGGGTACAATGTGGCTGTTGATTGATGGGAAATTCTCGACGTATGAATCACTATGTCGATAATAATATCATTGTAACGGAGTATAAAACAATGAAAGAGCCCCTGAATGACTCATGGTTGGATACAGGCATGGTACAGGTGCACTTGAATGGATACTGTTTGGAATTGTATAACCTTTGATATTTCATGCAAGAAAACGTAAGAAAAACATAATTATAAGAATCAAATTTGAACATTTCTTTGTCAGGGTCAAGTGACTCAAGATGGTGCAAGAAGAGGTGTCTTAATTAAATTTTGCTGCTATATATTCAGTACATCTGGGCCAGAGGAAGGATTTGGTCATTGAAGTGCATAATGCTGGGGGGGCTTACCACTGCTTTATTTAAAGGCTTAGTTGTGATTTGATCACACATACAAATTAGAGAGACATGCTTACAAGACGCGTTGCGTTACGCGTTGAATTCCGAGCTTGGCAACTGTTGCGGTGTGTCAGTCCGCACGCGTTGGCCCCAGTGAGTTGTTAACTTTCAAAAAGCTATGTCAGACATGTGATATCATTGTCTTAATTGGACATGCGTCAGCGTCAGAGAGGCTACACAGTGGGCTGCTTTCACAACGCCAAGATCATGATGACGGGGCGGCGACACCCCTGACCGGGACCCGTCTGGCAGCCGTCGCAAATTAATATCGCTGGGATGGTTTAGTCGAGATTGCTTGAACGTTTGCAGCGCATCGCATCTTCCCAGGGCCATTGAGAAAACTTTGCTTCAAAGATAAATTTACTTTTGACACATCGCTACATCCGAGCCTCTCAGATTCTTTGGGACAGGTCCGCTTTCCTTCCTCAGAGTCGAGACTAAACCTGGACTTTTCTTTTAAATCAAGACAAAAAAGCCTTTTCTGTTCAGCACAGCCTTTCAGAACCTGTACCCAGTTTTACAAGCAGCAAATACCAAAAAATGTTTGGCTAAAAAGCCACAAAAGGTTTACATGCTGAGATGGTTGCAAAAAAAGGAGCCACTGTCGAATCAGGAAGTTTTATCTCAGGAAGATTCTCTTCACCATACAGGCGTTTGTGGGCCGGTTTTAGACCATTGAGCTGCATCTATCTATAAAATGAGCGAAACAGTTTATTATTAGGATCTTACAATTTAGTAATAATGCTGTTAACCAAAGTGAACTATTTTCCTCTGATTTACCATCCACACTTGGTCTGTTGGATACCTCTCTCTTTATCTTTTCCGGGAAACACTTTTGTCTGTGGCACTGATGATAGCCAAGGTCTGAAACATGTGTTGTTTTTTATTCGCCCTTTTAAGAGCAGAGTATGAGTGAATCAGTGCGAAGGCCACACACTCGGGATTATTTCTACCTCTCGAGTTCCTAAATAAAGAATAAATAAAGAAGCTGCAGAAAGACGGATGTGCTGGTAATGCACTTAACTTCGCACAGCAGACAATGAGTCAGGGTGACTCATATCTAGAGTGTAATGATTCATAGCGCACACCAATGCTTTAACCCCACTGGATCTTCATCTGGAGTCTAGTAGGTCTTGGTCTGGGTGTTGCTGTTATATACTCTCAATCCTAAAATTCTTTCTTGGATGATTTCAGTTGAACTAATCTTTCCATGTTTTCACTGTTCAATAACTATTAAAAATCACTAACTCCCTGTGATTTTTTCTTACTTCTTCCATACTTGTGACAATGTGAAATGACCCCAGTGTCCAGTGGGTACCCCTGATGATTTTCAGCATTATCTTTTTTTAAATCCTTGGTTGTTTGGATCAGCTATTTCATTTACTGTTAATATACTCTATAGCAGAAGAGTATATTTACAGTAGATGGACACATTTACATGCAGAACACAGTGATATTTGAGTAGTGAGATGAACAATTGTTTGGTAAGCTCATTAACCCTTGACCTACATATACGGGTGAAGCCAATCATGAAAAATAATATTTAAGGTGGTCATTTGTAAGGTGTTCTTCTCTTTGCATCTACTCTAAAGCGTGGCAAGATGAGAGCCTCAAAACAACTGTCAATTGACCAAAAAACAACGATATTTAACATCATGTCAGTTTCCACTGTGAGGAACATAGTGAGGAAATGGAAGATCACAGGTACAGTTCTAGTTAAGGTCTGGAGTGGCAGGGCAAGAAAAACCTCAGGGTGAGGTGAAGGATGTTGAGAAGAGTCAATCTCAACCCACAGGCCAGCTCCGAACACCTACAACATCAGCACTTTATACTGATGCTGTATGGGAGAGTAATGCAGGAGAAGCTTTTTCTGCTCACATGCTACACACAGAGTTGGTTGAGGTATGCTAAAGCACATTTGGACACACCAACTTCATTTTGGAATAAGTGTAGACATTGGTGATCTGGTTAAAGATGAAGGTCCATGGATTCCAGTCAGTTTCAGCAGGTTCTTGTGAAAAATGTTCAAGAATCAAGGACAATGTTTAAAGTTACACCAGGGTTGGATACTTCAACAAGACAATGACACTAAACACTGCTCAAACTCTACTAAGGCGTTCATGCAGAGGAACAAGTCCAACGTTCTGGAATGTTCATCTCTGTTCCCAGACCTGAATATTACTGAAAATCTGTGGTGTGTTTTAAAGCAGACTGTCCATGCTCAGAAAACATCAATTCTGATGGAACTGGGGATGTTTGTAAAGAAGAATGGTAAAAAAGACCCTAACTCAAAGCTATAGGAAACATTAAGAAGCTGTTATTTCTGCAAAAGGAGGATCTGCTAAATATATGTAATTTTTTTTACCGTTTGGGTGCCCAAATATTTTATAAACATATATAATGCACATGTCTATTCTTGTTTAGGTGAATATTGCACACTTTCTGTAAATCCTATAAACACAGATTCAGTTCACAGTTCATGCCAAGACTTACTGACTAATATTTCTTTTTCAGTGAAAGGTGCTTTCTTTTACCAATTACAGTTATTTTCTGTTGTCTTGAGTATTGTTGTATATTGGCAGAGAAAACAAGTTTGCAACTTCAAACTGTTGTTTAAGATGTCTAAGATAGCCTGCTACTTGTTACTTGTGTCATACAATCATTTACACTCTTAGATTATGGCGCTTTACTTTAGGTGTCATGTTTTCAGTCAGCTGAAGGCTCTTCAGGAGCAGAAAGGGTTATTTATCTAAATATATACCGTTGCATGAAACAACAAGAGGGTGATTAATCATCCTTTGCTGCCATTGTCAAGTTATTTTGCTGCCTTTGTTCTGCTGCTTATAAAGAAGGAAAAGCAGTTGCACTTAGACACACTGAGCTTTGATTGCTTTCCATTATGTCCTGATGCCACTTACTTAATCAGATAATAATCAGTAGACAAGCTCTTGTTATTTATTTATGTTTTTTTCTTGCTGCATATACATGTCTCATCTATATTTTTTTTATAGATAATGACACCTCTACAGCACTGCCTATTGGCCAAATAGCACCAACTCTGTCAGGGTTACGCAGACATTGTTTCTACACACACTGTTCTACACACACTGTTTCTACACACAAGTGTTTCTACACTTCCAAGTGTGGTTATAATAGCACAAAGTGCTATTGGCAATTTTTGTAATATAGGTCACAATATTTGGGTAAAATAATATATTTCATATTTTTTAAGCTTGGCCTAGAGAAGTTTTCTACTAATTTTTTTGTGATGATTGGTCAAAATTCAAAATAGTATAAAAAGATTTGTTTGGATCATGAAATTTTATTCTGAAACTCACCATTGAAATGTTATAGGACCAAAATGTGAAGTATTTCTGTTATAGCATTCTTCTTTGGGTCAACAATACACCCTTCAGGTGGTAGGTTGGTCAGCTTAATCGAGATATGTTAAAAAAAATACAAGCAGACAGACAGAGATTGGATGCATTACAGATGGTTATAGGTCCTCTCAAAAATTAGCATATTGTGATAAAGTTCATTCTTTTCCATAATGTATTGATAAAAAATAAACTTTCATGTATTTTAGATTCATTACACACCAACTGGAATGTTTCATGTCTTTTATTGCTTTAATATTGATAATTTTGGCATATAGCTCATGAAAACCCAAAATTCCTATCTCAAAAAAGTTTCATATCATGAAAAGGTGCTCTAAACGAGCTATGAAACTAATCATGTGAATCAATGAGTTAACTTTGCTGTCCAGAAGGCCATCATTGACACCCTCAAGCAAGACGGTAAGACACAGAAAGGAATTTCTGAATGAATGAATGAATAGGCTGTTCCCAGAGTGCTGTATCAAGGCACCTCAGTGGGAAGTCTGTGGGAAGGAAAAAGTGTTGCAGAAAATGCTGCACAACGAGAAGGGGTGACCGGACCCTGAGGAAGATTGTGGAGAAGGGCCAATTCCAGACTTTGAGGGACCTGCAGAATCAGTGGACTGAGTCTGGAGTAGAAGCATCCAGAGCCACTGTGCACAGGCATGTGCAGGAAATGGACTACAGGTGCTGCATTCCCCAGGTAAAGCCACTTTTGAACCAGAAACAGCTCCAGAAGTGCCTGACCTGGGCTACAGAGAAGCAGCACTGAACTGTTGCTCAGTGGTCCAAAGTACTACTTTCGCATAAAAGTAAAGTTTGCAAGTCATTCAGAAATCAAGGTGCCAGAGTCTGGAGGAAGACTGGGGAGAAGGAAATGCCAAAAGGCCTGAAGTCTAGCGTCAAGGACCCAGAGTCAGTGATGGTTTGGGGTGCCATGTCAGCTGCTGGTGTTGGTCCACTGTGTTTTATCAAGGGCAGGGTCAATGCAGCTAGCTATCAGGAAATGTTGGAGCACTTCATGCTTCCTCCTGCTGAAAAGCTTTACAGAGATGAAGATTTCATTTTCAGCACGACCTGGCACCTGCTCACAGTGCCAAAACCACTGGTAAATGGTTTGCTGACCATAGTATTACTGTGCTCAACTGGCCTGCCAACTCTCCTGACCTGAACCCCATAGAGAATCTGTGAGATATTGTGAAGAGAAAGTTGAGAGACGCCAGACCCAAGACTGTGGATGATCTTAAGGCTGCTATTAAAGTATCACCGAAGCAGTGCCACAGACTGATTACCTCCATGCCACGCCACATTGAAGCAGTCATTTCTGCAAAAGGATTCCCGATCAAGTATTGAGTGCATAAATGAACATAATTATTTGAATTTTGACTTTTTTTTTAAACTTTTATTGGTCAGGTGAAATATGCAAATTTTTGGAGATTTGGGATTTTTGTTTTTTCTTTACTTTTTTGCCAAAATCATCAATATTATAACAATAAAAAGGCTTGAACTACTTCAGTTGTGTGTAATGAATCTAAACTGAAAGTCTAATGTTTATCAGCACATTACAGAAAATAATGAAATTCATCACAATATGCACATTTTTTTGAGAGAACCCGTATATACTCCTCGATTCAAGGATATACTTAAAACTTTTTTTTTTCTTTCTTGTACTTCTAAGAGCAAATATCTCATCTTAAATTTGGAATGTTTTCATCCTTTAATGGGAGGACGCGGGTACTCTTCGCTGAAAGTATCACGTATATTGTGCCTATCAACATTGCTGAAGTTGAGTCGCAGGCTGGAAGATGAGATGATTAATTTAATAACTCCACTCATTTAATGACTGATATATGAGGAGGAAGCAGCTGGCATCATGTTATGGGGACAGCACATTTTATCTGCTGTAAAGTACGTCTCAGAGGTAGCAACTGTCATCCCTGCCTCTTAAAAAAAGTGATGTTCACATACAAATAATTCTATGTGCAGTTGCCAGAATGGATGATGCCCGTCTTTTTCTTCTCAACATGACGTTTGATTGATTGCATTTAAAAAAAAATAGTGATCAAGTGAAAGAATCAAGAAAGAATTAAAAATACCTCTCGCATTAACCTCGGCTGAGCCTTTTTTTGCTTGACAGCATTGGACAGAAATGCCAAAACATCATGGAAAACAGGATGAGCCTCTGCTTTATTAGACTAACCTTGCGAGTCAATTATCATCACTGACACACAAACGCTTGGCTGGAAAAGCTCAGTTCTCACGATTAGTGTGGCGGTACAATAACGATGAATGATGGTGTTTGAGTATGTGATTATGAGGAACAAAGCACATTGTTAATGACAATGATAATGAATTAACCTGAAAACAGTAACTCCGCGACAGGGAAGCTCGTTTTCTGATTCCAACCGAGAGGTTCACATTTCCAACTGGTAGTCATTTTCTGCAACATTAATGCAGCTATTAGGACAGTTTTATGAAATTTGGTTTTAGGGTGTAAACCTAGGTTAATTATTAAAATAAATTAATATTAAATGCTGGGGTAGCTCCCATTTCGCAGGTTACATCTTCCTGCAGAATTTTCAATGATCATTTTAGAATAATTCTAATACTTGCTATACTTACTACTCTGAAATATATACATATATAGTATACACATATTGGTTCTGCTGCAAATTTGCATATCAGATAGAAAACTGAACATTGAGCTTGGCTGTGCTATACCTTCACTCTTTTATGCAATAACATTAACCCACACCATGTTTCTCTGAAGGGATCATTTTAACCAAATTCACAATCTTTCCTTTACCTCACCAGACCTTAATCACAGTGTTGTTGATTAGATATGTAAAAGTCTGCATAGCATACATAGTCCAAGTTAATTCACCCACCCTGACAACCCTCTATAGTATGATGCACATTTTACACTAGATATAAGCATATAAATATGCACATATATCTTTTATGAAACAGAAAATATTATCTTTATCAATATATAATCATCTATACAGTATTTACACATGCTGCAGGCGGTTTTATCATCATCTATACCATGTCGAATTGTTTTCAAAGCTGCTGCTTAGTCTCTCACATGTGCATTTTTTTTTCCTTCTGAGCTGGCCTCGGGAAGATTGCCTGGATTTGATAGAGCTGGATGTAATATTTTGTCATTTCACGTTAAATGCTCTGCTTCGGGATCGCGGTTGCAGTCGAGTCAAATTATGGCAGGCGGCTCGAGAGGCAGCATGATATCGCCACACTGTACGAGTGATATTCTCTGTTAAATTCCAGCACAATGCCAGCTGTTATTCTGGGCAGCTTTTGAATATTGCATTTCAAAGCGTGGCCGTCACCCACCGGGCCGCCGCTGGAATTAAATCAACGGCGTTCCAGCGTGTGAGTTCCGTTCTGTGCCCTCTGATAACGCTCCTAATTTAACATCAGTCAAAGTGTTTTATCTCTAGTGACTGATCGTGCGTCATCTGTTTTAATTTTCAGCCCCATTGTCATGTTGTAAGATCCATTTCACAGAGCTAAACTGAGACATTCAGGGATGGAGGGGTGGGAGACAGAGGGGAGGGATAAACACATTAATACCTTCTTTTATTTTAGAAGAAATAGCCTAATCCTATGAGTGACACTAACTGAGCACCATTTATGTCTATTTGTGTACCCTGTGCTACACTGCTTATCATGTGATCACAGACTATATCGAATGACAGGTACAACTACTATGCTGAAGCTGTGTCATTGCAGCAGAGTCATTTTCTCTGCTTGGGGGACCTATGGGGAACTGAATTCTTTGACAAAAATTGATTTTTTCTTGGTTTGTTTTGCTGTTGCTTCCTCCATGCAAAATATAGAATTGTTTTCAGGCTTTAGCTTCATTTCAAAGCCCCAAATGTTACTACTGATTTAGAAAGTAGAAGACAAATCTCCACCCTGTGAGACTAAAATGTCAAATCCAAGGAGAAAATATATTACAGTGGTGAACTCAAAATACAGATTGATTTATTGAGGGGGAAGTGCAGTGCAGAAGATACCTCATTTTTTTATTGGCCCTGTGCAGTTTGAATTAAACTTACAGCAGGGATCGCGGTGCACTTGTTCCCTGCAGGTTTTAAACATATGTAATGAGCTAGGAAACCATTTACCTCAAACCCCTTAATCCTTGCTTGATTATAGTTTTTAAATCGCAAAAGCTTCTTAAATATGATGTAAAGTTAGAGATTTGTTTCCAAACGCAATATACATCGGAACATATTTTCGAAAAAGTTTGTGAAAACATTGATATCTATGTATAGGTGAAATATGGAGTTGGAGCAGTCTCCTGATACCAAAGCTTTTGTTTTGTAGGAGTTTTTAATTTATCCTAACTTTTTGGGACTAGTAGAACCCAATAAGTTTAAATAGTACAAGCTGTCAAGTCCTTCAGCCTCTGTATTAAAACTGATCAGAATATTTATAACAAATACACCCCTCCCCAAATGTCTTGTTTGTTGGTTGTCATATTATAAAAAGTGCTTTGCTAAAATGTGGTTCTATTGTCTTTTAAGTGGTGTTTATTTTCCTAGAGTCCAGAACACTGCTATTGTGTGCAGATGATTTACTTCCATTTGTCTCAAAACCAAAATTCCATACCAGGAGCCATCACTGTATTTAAACTTTTTAAAGTTTTGGGGATATAAATTTAAATAAAAGAAATGTCCTCCTAGTTATTGAGGAATCTCTTAAACATTATTGTGGTAAAATACCCCTTCAACTATCTTGGGATGCATCACTAAATAAAAGTACTTAATTCAAATTTCAAAATGTCTGTTTGATCAGGCAAAACTAGTGTTATCCCTTTTGTAGTTTATTGGGAAAATATGTTCAATTAAAAGGACACTTCCAAAGTTCCTGTATCATTTCCAGTGCCTCATCCCCAAAGCCTTTATGGCCCTAGACTTTTTAATTACATCCCATCTAATTGGAAGTTGGGGGAAAAATAAAATAAATGAATGACAAAAAATAATAATAATAATAACAAGGTTGCATGAACATGCATACCCTTAAACTAATAATCTGTTTTTCACAAAACCACTCCAAACCTGGGAGATGTGGAGGGTATCTGCTGTTATCAGTCGTCTGATGTTTGATCAGATTCAGGTCTGGACTGGTCCATTCCAAAACATCAGTCTTATCCTGGTTTTTATCCTTATTGATGTGGATGTGTGCTTTAGGTAATTATCATGCTGTAAGATGATGCTTTTCTAAATGAAATTTGAAGGTTTTGCGCTAACACTGGTTGGTATTGCTAAGGATTCTCTCCACCCTGGTTAAGGCCCCAGTTCCAACTGATGATAAAACACCCAACACTGGATGCCTCCACCACCATGCTTTACTGTATGTACATATGCTGTTCTTTTGGTGCCAAATATACCTTTTGGAATTATGGCCAAAAAGTTCAACCTTTCCATGACATCATAGGAGATTTCAAATGTCTGTTAGCTAAATGAAGCCAGGCCTGGATGTTATATCCACCCTACTCTACAGTCCAGATATATGGAGAACATGGTATATTGTTGTTACATGTACTACACAGCCAGTACTCCTCAATTAATCCTGCAGCTTCTTCAGTGGTGCTGGGCTTGTGCTGTGAGACGTGCTACAAAAATATCAGGAAAAGCCTCCTGGAACATCTGAACTTTATTAATAGGGGTTAATAGGAGGCACCTTCAATGATAACAGGTGTGTGCTGACTCCAATTTAACATGCATTTGAATGTAATTGGTTAAATTGGAACAAAACCACATCCCCAGTTATAAGAGGATGTGCACACTTGTGCGACCTCATTATCTGAGTGTTTTATTTTTACTTCACCTTCCTGAAAGATTTGTTTTTCACTGTGCATTTTACAAATTGTAGGTCACATTAAAGGTGGGAAAGTAAGAAATTATTTATCTTGGTGTCTTGGTGTTTTTTTTACATTAAAAAATGTGGTATTTTAACAGAGGTGTGTAGACTTTTTATATCCACTATAATCTCCAATATTATTAGCAAATATTCCTTGTTTGATGCATTATTGAATGCATTTGAACCTTTGAGCTCTCATGTCCAGCCTGGGTAACAATAGTGCTATGTGTTAGTGGCCCAGCTTCTGGACCTGCCCTTTCAGGGGATGCACCTGTGCTTCTGGTTTATCCAATCGCAGCAGCCCTGAAATATTCTTTCAGATTTGGGTTCAATTCAGGAACACAATAGCAGTTGTTTTTACTTTCAAATCTCTGGGTAAAAATTGGGAAATAAAACATTATTAGTTACCAATTTTTTCTGTTTTTATTTATTTATTTTTTATTATGTTTTTGTAGACCTGCATCAATCATTAGATTGGTTGTCAACCATTATATGAACCTTTATTGAATCTGACTATTTTGATAATCGATTTCAGTCATTTTAGACAAATACATGCCATATGCAATATTTATGGTTCCAGCTTCTCAAATCAGATTATTTTCTGTTTTTTCTGTAATAGCAAAGATATGACATTTGGGTTGTGGACTGCTGGTCTGTACAAAGAAAAGACATTTTTAGTTGAATCTTCAGTTTTGGGATACCCTAATTTCTTGACTATTTTTTTTGTCATTATATATAATTTTATTGCATTCTAGTCTATAATGGTCTTCTGTGGTTGGCTGTATGTCTTTAGGCAGATGAGCTGGGGCAGTGTCTCTGTGCAATGTTCCATTTATTATTGACATTCAATTAAAAGACCTGACAGTAAGTGAAGAATATGGATGGTAGTTGCTCCTTTAGCTGTTGTGAGTTATGACAGTCCTTTATGCTGTGATGCATTTAGCTCCACACGCCCATTCTGTTGCAGTGCTGACTGCGGGACAAATGGCTGAAGTCGCAACGGTTCAGTAACCGTTATCTCGCCGTGTCCGTTGCATCCGTAACAGGGACAAGCTTAAAAAGATGGCACACTGATCTGTGCAGATCGTGTTCCTGTCGGTCCCCGCCTGGCAGTCTGCAGATATCGGGCTGACGTCTCGTACAGAAACACAAACAGCGGCGTGTCAATTAGTGAGCACAAGTCGATGCTCGGCTCAAGCATCTGCTGCTGACAGTACAGAGACTGTGTGGGATGGTATCTGAAGTGTGATGATGACATCCTGCAGGTGGTGCAGGTCTTTCATTTTTCATCCACAACTGTCCAGCATTTTTGTCCATATTTTTTGTTTTTTGGCCATATTGCCCAGCCCAAGTTGTGTGTTAGAGTTCATGTGATATTAACAGCAGGACTGTTTGAAAGTGAGAGCCGGTGTGAGGCTATAAATAGTTGATGTGGCTTCTTCCTCGTACCCATTCTTTACCTCTGAACTGCAGGTCTGCCTGTATTTGTACAGAATGTCCAGGTGACAGATCGTTATTCTGGCTTGTTAAAGTAGTGACTGAGTAAAGTGATTCGCATGTTGAAGAATTGAGGATTACAATACCCGTGTTGTTTCTGGTTGCTACTGGACCAGAGCCAGGAGAAGAAAAAAAAACAACAGAGAACGTAGCTCATGCTGTGAGAATCTGTGTGCTGTTGCCACAAAAAAGCACAAGTTGCAACAGAAACGGTGCGAGAGGTGAGTGAGAATGAGGCAAAATAGTCGCTTATTGCGTTTACTTGAGGAAAAAAAAAAAAAAGATGTTTCATCATGATCTGTTTCACCAAACTAACAAGATAATGATGAGCCCTGGGTGACTATGAGCACATCATATAAAATGCAGGGATGGAACTTGAGATGCCAATATTTAATGCACTTTTCAGTTATTGCCAATATTTATTTATAACCTAAACTTTGAGAAGCCTTATAGTATCCTATGGATCTCGTCTGGTGTTGTCTGCAGTATATTCTTCTGTTATATATTTTCTGTTATATATATATATATATATATATATATATTCTGTATATATAGATAGATATATATCTATCTATATATATGTGAATGAACAGACAGGTAAGCGTAGCCTTAAAAGCTCCTCACAACATGTACATCTGCTATTCTCGCCGTCTAACACTGGAACAGATGCCCTATTGTAACTTCCCCCTATTGTTGGCCTCTATCCATCCCTCTTTTTCCTCCTCGGCCCCTCTTTCCCACCCTCCCTCTCCCTCCCTCCTCTTCTCTCCATACAGTTCCTCTACTTTCCTCTTGTAAGCCTTTAATGGTGATTAGCTGCTGAATGCATCTCTCTGTGTCCCCCACCATCTCTCTCTCTCTCTCTCACTCTCTTTCTTGCTCCAGAGTACAAGTGCTGTCACTGAACTCAGTCCTGCACTGTTAACTGAGCTATTGATTCACCTCAGATGAATACAGTATGGGAATGTGGTGTAGGGATACAAGGTAGTGGTGTGTGTGTGTGTGTGTGTGTGTGTGTGTGTGTGTGTGTATGTGGTGGACTCCTGTTACAGTATCATTGGCAGAGCTGTATGCGATCTAGCTCCGGCTTAATGTTTAAAAAAAATCAAACACACACACACACACACACACACACACACACACACACACAGACACACAGTGTATTCCCCCTGTTGGATCCCTATCAAGGAGCCAGAATAAAGGTTCCCAGGACAATAGGGGCCTGAGCTCTCCAGCTCTGTTTAATACTCACACTCGGGTCGGTCAGACCTGCTTCACTACTCTGACTGCATTGTGCAGCCGGTCTCAGCGGGACACATTTATGGTGGGCTTTGTATCAGGCCGACATACTGTAGCCTGTGCTTGTTGTCCACTGCCCTCCTCCTGCAGCATGGGATCACAGTTCAGTAAAAGGTTTTATGAAGCGCTGCTATTTTAGTTCATCTATAGATGTGATTCATTTTGAATAACCTTAAACAGCTTAGACTTAAGTCATATTTAACTAAAGTGTGCTGAAAACACATTTTCACACCTACCTTTTTTTTTATAATTGCTTAATTAGATGATCGAATTCAAGGTTGTTTAAAATTAAAAGTCGTCTTTAATATAATAAGATAATATAACTTTTTCAGATGAAATATTTTATAAAGAAAATAAAAAAAAAAAATTCTAGAGTTTTTAGGCCATGTTGCACAGTCAATTTTTGCACAATCCTGTCAGTCCACATCACAGTGCAGTGTGTAGCGGTTTCCTGATGGAGGCAGAGAGGAGAGACGCCGGAGAGGCCGAGTTGTGTCCTTCAGGATGATATTGGCTATGCGGAGGCGCCGTGTTCTGAATATGTTTTCGGCGGGAGTGGGAGGGGGGCTGATTATTTTCTGTGATGTGTTTACGACCCACTGGAGAGCTTTCCCTGTCTGCCGCCGAACAGCTGGCCGGCCGCGTTGCAACATGATGACAGGTCGCAAATTATCTCCCATTTAATGGTAATCTCCATAAATAGATATCTGCATATGAATATTAGGCAAGTGACAGTTATTACGCGATGCAAAACCGGTCCAATTTCTATTTGTAGTCTGACCAGCATTGACCAATCACGTTTGAGTGGGCTGTGGTTGCTATGGTTGCGTCCAAGTGTTAAGTCTGTGTGGGAAGCTACGACGACTGACTACATTTTATCATGACACCTGAAAGAGTTTGTAAAGCATTAGTTGCTATAAAAACTATATATATATATATATATATATATATGGAAATAATATTTACTAAGGAATTGTACACTTTTTTAAACATCAGGTGGAACTTAACAATATACTATAATAATAATAATAATAATAATAATAATAATAATAATAATAATAATAATAATAATAATAATAATAATAATAATGATAATTATAAGTGGTTTATGAAGCAATTATTAACACCCTGACAATGTTTTAATTAGCTACAAAGTATTTACTACACATTTTAAGTTATTATATTATAATTAAGGACGCACCCAAAGAAGGATTTGTGGCCATGGCCAAATAAAAATAAACACTTGGCCGATTACAGAATATCAAATGCAGTTGCTTTTTCAGCAAATGGATGTGATTTGGAACATGGTCATACATGTCCAATAAGCACACATCTGAAAAATAGTGTCAGCTCGGCTCAACAAGCCTCAAAATGCTAATGTCCTTCACATATATGGTTGACTATTCGAAATCAACGTGTTTTGGACTATGAGAACATGAAACTCCACACAGAAAGTTCCCAGACCAAGGACTTGAACATACACCCCTCTAGCACACTGCTCCACCATTTGGCCCAGCATAACTGCATATTGTGAAAATAATAGTAATAAAAATAGAAATGTCAAAAATCCAAATATTGTATCTCCTGAGTTCTCTCTGCTTTTTACAGGTGTAAGATTGCTTTTCTTTTTTTCTTATTGTTATTATTTATGAGGATTTTTTGGACGTCCCAGCAAGTTTTAGTCAGAAACGTTGACATGTTGAGACATTCCTGGTCAAAGATTGAGGCATTTCCGTTGACCCCCCCCCTCCCCTGGTTCCATTTCAAGCGTGAATAACTCACTATTTTGTGTGTGTAGTGGTGTATAAATGAGAAACTAGACTCTGCCAGTGCTGGCAGTCCACCATTCCTCCCTCAGGACCCACTGCTCTCCTCATTTTTTTTTTCAGGTTACTTGCCTTTACATCGGTGTTTATATATCGCCCTAGGGGCTCCGGTAACATTATAATGATGTTTTCTTCATGATATCCTTAAGTGTGGCCAAGTGCAAGTGTTTAAACGGACTCAAATTAATTCATTTGTAGAATTATCCAATTCGTCGAGAAAAGGCAATCTGCATAATCCCCCCCCCCACCTTCACTGGTGTCTGTGCCTCTGCTCTGTATTCCAGTCAGCAGGAAACTACTACTTCGCAACCCCTGGCCGTAAGTACTGGAGCTTGTTAGGGCGATGGGAATCTCTGAAAGGTGATCAGTGAAAAATACAGCCAGAGCCCTCGTTAAAGGAACACATTGACATTCACATGTTTAAGAGCGTGGTATCTCATCAGCAGGCCGGTGCTCGCCGCACCCGGGCGAGACGGTGTTCACAGCGCCAGGGTAATGAAATGGCACATTGACATCGTTGCGTTTGTCACCAAAACCTTTGGGCGCCGCTTACCGCGTGCTAGCTCATTATCTTACAGCCGTCGGTGCCGATCGGCGAAAAGTGAGGGATGCTGCCCACGAAATATGAGGAATTGAGGCTGAAGGACAAACGATGATGATTTTTTTGTCACCGGATAAATGTAACAGGTAACCGGAAAAAAGGGGAACCGACGGCGTACAATGATGTCAAAAAGTCCTCTAAAAACAACTCCGGTCAGCTGTTGGTGGGCGAGGACTCCTATTCATAACACCCAAGCTTTCACCATGAATTTTTATCCCCTAATGCAGCAAAAGGCTTGTTTTCCATGCATTATCGTTACCTCGCTTTATCCAACTTTCCTGCCAAAACATTGTGGGAGCTGGGCATCGAGTGGCTGTCCTTTGCTAGGAGATTATCGATGAGCTGCTAATGAAAGGCTTATTAAAGGCGAGCGTATTGATCCACCCGGGGCTTGATGACAGTATCATTGCAATAGGGATGCAATTGAAAAAGACACACGCTGCCGAGTGGAGTGAGGATCCTATACACTGCCTCATCACTGTGTGCCTTTAGAGTTAATATCTGTTTCATTTCTGTCATGTTTATCTCATCTCAACCTCACATCTAAATGAAAATGAATTTATGTGCATAGAGTGCGTAAGATTCACTTAGTTGATATCGAGCTATGACGTCTGCCGTGTTTCCCAAATTTTGACGCTGCTTTCGTAGTTTGATGATGCTTTGCTGTGTTCTCTCTCTCTTAGTATCTGCCATTGGCCTTTAGTCACAACTGTGGATCACTTCCTGCTCCTTAACCTGCCTAGTTAGTCATCACAAAGACAAAACTACATTTTTCAATCAGTCAAACTTTGATTGATGTGATTAAAACCACCAAACAGGATTCATTCAAATTCACAGAGGTCTATGATGAGTAATTTGACCATGCTCCATATTATCAATGTTGCAGCGACTTAGACAGGCTCGCAATATTTGTGGAGTTCTATTTTTTTCCAAGTTTGCTTTTCCTTTTTTTCCTCACTCTGAAATATGGATTTTTTCAAATGATTGATATTCCATGCATTGATATTCCATGCAGTTTTGTCGGCCCCTCAAATTTTGCCCAAACCCTATGGACAGGGCTTAGAGTATATTCCTAAACTGTTGAAAGTTGGCCGATAGCTGGAACTGTAGCAGCATCATATATAAATACTAAAGAAGGACTCCTATATGTACCGTATTTTCATGACTATAAGGCGCATATAAACGTCTTAGATTTTTTTTCAAAATGTGCGGCGCGCCCTATAGCGCAGTGCGCCCTATGTGTGTTGTTGTTGTTGTAAGGCAGACGTAAAAGAGACCACCTTGAGGAGGACGTGGTAGAGAGGGGGATGCGTGGGCATGGATTGTGTATAAAAGAACAGGTATGTGCTTTATGCAGAACATTGTTGTTTTAACAACCCTGAAAATGGCAAGAGAAGAGACACGCTTATGAAGCTCAGTTTAAACTGAAGGCTATCAGCTACGCCGAGGAATATGGGAATCGAGCCGCCGTGAGAGAATATAAAATTAACGAGTCGATGGTTCGCAAGTGGAGGAAGCTGTAGAACGAGCTCCGACAGGTGAAGAAGACTCAGCTGAGTTTCCGCAGACATAAGGAGAGGTGGCCGGACTTAGAGGAAAGACTCGAGCAATGGATCGTTGAGCAAAGAGCGAGCGGGAGGAGCGTCACCATCCGACTCAGAGCAGTAACGCTAGCGGAGGTAATGAAAATTGAACAACAAGAGGTCCGTCTTGGTGCTGGCATTTTATGAAAAAGTACAATTCCATTTTTTGCAGCGACGTCCGGCGGATTGTTATGAAAAGCTGGTGAATTTCCGGCCCTACTGCCAGAAGCACATCGCCGAAAAGGGGATTTTTAAGAGAAAGACTTTGCCTAAAGAGATGTTTCCAGCAGGCGTCATTATTAAGGCAAACGAAAAGGGCTGGATGGACGAGGAAATGATGAAGGATTGGCTGAGGCAGGTGTATGTACGGAGACCGGGAGGTTTTAGGTTTTTATCCACACATCACCGTTGCTTCTGATTCGTGACTCTATGCGAGAGCATCTCACAGCTGATGTGAAACAGAAAGTGAAGCAGATGAACGCTACGCTTGCTGTTATTCTGGGAGGTTTGACCAAGGAACCCCAACCGCTGGACATCGGTGTGAACCGGCCGATCAAAGTGAGGCTGCGAGCGGCGTGTCAGCGATGGATGACCGAAGGAGACCACAGCTTCACGAAGAGTGGTAGGCAGCGCCGGGCGAGTTACGTCACAGTTTGCCAATGGATTGTGGATGCTTGGGCTAACGTGTGTGCTGGCACAGTGGTTCGAGCTTTCGGAAAAGCCGGCATCATTTCTGAGGATCCGCACGGCCCAGAAAGTGACTCATGACTGTTACCGGTAATGTGCTTGTTTTTGCCATGCCGACGCATATTGATTATTGAGTGATGATTAGAAAATGTTATTACTTTGTAATTAATACTTGAATAAAGCACAACCAAACTCAGTTTTGCTCCCGATCTATTTTTTAAATACGCACACTTGTATGCGTGTGTTGTTGTAAGGCGGACGTACGTATGGTAGTAGAGGAGGATATGTATATAAAACTTGCGCCCTATCATCAGGTGCGCCCTATGTGTTAAATACAGAAATGGCACACATATATGAAACTGCGCCTTTTCATACGGTGCGCCCTTTGGTTGTGAAAATACCGTAGGCATATACCTGTCGCATATGTAGCATATCTCTGTTCAGGACCCAAAAAAGTGCAGAATTGAGTGTGAAATTGATCAGTTGGAACAGTTCTCATGTTGACATACTGTGGCATTCAGTTGACTTCAAACAGCCACCACAGTATTAGCCATGGACCATGGGCCACGGACAGTCCTGGCCACGGAATATGCTAAATCCCTACACAAGTTGTCTAAATAAACGTGCTATCGCGGATGTGCTACCTGACCCTGGATTTGCACATGAACAGATTGCTACAGCATGTCTCTAAAGCAGAGTCAGACACATTTTATCTTCTCTATCCTTTCAGACAGGATGACATCCCTTTGCCGCTGCACTTTGCACGATATGAAATGAAAGCCTTGTACTTTTTTTCCTAAGCTGTATTGTAGACTTAACAAATCAAAACAAGATTACTGAGTTTTTTTTTCTGTTTACAAAACAGCAGCAGCTAAAGTTCACTTTTGATAGACTGAAATCTGCTTTTAATTCAAAAAGCAACATTAAACACTCATATACGAGCATGCGCATGCAAATACATGCATATAATAAATGTATTAATAAATACACAAAAAGGGAAAGACTAATTTTAGGACTTTTCTCCACAAATGAAAAGGATTTAGGTAGGGTTGCCTACCTTTTTAGTTTCCATTGTTATCAGAGCGGTACAACAAGTTTCCTCCCATATCCAGTGTCCGACCAAGGGAGGAGCTGCAAGTTTACTGCATGACTCAATTTTTACACCTCCACACTCAACATTGTGTTGGAATCAGATTGCTGCAAGGTTACCCGAGGTTGTTTATATGACAAACATAATGCTCAGCATAAACCCCAGTCAAATTAACTGTAGGGGTACACATCATGTTAGAGAACTTTTTCATTTGAATTAAGACGGCGAGACGAGGTGGTGTCACTGCTCTCCTCACAGCACTAACTCTCTCGGCTTTCAAGGCGACACAAGAGAGAAAAGGCAGTGTGTTTAAACCAAGAATGGCATTATAATATAATAAAACATAATGCTGTCCTTTATGCGCAGGAGTAAAATTTTAGCCCATCAGCAATCTCTGCCAGATGAAAACCTTGAGCGTCCAAAAAGCAGCTCAGTATCCAGAGGAAAAATGTTGACAGTGTGGGTTTCTGCAAACCACAGAAAAATTGAATATGCATGAAATGTGACTAGAGACATAGTTAAAAAATGTTTTGAATGATTTTTTCTTCAAAATGACCTAAATATGAATACATATATATATATAAATATATTTAATATATATAATATATATAATATTATTATTATCATTTTTTATTTAGGATTTTCCAGAATTTTGCATAAAAGACAACCTTTGTTTGTGAGACAATGTCCATATGCAAAGGAGACTGGTCATGTGACCTCATAAATTGCATGTCCTTCAAAATAAAAGCCCCCTTTTTGTGCCTAACTGTAAATCATATGTTTTATATCAAAGCGTTTTAGAAAAATAAAGATAAAGCTATAATTGCTATATGGCAACACTATGCAATAATAGAGGGTTCCATGCCAGTTTGACACCACTGTTATTGACATTTTAACAGATATTTGTTAAGGCAAGGCAGCTTTATTTACTGTATACAGTGCATTTCATACACAAGGCCACTCAATGTATTAATGTATGTAATTACATTAAGTATTAAAACAATATGCATGAACAAAGACGATTTAAAAATGAAAATAAATGCATGAATAATACTTGATTATGTTTTAATTAAAACACACCATGTAGTCTTTACATTTTTACCCTAAAGCTTTTTTGTGCCGAAGCCCAAACAACCTTAACCACTGCACCATGAAGCAGTATTTATGTAAATTTTCACATATATGATTCATAGAAAATGAAAACATACACTGTCGTTCTGGAGACTGTGTTGCCAAAAAGCCACTTTACCTGAAAGTTGGGACTTATTATCTGAATCGAAGTTGGCTAATGATAGAATTGAATGATGGACAGTTTGAATTAGCTGTGTTTTCATGTTTTCCTGAGATATTATTTCATGCATATTCCATCCTCCGTTGTCAAAAACTGGCACCTGCATTACCAACAATGCAACCAACCATGATATGGGAGCTATTTTCACATAATATAACCCTGATGAAAGCAAAAATAATCAGGAGCCACTTAGAATAAACTGTGTGTTCACCTTTCTGACCATGACCTATCTTCTGCAGCCTCAGTGCTGCTTCCGATATGGCCGAGTACATTTTGTCATCTGACTGATTGGAGGACAGGGTGGGACTTTGTGGCACAGCGCTGGACTGCTTTGAATCCTAATTAAAGATACTTTGTGTCTGTAGTAAGCACACATCTGAACAGAGAAAAATGACCCGCGGTGCTCCCCAGTGCTCCATTCTGTTTATAGCACTGAATGGTTTAAGGTCTAAATATATTTCTGCTTTGCTGCTACGTTATGAACCATCCAGACCTCTCAGGTTGTCTGAGACAGGTCTACTTCCTGTCCCCAGAGTCCGAACTAAACCGGGAGACGCAGCATTTAATTTTTTTATAAGCTTCACATATCTAGAACAAACACAGATAAAAGCGGCAGGTCTGCCACAAGTCTCGGTTCTTTTAAATCAAGGCTGATGATGTTCCTGTTTTCGCTGCCTTTTATTAAATCCAACGATTTATCCTTTTAATCTCACATTTTATGGCCTAGTCTTTTTCAACTTTCTTACCTTCCTCAGTGACTGTTTTTAACTTTTTAGATTGTAACTTTACATATCTCATGAGGAACACATATAATTTCCTATTTTGAAATGTGCTGTATAGTATAAGTGAAGCTGCCCTGCCTTGTCTTATCTTAGGAGTACCAATTAGGGTTGTTTCAATGGATGATATCATCATCCACCATGGTGGATGACCCAAAATTGTGATGCCACGCCCCCTCCTGTCAGAAATACACACTGATCTTGACCAGGACACAGTAACCTAAAACCTATTGAGGGGCGCTTTCTAAAATGACTGTAACTGAGTAACCGGGAATCAGTAAAAAAAACAAAAAGACAGAATAGTTATTTCTGGCTGGATTAATTTTTAGTTTTTTATAATAGTTAACTTTGTATGGACAAAAAAAAACATTTTAGGTTGAATCTCCAGCTTTGTGATCAACATAATCGTTCGTTGCATTTAAAGAAGCAAATTAGATGAGAATGCTGGTGATGGTGTAGTGATATAATAAGCTACCCAACTGTCCTTGCTCCAAAAATTCCAGAAGACTCAAACAATCAGGTTGCAAGTGGAGAACAATAAACAAATCCTCCCAAAAAGACGTGACTACAAACACACTGACAATGGTGGCTCAGTCACACATAAACCACGAGCAGAATGGCATTCTCGCTTCATTAACACAGTGAATAAACATTTGATTACGTTACAGTGGCAACACACAGGCAGCTGCGTGTGCATCGTGTGTGTGTGTGTGTGATTGCAGTCTGTACAGCTCAATTGTTAGTTCCAGCCTGAACGAAGAAACATGCAGGTTACACGCTGCTGTCAAACAGGTTAGATGAGTGCAGGTAAAGGTTGGAGGAAGGGCTATGCTAATGTCAGTGCCCTGGGTAAGAATGTAGGCCAGGCAAGCAGGTGTTGACGCCATTCAGGCAGCCACACGCACGCAGGCAGCCGCACGCAGGCAGCCAGACAGGTAAACCAGGGAAGATACGTGCTGGCAAGCAGTCACACAAGTAACCAAGCAGCAGCGTGTTCTGGGGGGAGCAGGCAGTGTCAGGTAAACAAGCTGCGGCTCTGCCTGTCTGCTGCCGGAGCAGCGGCAGCCTGGAGAACAAGCTATTAGAGCGGCCTTTATTCTCTGCTGCCCCTCCTATTCACACACACACACACACACACACACACACACAGAGGCAACTACTGAGGCGCTCACCCAGCTCAGCTGTGCAAGGTAAATGTATAGATTCAGTTTGCGTTATAGTTCACATATGTGGGCTACACGTGTGTACACATGTTCCTGTGTTTTTTTTTTCCTGAACAGAGCTAATTAGCTGCTTTCACCTGTCACTTGCTGTGTTTACATGCTGCTCCTCACACTCCGGTTTTAAGTGTCGTTCAGGTTAATTATTTTACAGGAACCTTTGTTGCTGTGAGATTGAGTCCACTAAACGAGTTGACAAAGCTAATGAGCAGCAGTGGCTGGATTTAATTGGCTGAGTGATGCATTTGGTTGTTTTGGTTTTGTCTTTTTTGTGTCGGAGTTGTGCAGCCATGTGACCCGTGTGACCTGTGTCACATGTGTGGTGGATGGAAGTCAAACCTTAATCCACTTTGCTACAGTGAAGAGTTTAGAGGGTGCAAATTAGTTCAGTTCCCTTTTGGTTCCCAAGAAAGTGAGTGAAGAAGGTCACTGGTGATGAGTGTGTATGTATGTGTGTGTGTGTGTGTGTGTGTGTGTGTGTGGGTGTGTGTAGCAGTTACCATGCAACACACTGCACCATGCCAGCCCTGTGTGTGTGTGTGTGTGTGTGTGTGTGTGTGTGTGTGGGCTGTCCTCTAGAGGATCATCCTCGGTTACATTCATTCACTTAACAGGTGTTGTAGCCGCAGGCATCAGGTAGCTGTGTGTGTGTGTGCGTGTGTGTGTGTGTGTGTGTGTCTGTGTGTGAGTGAGTGAGAGAGAGAGAAAGAGACGGAGAGACTGACTGACTGACTGAGGGGAGATATCGTTTTGTAAATTGAAATAGTTTGTACAGACAGGATGCAGATGACTCCTGAAGATATGAACCTTAATCACAACAAGTAAAAGGTGGAATTGATGATGTCACGGAGGAGCACGGCATCATGGGAGATGTTGTCTTCCTTGCTCTGCAGGCAGCCGGTGTTCATAGTTCAGGTTGTTTTTTTTTCTACTTTCTGCAAATCTGCATTTCTCTGAAGCTAGAATGCCTTTACCATGGTAAAATTAGCCCAGTTTGTTCCTCTGATGATGTGATGAGTGATTAAATCTGTCATCTGGTTAAAGATGGTCAAAAAATGTGGCTTGAAGTCATTTGATGGTAATCCAGGGACAATGATAGGCATCCATATACCCTCCTTTGATTAGATTCAATTAAAATGACTGAATTTTGAATTGAATTTGAACGTTCACAATTTAACAAAACATTTGAAACAGATTTAGCCATTTTTACCCATTCTGAACTAGAAAAACTGCACATCAATTTCTTGGGAGGATGTTCGTTTTAAATAAACCCTAGCTTCCAGCTTGTTTTGCACCTGCCGCTCTTTGATTTCGCCCTCCTTTTTTTTCTTCCCTCAGTTTCTCCCCTTAATACCGTCTGACATTACTTACCTGTGAGCGGACGCCGTATCACCTCATCTCTTCGCTTTTTCTCCTGCAACATGATCTAATGTGTCTCTCATACAACAAAGAGGGAACGGGGGAAAGAGGGAGGGAGGGCAGGGGGGAGAGGATGGGAGGATGGGAGGGAGTTCTGTGGTGTGGTATGAGACAGTCCTGCACTTTCTTAATCTACGCTCTGAAAGAGAAAAGCATCCCACCTTCTTTATTATCATCAGGCATAGATAAGAACCACCGTGTGTGTGTGTGTGTGTGTGTGTGTGTGTGTGTGTGTGTGTGTGTGTGTGTGTGTGTGTGTGTGTGTGTGTGTGTGTGTCTGTAAGGCCATGTCTTATAGACCCCAAAACACCAGGGGATATTGTCTCTTTTCATTCTCTCTTGAGATAATGGGGCCGGTGTAATTTCGTTGAGGTTTACAGATATCGGCCAAGGCTCACCTCAGCACAACAGAGTTCAATGGCATTTGGATGGTGGCATTTAAAAAAGCCAAGGAAAATAACGTAATAATCTCTGTGGAAGCAGCTATTTACAAATAGAATCACACACGGGCTCCGAGGATATACCGTAAGATCTTGTTACGCAGGTTCGAGGTTGGCGAGGAAATAAAAAAACACTTTTTATTTGGCGAACGTTGATGATTGGATGTGTTTCAGAGCAGCTCTTCATCTGGAGAGGAGGCGTCGCCGCTCAGAGACCTTGGTTTATGATAAATGATGCATTGTAAGGATTTTGAGCAGACCACATTGCACTCAGTCTTTTTTTTGTATCGCCGTCAATAAATGTTTTTATTACGTGAGTTCCTTTGCCTCCTGTCTCCACTTCTTTTTCTGGTTGCCCTGATCCCTTTTGTTTGGTGACCACATCGGTCACTCACACTAATAATCTGATTATTTTTCTGGTTTCTTTAGTCTTTTATAATAGTAAACTGGTGATCTTTGGGTTGTGGACTGTTGGTCTGGATGAAAAAAAACATTTTAGGTAGACTTTTAAAGCTTTTGGGAAACTGACATTTGACACCATTTGACACCACTGACTGATACTGAACAGATTGCGTTGGGATCTGGACCCAAAGCATGCATGTGTGTTTCCATGCAGTGTGACACATTATCTACCTGTAGCTGTACCGTCTCTTACATCTCACAGAGCTCCAGAAGCGGAGTATTACCTTCCTGTTGAGCGCTGTGGGGGGGCAACTGAGTTTGTCCCCGGAGTGATGTCAGTGGAGGACGCTTGATTCTTTGTTGTTCTAATTAAAACACTGTAGATGGCTAGGAAAAAAAAGACAACATATGCATGGCCAAAATCCACAGTGAGTGATACCTCTGAGAATATAGGGTTTTCAAGTTAGTAAATTGTTTGTTTTGTGTGAATGCAGGAGAGGGAAATGATAAAGCTAAGGCAAAAAAAAGCAAATAACCAATTAAGAGAGGGTTTGCATTTTTTTTAAAGCTGGCGTATTTATCTTTATTTTTCTTGTAGTGCTGGACTGTACTGTGACGGTGCAATTTCTATGCAAATGTGTTGTTAAGCCCTGATCTTTAGCCCCACAGTGTAATAAACTGTGTTCACTCCCAACACTTGTTTCCATTCACCATCCCAAAGAATCCACACAGAAACATCCTGTTGGAGCGGGGATACTGTTTCACCATCAGCAAAAGATTCTGGGTTGATATGCAGTAGCGAGCCTCTACATACAAGGTTGAATCCTGGCCGAAAATTATGATAACTTTCATGAGGAGGTGCTGTTTATCTGTCATCAGGATTACAGGCAAAGCTACTGGGCCCATTTTTTTCTAAAGCTTGGTGGTAGGGTGGAGAATTGGTCAAGGATGAACCTCTTCTAGAATGCTCACATTAGGTTTACAGCTTTTAACTTGTGGAAATAATTAAGAAGGCAGCATGTACCGTACTGGTTGGAATAAAACCAATGTGAAAGAAATCAGCCATTAGACTTACTACTTTGAGATCAAACCAAATGTCCAGTCAGTTTATATTTCTTAACAAGCTCCTGGGGTTTTTAGAATCAATTTAAATAGTGTTTCAGCTTGGTTTGGCCTGGACTTTTTTACGATCCAACATTTCCTCAGGTCTAATATAGGTCTAAAATAGTTAGATTAACTGAGATATATTCAAGATAATAATACATGTATACATGCATATATAATATATTTTTATCGAGATACCTGATAGGGTAAACTCAGTCTGGAAGCTGAATTTGAACAGTACCTTAGTTTTATTGTTCTCAACCAACTTCGGTTTGTCACAATGGGATTAAGGTTCTACTTTAGACTGGGTATAGATGTTCCTATAAATTATCTCATCAGGGCCTAAATACTTTTTGTGTATGTTATGTTTTATTTTCTAATAGTCTAAGAATAAGAATAATAATCTATAAATTATTTAAATGATTTATTGATGTTTGGTTTACATACACATGTAAGAAAAAAGTAACAGTTAGCGCAGTCTGCTTCTATTTTATTTAGAAAACATTTTACCGTGAAACCATGACATACTTCACATGTATTTAAACAAACCAGTGCCTGCTAGAAATGTTATTCACACACACACACACACACACACACACACACACACACAAGCACATATATACAGTACATGTGCTTTTACACGCGCACGCACACACTGATCAAAGAGCACTTTGTGTCCATTTCCCTCCTTCCGAGCGCCTCTCCTCCCCTGTCAATTTGACAAATCCATTAGGAATCCATTACAGAGACTTTATGAAAAGCAGCTACATTATTTCGCTCCCTGCGCTGAGAGAAGCATCATAAATGATAATCATAAAAACCCAGTGATGGCATTGGTGGTCCTGGAGGGGGATTTAAACAGGATTTTTTTGCATTAGAATATACATGGGTCTGAAAATGTTCTGTGTGTGTGTGTGTGTGTGTGTGTGACTGTAGAATTGATAGAACTCTTTCACCATCTCTCCTCCTCTCCCAGCCTGGCTTATATATCTTTTTTGGTATTTGTGTGCAAGATTTACTTCTATATGTGTTTACCTCTGACATGAAATCCTCTCGTATACTTGCAGTGTCAGCTGAGGTTTTAAGGTGCATTGAAGAGAGAAACAGGAGAACAAATAGTGCACATGACCTTCCCTGCATACAAACATGGTGGATTTCTTCCCTCAGAGCTGACGAGAAAACTTTTAGTTGAGTAAATTTCTGCTGTCAGTCAGCGTGTTGAAGCCCTGCCGCTGTCCTCTCAGCTCTCGGCTCCCCCTGAGCTGCTGCTGACAGGTGTTGGATCCCCGAGCTGCACTGCCAAGTTCTAGACAGACACACCCACACAGGTAGAGGCAGACGTACGCACACACACACACACACACACACACAACTACCTGTGCATGAAAATGTGGGGGGAGAAGAAAAAAATGACATGACAGAAGTGAATGGATAAATAATAGAGTGTGACAGGTGGGAAATTGAGATTTCTCTTAAACCTGAGAAGTGGCGCCATAAAACTGGCCATTCTCACCTCGCCACTGCAGAGCGGGTATTACACGAGCTGACAAACTGTCACAGAACTTGGCCGAGCCGCCCGTTACGAACAAAGAGGAGGGGAGAGGGCCTGAAGGTGCGTCGTCCTTTCGCATTTCTGGAAAGATGTTTGCGTTTCTGAAACTGCAGCACGCGTGCAGATGGTTTATAAACTCCCTTCCCACCCCGTCTTGCCCTTCAGCTCCATCAGTCCGTGCCTCACGCTCGCATGCCACAGACTATTACGGTTCCCCCAAAATAATGTCAAATGTTCGTCTCCCCGAGGACTGCCTGCTGCTTTTACTTAACTTGACAAATAGCTGGAGTCAGACGTGCTGCAGCGGGTTTAGCAGCAGCACGCCACCGATCAGCTGTGTGCAAAACAGAAAAAACACTATGCTGGTGCACAGTGGCTCCATTACAGGCTGCACGTCCACAGCCAACACATTCAAGAGCTTTGCTGGCATGAATAATCACTGGCGGTGGAACCCGTTTATTCCTTACTGAGAAAAATCCAAATTCAAATTGGCTTCTTGGAATTCTGGGATAAGGAAAATAATTGAAAGATGGTCTCCAAAATATTGTGTTACCTTTCTTTTTACAGTTCCCTAATTTAAGGATATTTAACCAGTAAACATTGGCAAAATATAGGTAAATACAGCTGACATACTAGGTTTAATTGGTAAATATAAGCTATCATTACAATTAATAATATGTAGGTAAATGATTAGAATCAAAAAGTGTTTCCCACAGACTAAGTAGCATTGTGTGGTGCTGGGGGCTGTACTTTCATGTTGACTAGTTATTGACCAAAGTTGATGTTAAAGCTTAGTTGTTTCCTGATTATTTGATATTCAATGAATATATTACAAAAAATGTAATGTAACAAGTAAAAGAAAGTGATTATTTCAAATACTGATCTTGTATTAAACTTATTTTGGTTAACAAAATAAATGTTGTAATGTAACAATTAAATAATTTAAATACTATAATTAAATGTGAGAAGTTAATAAGAGTGCAACAAGCTTATTTGGTGCATTTCCTACATCCCCTAACAGATCACCTAATTGTACTTGGCTTCCTGAAAAAATGCCTTCAGTGCCCTTTCAGAAATGACCTCCATGGGTCCTGGCCTGTTGACCTCAGTGTGTTTGCATGCATTAGTGATGCACAGCTTGATCCACAGTAACAAAAATTTCCAAATTCATTCAAATCGGTTAAAATATAGCTGGAGAATACGCTTTTTGTAGGGTAGGCCAGCATAAAAAAAAGACAAAGCCATTTTTGGATGAATGACTTGCACAAAGCTTTCCAGGTTAGTCTCAATTAGGCATCCCCATGAGTAACTGTTCATGCATTGTATGTAGGCTAGTGGGAAAGTCTTGTTAATTAATTCTTAATAATGTTGAGCTAGGATATTATTAACTTCCACATGAACGCTGGCGAGAAAAAAAAAGTGTGCTAATGCAACCGTGCGGGTTCCTTACAACTGCAGCTTTGCATCCACAGCCTAATGCCTTGTTTTAAATGCAAGACATGTCAGGTTTGCAGAAGCTGATAAGGCCATGATTGAGCTATTCAAAAGCATGACCTTTACCTTAATAAATGGATCAGGAAGAAGATCTGCTACATTATTACTAGTGCAGTGCAGTGCCCATAAAAGGTGGAAGCTTAAGTAGATTTCTCATGTTTGGCCAAATGAGGGTGAGTTGGGCTGCTCCATAGTCTTAATAGACAATTTGCACATTGGGCAAGATATGGACATACATTGAGATAAGGAGAGACAATAAATTCAATTATTGTATGAAAAAAGCCACAATTTATGTTCAAACTGTGGATCTTTGTGTTTGTTTTTTCTCATTGTTCCTATACATTGTAACAACCTGCATGTTACTGTGTAGATACTATGTGTTTACGAATAAATACGTTTAGGCCCAGATTCTGTGTTGTAGGTGATAGTGCTGGGATTTCCTGAGGGTCTGTGAGCACGTTGGACTAAGACCTTTGTTAGTGTGAGGAATAACTAGGCGTCTTAACGTGTGGTTTTTGAGAGATGTTACGATATTTTTGTTACATGGGTTGCATGATTGGTGCAGTAAGAAAAAAAACAACGGAGGTTTGAATTGGGGTTCAACTGGGGTTGGTGAAAATGTTGATTCCCCTTTGACATGTATGCACAGCTGTTGGTCTCTCACTCCGCATGTGTGAGCAAGAATGACAGAATAGTGTTGAAAAACAAAATTCAGCTTAATTTCCGAATTTAGTATATGCAAAAAAAAAAAAAAAAAAAAACTAAGGCTGTATACCTCAGTATTTTACCCAGTAAATATATGGTGTCATTAGGTAATTTAATTAGGTGAATGCAGGAATAGGTAATGCAGAGAAACTAACTTAGTGGAATAGCTCCTTAGCTCCTTATTTTTTTGTGTGTTCCACGTCACATGCAACATCTATGATGTATGTTTTGTTTTTCCTTGCATTGCAACATATCTGCCCTGCACAGCACTTTTAACCCAGCACAAATTTCCTTCGGGACATTGAAGTTTATCCTATCTTATCTTATCTTATATTTCAAGAACCGTTCACCCGCTAAACTCTACACTTGGTGGGTGCGTTGCCGAGGACCCATGGGCAGCGCCGTGTCAAGTTTGAAGCTGATCGGATGAGCGCTTCTCGACAGCGCTGCCAGCTTTTCCGGGGGGCCAGGGCGTCCAGCGTCCTGCGAGCAGGCTGCAGAGCGTCTTACCTGCACCTTAAACTCAATTTCTCTTACAAAAAACTATATGACACCTCCAGGTAAACCCTTAAACTTAAACTTTTGGTGTAATAGTTACACACAGTAACAAATGGGGCTTTTATTAAATCTAATGTCAGTAATTATGCAAACGCATATGTCTGTGTGTATCTAATCCGATTGATTATAATAATTACCACATAGTCGCAGTGTTGAGTTCTGATGAGCCTGGACTGTATTATCATATGATTATTTTTTTTGGAAACCAGCTAGTTTGGTGCATTATATTTCATTTTTTTAAATATGTATATTATTACCATAAATATTTAGCATTTTCAGCTGAAAAAAAAACACGTGTCCTTTCCTGTAGAAGCCTTGACGGATTATGCTTTTGTTTTTTTTTCCTCCTTCTGCTCATTCTTTGTATCTTTTGAGCCTCTCTTAGTCCTGCTGCAGTGTTCAGGACCTCTGACATTAGATTTATTAGACTGTCAGTGGACTCAGCGGTACCTCTTCTGAAACCTAGGCCTCATGTTGTGTGTGTGTGTATGTGTGTGTGTGTGTGTGTGTGTCTGTGCGCTTGCTGTACTGCAGCCTCGGTGCAATTGTGTGCATGAACATATACGCGCGTGAGAGTTGAGAGAGTACATTGTAATTGTGTGTGTGTGTGTGTGTGTGTGTGTGTGTGTGTATGTGTGTGCACTGCCCACAGCGGACTACATGGTGTGTAATCAGCGGCTGTAGCTGGGTGTGGGAGTCGCAGGTCAGGGTTGGTGTTTTAAGCTGCTCTGTGCAACACAACAAACACAGCTGACACAACAAGTGGATTAAGTCGCAGTCCTCACACACACACACACACACACACACCGTCTCTTACCTCGGCTCCCTCGCCGCGTGTCCCTCCATTACACCATTAGCTCTGTGTGTTACTTACACAGACTCAAGGCATTTGTGAAGAACAGTTAGTGACATATTTATGGACATTTTGGATGTCATCAATATCCACATAAGAAAACAAGTCGAGTTTAGTTTATTTGCTTTTTTACATGCACCGTTTTTTTGGGTTTTATTTTTCCTTCTCATTATTAAAAATAGATTATTATAAGTTATCAATAATCAGTGATCCACTGATATGAATTATGTTATATCAATATGTTTTCTAAGTGTGCCCACCTCTATGCATTAAAAGTTCATTAAGCATCAAAAGAAGAAAAAAAATCCATTATAATTATCAATATTGATCATTTAAACACATTTTTATCCTATCCTAACCTACTGGATGTGATTAAAAATAATAAAAAATACACTTTAAAAAATACTTTTTTCTACCCAGTCGCAACATTTGCAAAAGATTAAAAAAATATAAATAATAAAAATGAATAAAAAAGGCAGCTGCCCAGATGTGTTCTGTCCTCTGGTTGCAGGTGAGATTATTTCTGCTTGGAGAACAGAACCTGCCTCTGAGAAATGTTTGTAGAACTAATACTCCAAATCTCCTGGAGCATTTTAACAATTTCAAAAATAGAGAATTCAGCTCAATCATTTCACAGATGTTTCAGCTCAGTTGTTTGGTTACAGCTAAATGCAAAAGGGATTTTTTGATTTTCCTTTTTTTCAAGAAGGTTCATGAAGTAGGTTTGCTTGCGTTCTCACATCTAAGCTGTCACATATCGACTTCAGCTCAAGCCCCGAGGATAGACTCTCTAGTATCTTCTGGCTACTACTTTGGTCCAGACTTGGATTTGGACTTGGAGAAATTGATTGTCTCAACAATTTTTGGATGAAATACCATGGCAATGATGTTTTTGTGAACTTCTATTGACTTCATTACGTCAAAATTTCAGAGGCTGCTCTGGTATCTTCTGAATTTAATCTCTTGTTTAGGATTTCTTTTTAGCAGTTTTTACTTTTGCTAAGGACATATTTATTTCCAATAGTGTTTATCTGTGAACAAGAATACAGAAAAAACTACTTGTTTGTGAAACTTAGTGGTATGATTTAATCCCCAAAATACACAAATCTATTTTTTTCTTTTTTAAATCCACACACTTTTTTATCCGATTTGGCCTCTGAACTGCATCAACATGGCACTTATCTGGAGATTTGTCAAACCGGATAAACAAGTGGGGAGATTAAAAAAACATCAGATTAAGTCGGTTAGTCTAGTGACCCCAATCTGGATATTTTTCGGATTCTTGAGGTCAAAGCGCATGCTCACAGACAAAGTGTTGGTCACACTAGCATGTTCTGTTCAAACCAACGATGGTAGACATCTCAGGTTGTGTCTTAATACTTGTGGTATCATTTGCAGCTTTACAGCTGAATTTAAATTTACTGCATGACGTGCTAGTAGATTCACGTTTCATGTAATCCATGTAGATCTACCTGTGTTTTTGACTCGCTACCATGTTGCACTGCACATGTTCAGACCTTCTTTCATGCAGGTATTCAAAATTTTGCTCATCAGCCTCTACTGTTCTGTTAGAGTAATGCAGCCCTTAGACTGATCATATATGTGTTGAGGTCTCTGAGACATTTGTCTCAGGGTGTGGAGGGAAATTTATTTATTTATTTATGACCAGTGGTCAAAAAAATCCAGTAAAAAAAAACATCTAGACTAGTGGAACTGGGGCAAACACATTTCATCTTTGCACATTGATGAGAGTATGGGCCAGTGTGGATTTTTTAAGAGAATCAACACTCAACAGTGTAAGATGTTTTGTTGTCGAAAATACATCTGAAAATAGCCTCTGCAGTTTATTTAAAGAAAAGAAACTGATTTTTTTAGATGATTCAGAACTACTGCAATCAATTCCTTTGCAATTATCCCCAGCACAGCAGAGTCCATCCTGTCTGTTTTTACCCAGAAATGGGTAACAAATAGAATAAATATAAGATAAATATATTGTGCTTGGTACAATTAGCGATTAGTTTGATATATAATATAATGACTGTATTTCCTTATTCCTCTGACTTATAATTTCATGTATTTATTCAAAAGTTTACTTTTTTTAATGTTTAATGTTGTTTTCTTGTTAATCATGTTTTCTTAAATACAATTACGTTGACTGAAGGAAAATGAGCTAAACGATCTGCCAGCAGAATAAGATACATAAAGGTGTTTGTACCCAATATTGGCCTTTTTTTTTCTAACCAAATACCAGATATTTCCTGTGATAAAGATTTCATTTTTCTGCAGCGTGGGGGCTCACAGACATGTACCGACACATACGCATGGAGCCTTTGTTAGGGCGAGACATCTGCTGTTTGTTGTTCACGAATTATTGATAGCGGTAAACAGAAAGTTGAAGGGAAAACAGGCATTTCTCATGTTGATGAAATTTTCACGACCTGTCAGCCCACTCAAACCGAACGCTTTGTTACCAAGCACGGCGGCGACACCGGGAGCCGCGTCTACACTATGCGGTTCCCGCTGTGAGCGGAGTGGCTGGGAGAGAGAACAACACAGGAAATAAACATGTGTGGATAGCAGGAACGGGCGACACGGTGGTGCGGTGGGTAGCACTGTTGCCTCACAGCAAGAAGGTCGCAGGTTCAAGACCGCCTTGGGCCTGGGTCTGGGGCCTTTCTGTGTGGAGTTTGCATGTTCTCCCCGTGTCTGCGTGGGTTTTCACCGGGTACTCCGGTTTCCTCCCACAATACAAAAAACATGCTCAGGTTAATTGGTAAACTCTAAATTGCCCATAGGTGTGAGTGTGAGAGTGAATGGTGTGTGAATGGTGTGTGTGCCCCACGATTGGCTGGCGACCATCTGGGGTGTATCCCTGCCTCTCGCCTTAACGCGCTGGGATAGGCTCCAGCAGACCCCTGCGACCCCGAAAGGGAATAAGCGGGATAGACAATGGATGGATGGATGGATGGATAGCAGGAACAGCTCAAATCTCCCCCTTTGTAGTGGAAAAAACTATTTATTTTATTTTTTTTTTTTTTCGCTTTTGAATGGTCAAAAAAGTAAAGGTGTGAGCCTAGCTCAGGAAACCCAACTGATATATTTTGATTCCTCATATAAATATACTAAATTATGTATATTTTAATTATTTAAAGTCCACGTTCATCAACAAATAGAAACATTAATGTAAGTAAAAAACAGCATGTGAAGACAGGAAGAAAACACGTGTCCGTCACGTGATGGCGTGTCATGCTATGGTGTAATCAGGAGGGCTGGAGCATGTAAATAACGGTCTATATGCACGTCTGGTGCCAGATGTGGCCCACTAACACTGACGTACATGGAGCCTTAATTAGTGGATGCTTGCATGTAAATGTGTGAATCAGGTAGATGCTTCCACACAAGGGCCTGTTCTCTGGAGTTGTTTAAACTCACAGCATCGGATCTAAAACTCGTAACCCTGGCTGCTGACCAGCCAGTCAACCTGAACAAAGTCATAAATAGCCACAAGTGATGTCAATTGAAATCTGAAGAGAGTTCACCAGATTAGTCTGTAATTATTGTGAAGGAATAATATTTAATAGTAATAAGTATGTTCTGTGAGGTCGAAAATATGATTGTCTCATTTAGATCTTGTTTTTTTTCTCAAACAAATGGTTCCTACTGCCTTTTTTTTTCACTCTGTGTATGCATGCATGTGTGTGTGTGTATGTGTGTGTGTGTGTGTGTGTGTGTGTGTGTGTGTGTGTGTGTGTGTGCGTGTGTGTGTGTGTGTGTGGAAAAAGCTGCACCCACTGAGCCGACACGGACACCAGGAAAAAATAATTGAGTTAATGAGTTCAGAGTCGTTCATTAGTGTGTCAGCATTGTGAGACGGTTGTAGGTGTCTGTGAGTGGAAATACATCCACCACACTGACACAAGTCAGACAATATCCCCCAGATGTGCCAACAACTGGAGCTAACATCAGCTCTGAAACATTTGTTTTGTAGTGTTTGTTTCACATTAGTGAGCAACAGAAATATACATTCCAATTAATGTTGGCAACTCACCAGTTCCAATATTACCCAGCAAGGCTGTTTAATTTTCCATTGTTCCAAATTGTGATTTGTCTCCCCCCCTCTCTCTCTATTTCTTCGCTCCCTGATTTCTTCTTTTTTTCAAAGTCAACACAAGTGAACACAAACTGTAGGTTTTAAATGTATATTTTTTAATATTATTAAGGGAGGAAAAAAAAAATACACACCCATGTGGCTGTGTGAAAAGGTAATTGTCACTAAACATGATCACAGGTTGGGCCTAATTTCTTGTTTCTTGGTCATCACTTTTCACATCACTGTATATGTGTAATTTATCCACCAAGATTTCACTTTTTTGAGATTTTTGTGATCGAAATGTCTGATTGTGAAGCTTTTTTTTCATAATTTGTGTGGAGCCGATTTACCGGCATTAATGTAAAAGAAAAAAAAAAGTACGTGGCCGTACAATGAATTTGACTCTAGATGTTCTCCTGTCTGTCCACAAACTCCCAAAATATTTATAGCAATAGAAGAAGAATCAGCATTTCCGGTAACTGCGCAGTGGCGGCATTTGAAAACAATTTCCGCTCCACACTGGTGTGAAACTAAGGGACACCGGTCGGCTCGGTCACTCGCAGAGATAAAAGATGACAAATGATGAGTTCTTCATCACCAGTCACTGCCTGCAGTGACATGAAATTAAAGATGGAGTGTGACAGAAAAAAAAAAAGACCATGTGTGCAAATACCCATGAAGTGTAGGAAAGACAAATAGGTTTTGAGAAAGATGGGCGGTAATTATTGCAAGAAAAAAGGCACCATATTAGGTAAAATGTGACATCACAAAAATGTGCTATATTTGATATATTGCTGATTACGTGGGGACTGGAGCGACTGACGATTGATGCATATACATACATATACAGTGAAGAAACAAGTATTTGAACACCTGAGAGAAAGAATGTTAATATTTGGTACAGTAGCCTTTGTTTGCTATTACAGAGGTCAAACATTTCCTGTAGTTTTTCACCAGGTTTGCACATACTGCAGGAGGGATCCTGGCCCACTCCTCCACACAGATCTTCTCTAGATCAGTCAGGTTTCTGGACTGTCGCTGAGAAACACAGAGTTTGAGCTCCCTCCAAAGATTTTCGACTGGGTTTAGGTCTGGAGACTGGCTGGGCCATGCTAGAACCTTGATATGCTTCTTACGGAGCCAGTTCTTGGTTTTCCTGGCTGTGTGCTTTGGGTCGTTGTCGTGTTGGAAGACCCAGCCACGACCCATCTTCAATGCTCTGACTGAGGGAAGGAGGTTGTTCCCCAAAATCTCACATTACACGGCCCCAGTCATCCTCTCTTTAATGCAGTGCACTCATCCTGTCCCATGTGCAGAAAAACACCCCCAAAGCATGATGCTACCACCCCCATGCTGCACAGTAGGGATGGTGTTCTTCGGATTGTACTCTTCATTCTTCTTCCTCCAAACACGGTTAGTGGAATTATGACCAAAAAATTCTATTTTGGTCTCATCTGACCACAAAACTTTCTCCCATGACTCCTCTGTATCATCCAAATGGTCATATGCAAACTTAAGACGGGCCTTGACATGTGCTGATTTAAGCAGGGGAACCTTTCGTGCCATGCATGATTTCAAATCATGAAATCATGCAATTGCTCCGTAGCCCTTTCCAGCCTTGTGGAGGTGTACAATTTTCTCTCTTGTGTCGTTGGACAGCTCTTTGGTCTTCGCCATGTTACAAGTTAAAGTCTTGCTGATTGTATGGGGTGGACAGGTGTCTTTATGCAGCTAACCACTTCAAACAGGTGCATCTGATTAAGGATGATACATGGAGTGCAGGTGGACTTCTAATGGGCGGACTAACAGGTCCTTCAGGGTCAGAATTCTAGATGACACACAGGTGTTCAAATACTTATTTGCAGCTGTATCACTCAAATAAATCGTTAAAAAATCATGCATTGTGATTTCTGGATTTTTCTTTTTAGTTTATCTCTCTCACAGTGGACATGCACCTACGATAAAAATTTCAGACCCCTCCATGATTTCTAAGTGGAAGAAATAGCAAAATAGCAGTATATAGCAATTCAAATTCTTTTTACTTTTTACGTTTTCTTCACTGTATATGAAATGAAATGTTTCTCCTCAGGATTGTTTACCTTTCCCAGCATTATGGCCCTGCTATTTCTGGCGTCTTTATTTACTCCTGCAGCCACCATTGTTATCTCCCCACTGTGCTGTCTGGAAAAGTGGAGCCTTAAGTGTGCTTTAGTGCCTCTCCTGTTGCCGACCTTATCCCTGAAACAACGTAGCATTGCTGAACGATTTATGGTGTGGGGTGATATGGCCAAGGAGAAAGATTATTTCTTTATTTTTTATTTTTTCTTTTACAGAGTAAATGACTCAAGTGGATATGTGTTTATGTGAGTGAGTGCCCATTGTTAATGGCCAACAAAAGTGGCACTTGGAAACATTCAGAGCATGAGGGGACTGAATGAGGCGTGAGCGAGGACTGTGAAGGATAAGAGATTACATAATAATCCAGCATTTTTTTTTTCACACAAACAAACATTGCGTTCGCTATTTTATTCAAATATTCTAGCAACTTTGTTTTATTTCATCACCACCATCAGCCGTGATGTCCGAAACACATATTCAGCTTCCCCCTCGGTGATACACGAAACCAATTTAATCTAGCGTGTTCAGGCATGCAAACAGTTTAGGGTGAAAAAGGTGAGAACATTGCGTGGATAGAGAAAAATCTGCCACAACTAAAGGGCTTCATGCTCTCCCCTGCGAGAACAATTAGAAAGATATTCCCTGTACATGCTCATTTGTAGTTACTTTTAAGTACACTTGCATCTGCATGGAAACTAATTCTAACAGCCATTATGGGGTAAAACAACTCTATATAAAAGCCATAGAAGTGGGAGCTCATCACAAAACAAGATTAGGATGTTGTAAATCAGCTTATAGTAGCTTCTTTTAAACCTCTTCCACTGGCATGTAATTGGAAAAATCCATACAAAACTTACTTTAAGCCTGTAATGCATAATTACATGTGAGTAACTGGAACAGAAACATGAATTCAATAAGACTACTCTGAAGCTGTAATCGGTAAATTTCAGCTTCAAGACCTAACCTGCAGGGAAACTGCAGCATTCTGCTCCATGGACAAAGAGATTAACACAGTTTTCTGTTTCTTTGCTCTGAGACTCACTGGTTAAATATGGCTGTTATAAGGCAAACACATATTACACATATCAACCATGAAATTGCTACTTTGCTTTTTACAGCTTTTTAGGGTTAATCAACAAGTTATGCTGCATTAAATTATTTTTGGACCACAACGTGGAGGCCAAGAACCAAGACTTGATTTGTGAAAAAAGAGGAAGAAATGCGCCGAGACTTATAGCTTTCAATAGAGATACTTCTACTATACACAATATATACATATATTGTTTGTTTGTTTTATCAAGTTGTATAATTGTGGTTATCATTTTTTTTGCAAATGAACCCTTGTTGTTTCATTAGGAGGAAGTTATTTGCAGAATTGGCCACTGTGGATATTCAGCTATGATAAACACAAATACAGCTTCTATTTGGTCTGTGCAGTTCAATAACTGGAAGGAGATGAGGAAGTGTGTGAGAGGTCACGAGATGGAGGATAAGGTCAAACTAACAGACTACCAGATTCACTTCTCTCTTTGCAGCACATGGAGAAACAAATCCGCTTATCCTGATTGGCTGATTGCCTAATCACTGTATGCAAATTTCATTAAGCGTTGCTGAGACATGAGGTCAAGCCCATAGAAGCCATCAGCGGGCCGACACATTACGTACAACTATACAGTCCTCATAATTGAACTTTCAATTTAAAATATTAACATCCAGTGGTAGGAAAAAAGGTGATTTAAGGGCTAATCCTTTCATCACATAATGGATACAATTTCACGTTAGAGTGAAAACATAGCATTATAGTAATTAGTTTGTCACTTTAAGCCCTTTTATAATAGGTCTCTGATATTTATAAAAGATTACAAAGTGTGTCGTAGAGCTTAGCCTTTACAGTGGCCTAAACATGTTGAAAAATATCATCCTAAATTCCTACTCTGTTAAAGAGGAGTATTAAATCGGCGATGTGAACAGTCTTATAATGTCTCCCATGGTGTTGGAGAAGCTTTCTCAGGTCTGAGTAAACAATCATAGTTTTTTTTTTTTATTGTCTTAAGCTTTAGCTTTGGAAATAAAATATAATAGAAAGGCTGTAGTGCACACTGGGCAGGAGTTTAAAGATATGTGTATTTACCTAGCAGGAATAGTCTAATAAAAAACTACAGATATGTATATATTCTTCAGAACCAAAGCAAGCTATTTAGCTAGTCTCTTGCCACTTGTATGACACTCGTACACTCGTATGACTATTTAATGCAATTGCAGTACCCATTTAGGTAATTTCCTGGAACTTATCATAAAAAGGAGTTTTTGTCCATAGTTGGGGGTGATGATCCTCCATAGGGGTGCCTGATAAATATAAAATAGTGTCAAAAAAGGGTGTATGACAGTAGCACAACGACAGAATGGATAAAACATGTAGCGACTTGATTTGTGCAGGGTTTCATAGACGTGGTGGAGTTGACAGGTCTGTGCATATTCATTTTGAGCCGCCAAATCCGACATAACTGACGAGAGTCTTGTAAAGCCCTAGCACCTGTGGTCCGTGGTGTGGAACAGTGCGTTTCTGCTGCTTCTGCAATTTCGTGACCCTTTGCATGTATTTATTTATCAACCGGTTCCCCGACCTGCCACCTCCAAATGAGGACATTTGTGCCCTCACAGGGATGTCTCCCCTTTATTGCATCTATTTTGAATGTTGTGGGGGTTTTATGGAAGTCAATGCGGCTACGCTGCATGGAATAAAATTTGAAGCAGGGGGGCATGTTTTGTGCATTTCCATGTCAGATAAAAAATTATTATGGGCCTGGGAAATAAAACATTGTAATATATAATGTTATATAATGTATATATCCAGTAGCTACATCATAAATACAAAAAGAAAATAGTTGAATATAATATTGATAGTTTCACTCAAGGTTTACGTAAAATTCAAAATATTCATATAATAATAAATAATTCAAAAATAAGTGTAACATGTATCTTCTACAACGTTAAGTCACATTGTGTGGTTGAACATCATTAGGTTATGCTATTATAGCAAGATGCAAGACTTTAATATTATGGAAATGGAAATTATTTCCACCCAATTATAATATGATATTTATAATGAAGAATAATAAGAATGTGTTTTGTTGAGTGTGTCATTTTAAATATGGTTGTACCTACCCCATGATACTGGGTCGCCCACACTTAAATCAAATGTTGAACTAAAATGTGAAGGTTATGATGGATTAACCCTTTCTTAATAAGTTTAAATATCCTTTAAAAGTCATGTTAGATTAACCTATTTTAATTTATAAGTTGTAGTAACATAAACACATTGTGTTGACCCAGAAAATGCAAAACATTTTCTTGCTAAATTAGTGTGTTATAATTGGATGGAAACACTTACCATATTTTATATATGTTCCCTCCTTCCCTTTCTTTTTTTTTCTTTTTTGGATATTTCCCTTGATAATGATCATCACTGAATCAAACAGCCTGTCATTTAACAGATAAACCACAAATCAAGTTTATTATAAAGGGGTCACATTCAGTCCTCCTGGTCCTAATAAAAAAGATCAGTAAAATCAATCAAGATCAATAATCTTTGCCGATGCAGATATGAAATATTCCATATCAATATACTGTATGTTCTAGCTATACCGTCCGCCTCTACATTAATGTATTAAATGGAGGTCAGTTAGTATACGATGCCCCCCAATATTTAAGAGAAAATTACCAGTAATTATCAATAATGATCAACATAAACACATTTTTATATCACCCAGCCCTATGTGTTCTTGGACTGCCCTTCTAGTTCCCAAGTAGTTAAACCAACAACTCAGAGCGTTGGCTGGTAGGGTTGAGGACCATGTCCCGTCTACTGTTGTAACTATTGCAGGGTGCTGGATTTCCCTCTAAATGAAATCAAACCAACCTACGTCTCACTCTCTATAAACACCTCTCTTCTCTTTTTTTTTCACCCCTCTTCTCTTTAACCTTCATTTCCTCCCCCAGCTCCTCTCTCCATCCACTCTCCTGTGGACACCGGAATTCGTAGTTATGTGTGCTGTTAATAATTCAGCCTGGAGGATGGGTTTTGGTCTTCATTTGCAGCAGGAAATGCTTTGCTCCACTGAACAATGCACTCACGCCCGGGCCCCTGACGGGTCTTCAGAGGCAGAAATGAAAAGCGCCCCCCCCCTCTCCTCCTTCTCAGATTGCTGCTTTCAAATGTAGGGTGTCTGGGAAAAAATGCAGGAAAAAGTGGACAAGAAAGACAGGAGGGCTTATTTTTATGTTTCTTTTCTTTGCATGCTCCAAGAACACCTCGACAAAGAAGTAATACTCTCAGTAGAGGACGTTTTTTTCTGCAGGTACAAGAACACAGGCATTTTTAGAAACATATCTTTCACTTTAAAACACCGCTGATAAATGTATGAGTCATTTTTGCTCCATTTCCTCTCTTCATCTTTCTGCATTTTTGCATTTCCATTTTTTTCCCCCTTCCGATGACACATTTTCATGCGGTGACACATTAGTATCCATCAGTTTTGAAGGGCAGGGCGATCAGGGAGGCCTGGCGCCTGCTGCGTGTCATGCATTATGGCAGAGAACTCATTTCCTGCCTGAGTTTAACAATGTCTGTGTCCTCTGAGAGGTGAGACTATATGAGGGACACATTATGAGCTTCTACGCGTTTCAGATATTATATGTGCACGTGTGGAAATTAGGCAGAAACAGGATAACGTGGCAGGAAGTGGGCAAATTCGCTGTGACCTCCGACGTGGCCTTCCAAATTAAACCAGAAGATGAGTTGTATGACCATTTGACTCCAGGATGACCCACTGGAGCGTTTTCTAATCAGGCTTGTCTATTGGCAGTAATGTGCAGAATAACATTATGTGTCTGTTTCCAAAACCTTCACACATCAGTGCTAATCTATAGTGATGCTGTGGTAAGTTCTGGTTAAGGAACAAAAAACACTTGGTTAGAATTGAAAAAAATATATGATTTGGGTAAAAATTATCACTTATTTCACATTTATTCACATATTGCAAATTAGGATCTAAGCTGTCACCTCCAAATATATAAATGTGTCTGATAATTAACAGTAGTTTTAGAAGGGTTCTGTCAACATGCTCATTAGACTATTAACATTCCATGACCAGCACCAATAGCCACATAAACACTAAAATATTTATGCAAATTTTAGTGAGATCAGCCCCAAAATTGAATGGGTTTATCTTTGACCACCTTTACATCCTACCACTAAGTTTCACTAAAGTCGGCCCAGTAGGTTTTCTGTAAACAGAAACATACAGTATATGATATATGATCAACCTATAAATGTGTCCTCATCTGGCACAACACTATTTTTCCCCCTTACAAAAATGTCAAAAATGCCACTGAACTGTGGCAGCTACGGTCGAGTTTTGCTCAGGTTCCAGCTGAAACTGCAACTACTTGATTGTGGTCGGAACCTCCCTCATCACGGTTCAGAGAACGACTTAGGCACTTAGGCCAAGGTTAGAAGAAGACTGCTGTTAAAATAAAACTGCTGAGTGTTACGGTGCTATAACAATTCAGACCGACATAATTTAAATGGCAAAGAGGTCCTTGTAAGTTAAATGTCAAAATAGATTGCAATAAGCTGGACAGAGTCTGTAAATTTTTATTAGGCCCGCGCGTTGCATGTATTAATCAGCTTGTTCTCGGAGTGGCGCTTAAACTGAAAGCAGAAAGCCCCGCGCTGTATTTGTCCGAAGACGGATCCAATAAAGTTTATCCAAGTGAGACGAGCATGTTCTCGACAATGTTGTAGAAAAAAAAAGAGGACACTATGAACTGAAAGTGCTAAGATGCTAAGAGAAGCAGATCAATGAAATACAGAAAGAATTTTTTAACCAAGTCCATTTATTGTCAATTTAACATCAATCCTGTAAAAGTAGCTGCCATTTTCTCACGTGAATTTGCTTCAGACTCACCACCAAATGGAGAAAAACTTCACAAAGACGTAAAACAAGATGTATGTCTGTTAAAGAGACAGTGGCTAGACCATCTGAACCTCTCAGACATGCCTCTCTATCAGACAAATATTATTTATCCTATCACACGTAGAATGTAATTGCAGGATTTGTCCATCTGCCTCTAACAATGAGCCATTAGCTTACGAATACAATCATCAATTATGAATGTAATTTCTTGTAGCATATTAGAGTGGAGTGGAGAGTTAGGATTCATGAGGCCTGAGTGCAGGCCCCAGGAGCACAAGGCTGATCTGAAAGGCTAGAATCTATGTAGGTGAAGTGTAATTTATTTACAGATATGAGCCTGTTTACTGTCTCATTTGCAGTATATTGTGCAAATTCCCAGCACTCGTCTACCTTCAGGAGTGGGAAAGTGTCTCTGTTCTATAAGGGGATTGTAAAGCTGTTTTTTACAGTTGATGACTGACTTGATTTACATTTACCTCAATGAATTATGTATCCTTTATTTAACTTTTACCTAACTATCTTAAAGAATGGTTTTGAAATCATTGTTCGTTTGCATTTGAATGGTCTCATTGAATTGAATTGCTTCAGATAGTTTAGATTGACTGAGATGCAAGTTAATTGACACTAACCCATTACCTTTCACCACCTTAATGTGTTTTCCCACTTTGCATGGATATGTTGTGCTGACTGTTGTTCAATTTTCAGTGGACTGTAGATGAACTGAAATCTGCTTCTTCAAAGAGCTGTAACATCTAGATAACATTATTGAGAGAGACAGGGTGTTACTGAAGGCTACAAACGGCTTCTTATAGGCATATTATTGGCTGGTAGAGGATCCCGTTTTTTCTAATCAAAAGTGTGATTCTGCTGATGCATGCAGGTCAGCAATTCAACTTCAGTGTTAAAACAGTCATTAATTATTTAACAGACTGATCAAAAAAGAGCAACTAGAAAAAATAAATAACTAATTGATGTTCTGCCCCATCCCATGTCCTCCTGAAAACAATGTACTAATCAATCATCAAGGTGATGCCAATACCAGGACCAGAGGGCAACACGCCATACCAGGATCAGCACTGCAATAAAATGGAATCCTTAAAAGTGAAAATGTCTAGTATTTGATACAGTTAGTCCCATTTTGAGTTGAATTATCCTAAATATCTAATTTCGTTAGGAGATAATTTCCCTTGTTTTTATTGATTATGATAACTTTTGTCATGTTTTCTCAAAATAAGACTAATACTACAGCTGATAATAAAGCTTCTACTCAATAATGGATTCATTTAGTCATAATCAAATAATTCTGATAAGTCTGACATTTTCAATATCCACTTATACCTCACTGGGGTCACAGGAGTCATCTAGAGCAAATCCCAGCACATTAAAGGTGAGAGGCAGGAATAAACCCCAGACAGGTATGAGCCTATCACAGGGCACACACAACATTCACACACACACTCACACACTACCTTTAGAGTCTACAATTAACCTCAGCATGTTTTTGGACTGTGGGAGGAAGCTGGAGAACCTGGAGAGAACCCAAGACATAAAAAGCCACACAGAATGGTCCCAGAACAAGGATTTGAACCTGCGAACATGGACATAATAGTGTAAAGAAAAATATATATATGAGATACTTTCTTTGAAAAACTCAAAATTAGCTAAATTATTTATTATGATGATTATTATTATTATTATTTTGTTATCTGCCAACGGACTATGATGATTCTACTCAATCTTGGATAAGATTTCATTTTTTGCCTATAATTTTTTTTTTTTTCATTGATGAGTTCATTAGTTACTATTTGCATGGTGCAGAATTCTGTCAACTGCCCATTCAATTTTTAACATTCCACTGGCCAGCAGGAGCCATTAATAGCCACTACAAATAAATGTTGTGAATAGGATCCAGTTTATCATTGGCCAATCCTGCATTTTGCCACTGACTTTCGTAAAAATTTGCCCACTATTTATTATTTATTTTTTTTTTTTTTTGCAATCCTGTTCCCAGATAAACAGATGGGCGAATGGCACCAAAAACAATACCTCACCACAAACGTAATGATATGATCTGACCTCAGGCAATGGAGACATGGACATAGTTAGGATGTTGAGCCTGACTCAGTGTTTGGCTTCAGCAGTATGTGTGAAACTGCTGTGTGAGTCCAAACAGGCCGACTGTGGGCTGCAGGATGTGCTGGTGACCTGCCACCGCCGGTGTCACACTATCACGCCGTGTCACTGCTCCAGGCAGCCCTCAGGCAGAGGGATGAACAGGGTGGAAGGCCAATCTAGTTGTAGTTATATGTCGCAGGCACCCCTCTCCTTTTGGTTCCGCAGTAAAAAAGAAAACATGTAATATTGGCAGGGCAGCGGCGGGTCAGAGGTAAAGTGGCCATCGATTCCTTGCTTCTCCAGGCTTGCTGTATCCTTGGGTCAGATACTTGACCCCCGATGGCTGTAGCCGGAGAGTGTGTGTGAGTGTGGGTGAATGCCTGGTTTACTTCCCAGTTACCACCATCTGAACCTTTAAGCTCTCTGACATGACACAGTAGAATATAATTTCAGGATTTATCCATCAGCCTCTAACAAGGAGCCATTATCTTACATAACACAAATAAAGTCATCAATTATGAAGGTAATTTCTTGTTGCGTATTAGAATGTGTATTTATAGGATTCATGAGGCCTGAGTGACACTAAGAATCAGTGTATGAATAGGTGAATGAATGGATGCTGCAACGATTAGTTGTTCATTGAATCTGACCATTCAGATAATCAAATATTCAATTTGAGTAATTTTAAAGAAGAAAATATGCATATTCTCTTATTCCATCTTTCAAATCTGATTATTTTATGGTTTCTTTAGCTTTCTATAAAAGTAAACTGATGATCCCTGGGTTGTGGACAGTTGTCCTAGTACATTTTTAGCATTGGAAACAAGTGAACAATGATCAAAAAGAAGTTGTCAAAAGATCATTTCAATATAAAGCTCTATGGGATGAGAATAACCCCCCCTCTCTCTGTATATATATATATATATATATATATATATATATATATATATATATATATATACAGATAAGAAGATGAAATAAGTAAATAAAGCATATCATAAAATGTGTAAATATAGTAATATTAAAGTACAATAAGAAATTGTGAGTCACATTCAAAATTAGCATATAGTGTAGTGCAAGACATTGATAATGTTCACATCACTAATTATTGTTAATCAAGTGGATTATTCTGTTAGACTTAGCCTGTTGGGTAAGCAGGAAGTCTGTATATGTCTATTATGTATTATACTATAATGTCTTATTCTATGTATATAAAAGTTCTAATTTTCTAATAATCAATGAATATTTGAATATCAAGATAGTTGTTAGATGTGGTCCTAAAACACTTGTAGTATATAGCGCTTTGAGTGGAGAAAAAGACTAGAAAATCACTACACAACTAGGGAAAAGAAGGGAAAAAAGTAAGTCATAAATAACTAACAACAGGATAGTGTGTGACAAAATCAGAATAAAAAAAATCCATAAAATCCATCCAAAGTGGGATTAAATCAGGTGTATCCCGTGGCTCCTTCTCCTCTCGCTCTCTCTCCGATGATGCTGGCGTGTTGGGCCCTTTGCCAACACTGAGATCTCAGTGGGGCCCATCCATATGGCCAACATGTTCAGCAGTCATTACAGGGCCATTTAACACGTCTAATTGTTCAACATTTGACACCTTGTCAAGACAATTAGTTCAGATTACGCCTGCGTAAGTCATTGTGATGTAGATCTAGTCACAAACTGGTGGAAATCTTTCTGTCGCTGCTCCAGCACGTCCGTTAATGTGATTGTTGTTTAATTAATGCAAACTACCTACAGATCAGTTCTGTATGTTTCTGGAGACCTTGTATGGTAGAAATATTCACATGTAGGGCCCAATCGACTTAGATCCCAAATTATGAGCATTAAATTGTGTATTGTGCATTCTGATAGGCCGTACGTGTAGCTGATGCATGTTTTACTGGTAATTTACTCATAAAGATTGTGTAAATGGGTGCAAACATAAACTTTAACACATTAAGTCATGGGTTTGTATGTGCAAAATGAGCCTTTATTTAATTTATAATTTACAGTAATAGACTGTTTTATAAAGGTAACCTTGATAACTTGATTATATCTGGATGGTTCAGAATGTCACAAAATGAATGCACAAATCTGCAAAGGCAGGTGGAGAACATGTTTTTCTAAGTAATAATTGTAACTATTCATAGTAATTTATCATTGAATGGATCCTTTATTCAGCCTTCAGGGAATTTAAGGTGTCCAGCAGCTCACACAGTTAGTTTGCATTTATAAATATATGTATAGTATATGCGAATTACTTATATTCTTTGTGATTAATTATTTTAATTTTTGTGCTTAATAATCTCAATGAATTGCATGCAGCAATATTTCCTGATTTCTTTGATTATTTGATAATTCAAGTAGTATTTGGCATTTTTTAACTATTTTGGCAAGAACAATGATGTGAAAGACAAAATCCCAAGGATGTTTTTGTAATCCACCATAGAGAGGAAAAAAATGCTAGGGCCGGGTGACATTCAAGTGTTTTGATGGAAATAATTGATCATTTTCATCATTAAATATGATAAGATTTTATGAATGATTTTCTTTTAAATATTTGGGAGCATTTTATGCTAAATGATGTACTTTTATTACATAAATGTAGAGGCAGGCTAGAACATATATGAATATACAATATTCCATAATTCATTAATTTCATAACAATGATTTTTCATAATTTTCTATTTTCTATTTCTTAATTTTAACAACAACCAGGATAAAAAGGCCTGAATGTGTTTATGGTTTGTCTGTTAAATGATTGACTGTTTAATTCAATGATCGATCCATTATCCATTAGCTTGAGACAATAAAATAAATATATACAGTATATATATATTTCCTTTAGACTGGATAACACCAACAGAAGATGTTACATGACTGTTCACATCACAGAGTAATCCCTTACTTTTAAAAAGTCACTTTTGTATAGACCACCGTAAAGACACTAAGCTCTACAATACTTTTTGTAATCTTTTATAAACATCAGACACATATTATAAAAGGGCTTAAAAATACCAACTAATTATATAGCGTTTTCCTGTCTAGGCATAGGAGATGCTACTTTTGTTAAAAAGGAAGTTGTAAAATAGTGCTGAAAACCAAGCGTTTCACAGGTGCTCTGTTCATATCAGCTCTGCTGAAGGAGCTTTTCCTACAGTAAAAGCAGCTGTGGATGGCAGATACTGTAAGAATCATCCACATGCATCCATTCATAGATCAATGCAGGCTGATTCTTTTTTCTGCCCTCCCGCATTGCAAATTAAACTTTCTTTTCTGTGCCAATTTTGCTTGGGGAGCATTTAATTGAAAAAGTGCCTCTCCTCCCACCTGTGACCTTGAGTAGGAATAAGTTAGTCTGCATATGATAAAAATTACTAAACAATAATGTATCCTTCCATTGTGCTTGTATGTCTCCAGGGCTGACAGCACCTTCACCAGCAACTTGAAGCGTATTCAGTTCAGATGCAGGCTCCATCGCACGGAAGTCTGGCACATTTATTGCGGCAGAAGTAATAACTGGATAAGGCCTGTTATTTTACACCCTCAAGACGGATTCCTGCAACAGGTCAGTTTCTACATTTATTTGCTGCTTTAGGTTTTATTTTTTAAAATTTTTTATTTTTTGTTTTGAATGATTATTTATTTTTGGTGGTTGGTTTGTTTGAAATTGTACATGTCTAGCAGACATCAAAAGGACATTTTCACATATGTAGTTTGTTTCATTTGGATAATATTCCCTTTCAGTGCTGCTCTCGGTTGTGTTTACACCGATACTAGCAGGTAACTTTTAAATTTGACATTTTCTGGGATCTCATACTCTTGATTCAGGCCCTGAAACTTTTGGACCTTCTCTTTTTGCAGGAAGTAATGTCCTTGGGCATTTGCAAACATTTCATCAAAAACGCATTTATATTTTGTATTACAGAAAACACATGATATCGTCACCATATAAACAAAGCATGGAGCTAAAAAAACTGCTGATTGCTTATTTCAACCTGCACTGTGCAGCTGGCTGCAGGAACTTACTATTTGCCTTGTAGCCTTGTAGTTACATCAGTTTGAGGCCAAATTAAAAATCACACTGCAAACAAACCAATCAAAAATTAAGTTGCGACTAAATTCCACTTCCTGTTAAAAGTTTATGTAGTTGGCTGGTCCAGAATCTTATTGCCACTTCTGGGATAGCATAGTGTGGTTCACTTGCACACTGCAAAATACGACCAGATGTACAAAGCCATCCGACTACCGTTCACCTACCTGTTGAAAGCCTGCTAAGGTATTCCGACGTTCTAGAGAGTGGATTCCTCATTTTTGCTGACCAAGAACATGGCCATAGACTCCAGAAAGAATGCAGATAAACCTGATCCCACTATAGTCAGGGGACAGTTTATTGAGCAGGTGGTAGCATACAAATATCTTATGACTATCGTTGCCTTTACTTTGAATTTTAAAGAGCAGCTGCGAGATGGATGGGACTCCAATGTCTGTTCTGTCTGCAGAAGCTGTCCAGTTTTAACACGGACAGGACCATGATGACAATCTCTTTTATCATGCTTTATTTGCATGTGTTTTATCTTTCACTGTTCAGGAACCTACCTTTAAGAGGAAGAAACTCTCTGCACCAAATCATTAAATGGTCTGGTCATCTGATTGGGGAAACCAGGGCTAGGTTTATGTACAGTATGCAGTTGCAGCAGATGTTGATGGATGACTCCCACCCTTTGACCAGTGAGTTTATTAGGAACCCAGACTGGGCATACATTAACATATATATGTTCTTATTGGCATTTGTGGATTTATTTATTCATTTATTGCACTATTGTTTTCTGTTATAACCATATTCAGTTGCTTTGAGTTGCAATCCATGCCGTATATGTTATTGTTGTTGTGTCTCTCCTCTCTCAGTAATTCACAGCAATTCTACCTGTGGGTCAACTTTACTCCACAGGCTGTTTTGGTCTTCAACATTAATGCCTTTTCATAGAAGTTTAACTGAATTGTATCAAAGGGAGATTGTGAAAGTCCCGAATGTTGTGGTGGGATGAAGTTTGTGTGTTTCTTCTACCAAACAGGCAAAAATTGTTTTGGCACAATCTCTTTGAACATATCTGTATAATACTATTAATCATTGTCTTGATGGAATTGCATTTCCATCAATTCATCTACAACTGTCATTTTGTAGAAGCAGCAAAGTGAGTCAGTGCTTGATTTATTTTCAAAATAATCCTGAAATGTCAAGCGTATTCTGCAAAATTTCCACTTAAAATGCAAAAAAGAAAAAACTCCCTCCTTCATCTTTTTATACCCTAACGTAAGACTATTCTATAATTTTGGTGATGTGTTTGGAGATGCTCAGTAAGTGTAAACAGCAATTTCAGCATCAAGGACAGGAGAGCTCACATTTACATATTTATATTGCACACACACACACACATATAAATGTACTGTATATGGGTGAGTGACAAATCATAGATAAAAAAGTCACACATTTTAAAATACAGTTTAAAGAGGCATTTATCAGGTCTCCCAAAATTAACATATTGTGTCATTTAAAAGTCCATTTGTACTTTTTTTTTGCAACTTTTTTTCTTTTTTACAAAATCTACTGCTATTTTTGACACAAAATATCAAATGGTGTAACCAAAAACAAATGATAACATATATATTTAATTCACCTAGGATATAAAACTAGTTTATAGCATAAAACCTTTTACCGTTTTGAAGAGAGTTCGTTTTTTAGGGTTACACCACATGACAGTTTTGGAATCATCTCATACATATTTTTTCTAAGAACAGCACCGATGACAGTGAGGTATCATAAATATTTCTGCATGATTCTTAGGTGCATTACGGTAACTGCAGTTCAGGTTTCACACGTGCATGATTGCGTTTGTGTGTGAATTTGTGGTGTGTGCATGGTATCCTTCATCATAGGGAAATGTGTGTCCTCCATGTTTGACATCAGCATATGTGTGTGTGTGTGTGTGTGTGTGTGTGTGACATACTACACTGTGAAAGCATGTTCCTCCCAGGAGAGAAACGAAGTCGGGTCACCTCATGGCGTCTGTCTTGCTGTACCTCACTCACATATTTAATCCCATCAACACTCTATCATTCGTCTCTACTAATATCCCTTCTTGTCGGTTTATCTCTCCTTCATTCTCACTCTCTTCAGCTTCCTCTCCCCCTCTTTTTTCCATTCTCAGCACCTTGTTTTTGCTCCTGCTGCCGTTGGTGATTATAGGATGTTTCTCTCCTCCCTCGTTCGACTACAACCTTCATTCTCTCCCTCCGTCTCTCCTCCCACAGCCTCCCCCTCCTCCCATTCTGCTGCTACAATCTGTTTCTATGTCATTGGGAGTTATCAGGTCAAGCGTAAAGGCTAATCTAAATTTCATTCACTGCATGACTAATAAAGGGATGAGGGAGAGCTTGGCTGCTTCTTTAACAGTCTCTCTCACTTTCGTCTGCTTCTTCTTTGTTCCTACTCTCTGTGTTCCATCTATCGCTCTGTGAGTAAACCCTACAGGATCCCTCATCCGCAGCACATTAGCAAGACACAAGACTTCACTGCTTCAAATCATCTGCAAAAATTAGAAAAAAATATATATGTCATCCAGAGAGAGCTAAACCTCACTTTATTTAATATTCATGACATAATCAAGCTATAATTCAGTCTTTGTTGTATTTGGGAGCCCCCGTCCTGGAGGCTGCTGGAGTGTGTGGACGACATGCCCTTTGCGGTTCCCAGGTGTGTGTGCCGACTACTTGAATCTTTTATAATGTTCATTCACACTGCTCCGGTTTAGAAAAGCTGCGAGGCTGCCAACAAACGCAGCAGCCACTGTGTTATCTGAAAAACTAAACCGAACATACAGGCAAGGATAAGCTTTGCAGATCAGTGATTTATTATCTGGATGTGTGTGATTACTGATTCCTAACTTTGGGTTTCTAAAGCACTCAAGGGTTGTGAGATAAATCCGAGGGGTCTCGGGATGACCATCAATATAATACAAAAATCTTTTTTTTTTTTTTTTTTTATCTGAAATAGTGGCGAGTTTTTTTCGTTCTCTCTTTTCCACACTTACTATATCTCTCCATTATCAAATAGAAATACAAAAAACCCTCGAAATTATCTTAAAGCCAAAAAAGCTGCAGAGAATAAAAGAGATGGAGAGAGTATATGAGGACAGTTCTAAAAGTTTGAATCAGAGAGAACAATCAGGCAATTTTAAATGTTTCCATTTACATTAAGTACTGGATAATCTTGAAAAAAACCTTCCTGTGCTTGTTTGTGTATTTATATACTAAAAAAAAAGGTTGTGGATCATCATCCTAAAGAAATTAAGTGAGAGATCAGGGTCACCTTCTTTTGAAAAGGACTTATTATTGCTTGCTTCTCTACCTTTTGTGTCCTATAATTGCATTTTTGAACAAGGTGCACTACTCTTCATGGTCAGAAAAAAAAGCTGCAACTGGTAATGGGAACCTATTGACCGGATCACTGTAGAAAATCTATTTTCAAAAAAGCTACATCATGACACTCTAATCTTGAGCAACTGCAGGTAATCATATATTTACAAGAAAACCTTATGAGGCAGAACCTTCAGGACATACTATATCCATAAAGTTGCCATGCCACTGTCTGTATTTCACACTATGAGCAAAGAGGCTGCATTTGTCTCTCTGTGACGCTCCACTGACACTTCTCACATCCACAAATCGACTTTACGCAGTCTGGTGACGTGAATATTCGACTTAATTCTGATTAATGCTCCATATTTAGTAATCAGCACAGCAGCGGTGTGTTCATGTGTAAAGGGCACGTTGAGAACATTCTGCACCTCCACCACTGAATCGCACCCTGAGGAACATTCTTAATCACGCACACTTAAGAGATGTAGTGGGGACTTCCACCGCGGGTTGCACGGCAGTCACGTCCGCAAGAAGGCGTCTCTCATCCAGGACAGGAGTGGAGTGTTTAACGGCATGCATGGATTCGCAAAGGTGGCGGTGGCACCGCTAATGGGCTGCTGAGATGGCGCTTCCAGATACTGTCAGAGAAGTCAATAAGAGATCAGAGTTCATGTGCACTTGGAGGATCAAGAAAAAAAAGAAAAGATGTTTCTTTTGGCAGCTGGATGGGATTGTTTTTACCAAAGTCTAACCTGACACAGTCAAGTCTTAGCTGTGTCTATAGCTCAGACTGCAAACATGAACATAACAGGTCAACATATCTTGTTTTTGGTAGAATTAGTCAAATATTGAGTAATATTGCATTATTCAACTAGCAGATCATTAGGATTATTTCAATGTGTTTTCTTGATTTTAGACAATATGATATTCTATCAGAAAAATGTTAGTTTTGTTTTCCTAAAATATCAAATTGATCAGGGGAAAAAAAAACATACCAATAAGATGAATTAAATCTGCCAGTGAATGAGATAATTCTACTCAATATTGAAGTCCTTCAGCTCAGACTACTGTCCCTGTCCCAGGCTACATGCACTGGGAGGGAAATCGATTTAATGACCAATTCATGTCACCTCCACTTTGATAGGTGGCGATATGCACTATTTAGTTCGACAGCATTGCGTTACAAGCTTTTTTCTGGCAACAAAAATGAAAAGACTAGTAAAATGGCGGGTTAGCAATGGCACAATGGACAATCTTGCAAATAGGTGCATATCATATTTTCTCTTTGCTCTGCTTACCAATTATCCAGCTGCTTCTGGTTTGACTTATTCTGCTTACATCTTACATAGTGTTTGGCTTCCAGGTTGGCATAGATCTCATTTTGCTGAATGAATAGCTTGAATCAAATCGTATTATCTAGGTGTGTTTCAGTCGAGCTGGCGTGTTGTCGTTTAGTGGTTTTAGTCAGAATATCACAATAATTTTATTTTTTAGGTGTCACATTGTCACTTGTCAAGATTAAACAGTATTATTATTATTATTTTTTTCTTTCATCATTTTCCCCTTGTTATGATTATTCAGCCACTGGACCAGTATCAAATTACAACAGCAACACCATTTAGGCTCCTCTAGCCAGACAACCAGAACATGTTTCTTAAAATAAAGTGATTTTTTTTGTTTTTTAAACAAAGTATCAGTGTCCTGTCTATCCTGTAAAGTCCTGTTATAAGTACTCTACTGGGGTTTCTGCTCACATTTAAACTATCACTAAAGTCGTCGGTGATGCATGTTTCTACCAGCCAGCTCCCAGCATAGCTCATTCAAATCAGTTCATTTAGCCACAATCTACTTACGTGAACTATAAAGTACAGTATAGAGCCGTGCTATATTGGAAGGAATTGAAAGAGGCCATAATTTCCAAAGAAGTGTTTTTTTTTTTTTCTTCCAGGAATTTAGACTTACTGTAATTTTTGTATAGAATATTTTAATTTTCATTGTCTTACATATACTGTTATCTAATGCTTAACTTTTTTCTGGTTGAGAGAAACTGACAGACTGTAATACTGTCAGAACTTTAACACAATTAGAAGGGAACACTTTGCTCTTAAACACGGATTCTATTTCTAAATATTTAGAAATGATTTTAGACCCCATTTTAGAAATAAACAAACACTCATGCTGCATTTTAAAAAAAACAACAAAACAAAACATTGAGATCTTTCTCTTTTTGAGAAAATTAAAAGGCTTTGACTTTATACAAGTTTAGTGGAATGTATAATTCCCTACATCATCACATGCTGCTGTGTGAAAAGGCTAGGAGCAAAAGCATGTTCGGAAAAAAGACAAAAAAAAAAGTTTACACAGCCTGCAAGATTCTAAAGATCCCCCAGAGACAGTTGGTGGATCTATTCTCTACACAAACCAGGAGGAAACAGCTTTAATAGTTCACATCCTTTGTTTAAGGAAACTGGTATATTCCCTGCAGGAAGGTGATGGGAGACTCCCAAACCCTTCTCATCCCAGAGCATCGCATAAAAAGCTTATATTAACATCTGTATGAGCCACACCAGTCTCTCAACTTCTGCCTCTTTATTAATGTATTTTACAACCGCCACAAATCACGGGTATTTATATTAAAAAATGCTGCATGATGTGACAAGGCTGTGGTAAAGGTTTGGTTCAGGCACAAATAGAATAAAAAAAAAAGAAAACTTGATTAAGTTTAAGGAAAATGTTAATATTTGGGTTAAAATAATCAGTAAAATGTCCATGGTGTCAGTCAGTGAAAATATGTGTTGCTCTATTGCTGATTTTTCAGCTTTTGGTGTTTTTGCATGTCTTGTCAACCTCCAAACAACTTTTTAAAAAAGAATTTGAGATAAAAAAAAAGTTATATGTATGAGATAAAAAGACAACATTAAGATTGCAAAAAGGAATTTAGTCTCAATTTAAGAAAACAGGCCTAAATTGACCAAAATCAAGGAAAAAAGAAAAGAAAATAAGCTTGAAATGAGCAAGAATAAGACATTTCAACATAATTTCACAAGAATTGGACAAATTTTACCAAAACAAGATATTTTCACTTGTTAAATTTCCATATTTTGCAGCATTATACCACAGAAGATAAAGTAGAATTCAAAGTGCATAACACAACAGTACAAAATGGTGTTGGTAAACTAAATGGGGAAAAACAGTGTCGTTAAACTGCTAAACTGTTTACTGATTCAGGGATGTAGTCCTCATGGCAAAGGTGCAGTCACCTTTAGATTTAGGGTGGGAGCAGGGTGTAGATACTAGAAGACCTCAGTCGGAGGATAAGAGAAGCCTCGGGTGGAACAGTGGTGCAGAAGTACAGGAATATACAAAGACATGAAGGGTCTTGTGATTCTGGGGTAATGAGATGAAATGAAATGAGCCAGTGAATGGATTGGTGTGATGTGGGATGAACAGCCTGGCTGCACTCCAAAAAAATGAACTCCTAACAAGTGACATTACCTTATTTTTGGTTCAGTCAATCCACTATTAGGTAGAATTAACTTGAGTTATCCTATTATTTGAGAAGATACATTTGCTTTTTTTTTTTTATTTGTTCCTGATGTTGACCAATTTTGTCTTGTTTTCTTAAAATAGGACTACTACAACAACTCAATATTGGACTAAGTTTACTTAATAAAAGATAGATAATAAAAGAATTTACCCTGATGAACAATTAGGGTATCGATTATTTCACAAGCTCTGATTTCACTGCTGTTCTGCAGTTCATAGAAGCAGTAATTTCTTGATGTGTGGTTCAACGTTCAGATTTTGGTCAGCAATCACCCTCAGGTTACTTGCTGAAGATTTAACGTTAGAGGCTGATGGATGGATATGAAGTTTCTCTTCGGCCAGTGTAAGTGTTCACAAAGTCAAAGACAAATTTCCACATGAATGGACAATATGTGCATTATGCTCTGAAGCCGATGTCTGCTTTCAGTCTAATTAAGTGTAAGAGCTTTTACTCAATATACACATAACATGTAGTTATACAGTAATATACTCACATGGATGCACCTACTCCATTAGCTTCCTCCCCTAGTCCATGACCTGTGTGACCTTCTCAGTGATAATGTGTCATGATGGATGTGGCCAGGTACCTCTATTTAATCATACTGATAGTCATGATGGAGAATTTACTACCTCGAACTGGCAGTATGGCAGTGACATATGTTCACACACCGCCACACATACTCATGCACAGCCACATGTGTGAGTCCCCTTGGACATATACAGTGTTACAGAAAAATAACCATCTGTGTGGCAGACAGTTGTGTCAGGGCTTTGATGCTCTAAACTGTAGGAAGAACCATATTCCACTGTAATTAAGGTGGTGAAACAAAGATATAAATCCTTTCCTATTATTGAGGAAATATATAAATCGTATTTGTGTGTCGACTTTTGGGAGCTGCCTCCATGCCCTTGAAAATAGAACGCAATAATTCAAATTACAAGATGGTAATAGCTAAAAGCAATGCAACCCTTGAAAACTCATTATTGTGGAATAATATTTTTTCAATAAAAGCCTTGAAAAAAAGTAATCAAAATGCCTGTGGTATTGTTTTGAAAGGCAAGACAGGGAAGGAAAGACAAAGCGGATGGAACTGCTTCCTGAGGGCGAAACACAAAACAAAATGTCTTGTTCAGATAAGCTCATCCCTCCATAAGATGCTGGCATGACCAGAAACTAATTAGATTAAAATTAATGGTGATAAATACATTGTAATGTATTTTGCTGAATTTCCTGTTAGGCTCCACCCCTACGGTAAGATCAATATGTATGATCAATTCCTCAGAAATCACTTTTTAGATGTGATTACACACTGAACTTGTAGTCAAGGCCGGCTAAACTTAGACCAAGACTCAACCAGGATAAAAGACCAGGACCAAGCCAGATCCCATCAAGACTAAGACTAGTTAACCTTAAGAATAAGACCAATATATATATATATATATATATATATATATATATATATATATATATATATATATATATATATATATATATATATATATATATCCACAATTTCCTGTTGTGCATGAGTTGTAGCTGCTTAGGACACATTAGATTGTGATAGTTTTTTTGCGGGTTTATGTCCAAATGGAGATTTGACAAGTAATTTACAACCTAAAACCAATGCTACAGCCGTTTGTTAGTTGAGGCCAAAGCTTCTCATTTAGCAAATAGTTCAAAAAGTTAAAGACATACTTCACAAAATTTGTGAATTGCTAAATGTGTTTTCCTTCTTGTTGTGTGGCTATTATTATTATCTTTCTTTTGTGCTCTGGAAGTGTAGTAATGATATCCAAGGAAAAAAACACCAAAAAAAAAGTCATGCCTGCTTTCTGAGAACACTGCCAGTCCGAGGCACTGCGAGACTGAGAGAACTGAGACCAAACATAGACCAACACCAAAGGCTCCTAAGGCCTTGACAAGACCAACACAGCAAAAAAAAATTGGTCTCAAAATCAGTCTCTAAGACCAAAAAGACTATTACACATTAAAACACAACACAATCATCACTCATCGGCAAATTTTACAGGCCTTGACTTTCTCACCTCTGCCTGTTTCCTTTACAATATCTTTTGAAAGGGCACAGTGGTGCATCAGTAAATCACAAGGAACACAACAGCTGAAAGAGTAACTGCACCCAGACAGATGAAGTGTCATAAACTAAATTCCTAGCAATCATTATTGATTAGTGTTTAAACTGTAAAACAAAAAAACAATTGTACTCTGTATGCAATAGATCTATGCAGATGCCTGGATTCCTGAGAAGAATCTTCTCACTGACTCGCATTTTGTATTATAGTTTAATTTTCTTCATCTCAATTATCATGTTATTTTCTGTGCTGCTATGAATCCACCGTACCTTTCTAAATTACCTTTAAATGAATTGCCTTATGATGATCCTGAAAAGGATTTTAAACATTATCTCTCAATCCAACAGAAACATCCTATACACACGCTATAATAGTGTTATTTATTATTCACTATTGCCCATTGACAAGTTAGACCAATTTAAAATGTTCATAATCTTCAAATGTCTTAACAGTACGCCATGTTGTGTTTTTTATACATCTATTTGTATTTTTACTGGTTTATTATTTTTACTGTGTTTCTTTTCTTCCTTTTTATCTTTTCATGAATTGAGGATATTTGTCTCAGTTCTTTTATTCATGTTTGGAATGTGAGGAGAATTATCTTTCTCCTCCCAGCACAGTTAGTTTATGTGCATAATAAACTAAATAGGCATGCACTATCTCATGGCGAATGAATGCTTGCCCCACATCCTGTGCAGCCGTACGTAGAGCTGTGTTGCAGCATGGTGCTTCATTTGCGGTCTTTTAGATACAGTAGTAATTCAAATATAGGCTGCACTTCACAAATATGGTTGATGACTATTTGGCTGAAAATGGCCCCAAGAATATTTCCACCAAGCACATAAACTTTGATAAGTCGTTGTATCCCTTTAGTAAATTCCCGTGGCCAGATGAACCAGACGTCAAACCGGCTCACGCTTGGTTATTCAGCAGTGTACTGATCTGCTGGACATACTGGGAGCATGTATCACTATACATTACCTTGTGTAAAGGTCAGCTGCTCAGTCATGCAAACTATGTACAACATGGTTCATAAGGCAGTGAAACACTGCGGGCGGTGTTTGCCTTTGTGGATGCACAGTACCAGTCAAAAGTTTGGACACACCTTACCCTTCACTTGAACGAGAAGGTGAATCCACATTCCAGAGTGTCCACTCTCGTGTCTCAGCCTTTACATGGTCTGTTTTTTGGGAAGGAACTTAACGAAACCAGGTACAACAATCATTTCAATGAGTCTTAACTGCCTGTTTTTATAGAATGGAGCGTCTTCGCCATCACTGCCACATTTAATGAGGCATGTACCGGATCAGAAAAAGAGCGAGGGATAACTCTCACTGAGATTAATGAGCTTAGAAACAATTAGTCAACCGAATGTCGCGAGCCTGCTGATTCTGACTTTTCCGAAGCAACTTGGAAAAAAAAGGTAGCATTACATGAGCGTATTAAAACTGAAAATGTGTGTTTAATTGCTGGTGTGTGGGTGGCATGGGTTTGCCAAGTTGGAGCTTTATTTACAAGTCAGAAAATATAATTTATGATAATCCTGTGTTGGGACTCCACAATTGAATTTGTTCCACAATGGACTTATCCACCGGCGTTGGCTGTTTGTAGTGAATAAAGACGACCGGCTGAAGCCATCCAATGGTCAAATTGGCTCAATGCAAACACACCTGAGGAGATAGCGGGGATGAGGATGGTTAGTCCTCATTGGCCGAACGCCCCACGGCTAAATAACGGAAGCGGAGTGGAGCACGTTTACCTCCGGAGGAGACACGGTGCCCTTGACGAAGCAGCAAATGGCAGTAAAAAAATGTATATGCATACTCCACATAAGTACGCTGTATCAACAAACAGCTAAGACAAACAGACAACAAAGCGAAGCTTGCCATATTTGCAAAAGGATAGGAAAAGTGGATTTAATTTGCTTATTGAGATGAAGAAGGAACGTGGAGTGGAGACGTGACGTGGCACAGCTGCAGATCAATGCAGAGCACTGCTAACATCAGCTGTTTCCACTGACTGAGTTAATATTTGAAGTGAAGTGTGTTTCAAACCTAGGAACTTAAGTGGAGCTGAGAGGATAGGACATGTGGTGTGAAGGGAAGGAGGAAAACAAAAAAAGAAGTGCTGCACAGAAACACGAGTTTAGAGGTGAGGAAACGGGCACAAATGAACAAATAGGTAATCGGCGGAGGGATTGTGGACGAGTGGAGAGGAAAGGCACAGGTGGGCGGATCCCGGTGGATGGAAAGTTCAGACGGCTTGTTTTCCCTGAAAATGTCACAACTGTAAAAAAGGTTTTACAACGCATCAATCACGGAGGACCCTGCACCTACAGGAATAGTCATGGGGCCTGGGAAATGAGTGCCCTGTGCTGAACTGCAGAGGCAATCACCGCCGTGTGCTTCAGGTCAGCGCACCGCTCGCATGGAGGAGGAAATGGAGAGGAGAGGAGGGAGAAATGAGCAGGGAAGAGAGACGAGAGCGAGGGGAAAGAGAGATAAGAGCACGGGACAGGTGGATATTTTGCCGTTAAAGCTGCACTCAGGCCGATCGCATCCGTCGGTGAGACAACCCTTTTTAAAAAGGCATTTGGGAGATTATGTGTTTCACGTGCCGACATCACAGAGGCTGATGAGCAACACACTGCTCCAGCAGTGAACTGATTAGCCCTGTCAGACATGATAAAATTCTGTGGATGATAGAGACATCTCTGTTGTCACCGAAGCAGTGGATGATGTCAAGTCGTTTCTACATCAGGAGACAATGAACACTGGATTCATATATATTTTGCCTGAAATCACGCATATAATGTAGGTGTTTGTCTAAATAATAGCCAGTTCATATATGAAGAAGCAGCATAGTGGCTGGATACAATAACTCTATGACAAATAAAATGAGCTAAAGTCAAACGCTATGACCCAAAATGTGAAGTTACGCAATGTTCCTTCAGTTTCTTTCAGGTTAACCACACTTATAAAATCCCACATGAAATCTCACTTAATGTTCCATGCAACTAAATATGCTTAAAAGTTTCACGATATACTGTATAAAAAAATCATTTCTATTTCTAAATTAATTTCTCTTCCATGTCATTATTGACATGTAGCTCCCCTTGAATATACCTTTCATTATAGAATAGAATAGATAGAATAGATAAACTTTATTGATCCCACAACGGGGAAATTTGTGTGTTACTGCAGCGTTACAGATAAAGAAAAAGAAAAAGTAAAATGAAGTTGAAGAAGATAAAAAAACTATAAAAAATAAAAAACACACAACACAATGTACAAATTCGCAGAATTTGTTAATCCGCATACACAGTATGCATTATCGACAGAATGGAGAGAAAATGCTAATAAATAGTAAGAAAAAGAAGACGTATGCATAAGCAAAGCATATATACATACATACATGGACGTACATACCTACATACATACACATACACACATATTTGCATATATATATATGGACATACATATCCACGCACATACCCACATGTATACATACATAGCTAATGCACACTTAAGGTGCAGGGTGTGTGTGAAGAGAAAAAAGTGACCAGTGAAAAAGTCACAGTGACTACAGTGAGGTTTATGTTTATGTTATGTTATAGAGTCTTATTGCTTTCGGGATGAATGATCTGCGAAAGCGCTCCTTCTTGCAGCGAGGGTGTTTAAGTCTCTGGCTGAAGGAGCTGCTCAGCGCACCCACTACCCCATGCAGAGGGTGATGGGGGTTGTCCATGATGGATGTCAGCTTTGTCAACATCCTCCTCTCTCCCACCACCACCACCGACTCCAGAGGACATCCCAGTACAGAGCTAGACTTCCGTACCAGTTTGTCAATTTTCCTTCTGTCCCCGTCTGAGCATCCGCCCCCCCAGCAGACTACTGCGTAGAACAGGGCAGATGCTACGACGGAGTCGTAGAAGGTCTTCAACAGAGTCCTGCACACACCAAAGGACCTTAGTCTCCTCAGCAGGTGAAGTCGACTCTGGCCCTTCTTGTACAGGACATCAGTGTTTGTGGTCCAGTCCAGTTTATTGTTCAGGTGAACACCCAGGTATTTGTAAGAGACCACTGTCTCAATGTCTTTTCCCTGGATGCTCACCGGCGTGGTGGGGAGGGACTTCCTCCTGAAGTCCACAACCATCTCCTTTGTCTTGCTGGCGTTGATTTGGAGAGCGTTGATCTCACACCAGCTGACAAAGTCATTGATGACCCCCCTGTACTCCTGGTCGTTCCCATCTGATACACACCCGATGATGGCCGTATCATCTGAGAACTTCTGTAGGTGGCAGTTGTCCGAGTTGTAGGTGAAGTCTGAGGTGTACAGACTAAACAGAAAGGGTGAGAGCACTGTACCCTGTGGCGCCCCCGTGCTGCTGACTACCACCTCAGACACACAGTCATGAAGCCTCACATACTGTGGTCTGTTGGTGAGGTAGTCGATGGTCCAGGCCGTCAGCTGCTCATCCACTCCGGCTCCCTCCAGCTTCCCTTTCAGCAGTGCAGGCTGGATGGTGTTAAAGGCACTGGAGAAGTCAAAAAACATGATCCTCACCGTGCTCGCCGCTTGTTCCAGGTGGGAGAGAGATCGGTGCAGCAGATAGATGACAGCGTCATCCACACTGATGCCGGGCCGGTAGGCGAACTGCAGAGGGTCCAGTGCTGAGCTCACCAGTGGGCGAAGGTGGTGCAGAATGAGCCTCTCCAATGCCTTCATCAGGTGAGAAGTCAGGGCTACAGGTCTGTAGTGGTTGGGCTCCCTGGGCCGTGCGATCTTAGGCACTGGAACTACGCAGGAAGTCTTCCACAGTTCAGGAACCCTCTCCAGGTTCAGACTCAGGTTAAAGATGTGCAGGACCACCTCTATAAAATAGAGAATAAGAAAAAAAAGTAGCACAGTGAGGTGATCAGATTATTTTTTATTTCATTCAGCTTCTACTACATATATATGTATAAAAAAAAAAAAAAAAAATAATGGTCTATATATATATATATATATATATATATATATATATATATATATATATATATATATATATAAAACTGCTTACTACAGTATATATTTATCCCACATCAATCCACGTGAGTTATTGTGGGACGCAGTGTTCCTCTGTGATTGAATGAGGCTTTTTATAGCCTCTGTTACACTGATTTTAGGCAGCGTATGAAATTTTATATGACATGCAAAGTGCTTGAGGTCCCCAGGCATTTATGGACAAAATATTTTAGACTGACTTTGCAGAAGTGTGAGAAGCAAGTCTTTTATATGAGATGGATGTTTGTGTGTGTGTGTGTGTGTGTACCACCATGGTTTGATTAACAAGGAGATGCCTGATGGTAATTTATGTTGACTAAACAAGACAACAAGGTTGCATTGCTGATTTTAAATTCACTAAGCAGTCGCAGTAGTTGCTTGCCTGTGATAAAATGTCAGGAGGGTATTATTTGTTGTCCTTTTATCAGGGCATCTTACACAGGAGATGTTTAGAGCTTTTGAAAAGCCTGCTCCGGGAAAAAAAGATAGTGATTCAGATTTTATTTCTACATCTAGATAGGGGAAGTTTGGCGATTTTCAAAGCACTGTGTAAGAAAATGAACTCTGAGATTTGTTGACAACACAAACTGTAGAACATCACCAGCATTATTCTCCACACAAGACATTCAACAACCTGATTCACCGCAGGTCTTTATGTTAGTAAGCTGTTACAAATCTTATACAAGGAGGGAAATCTGTCTTATCTGACATGCAAATTTCCAACCACAAAGGAACACTGAAGTAACTATGGATGGTGATACTGTACGAGGTAAGGTTGTGTTGTATAACAGTAGTAAAACAAAAAGAATGAAAAAAAGGATTAACAAAGACAAGATTGTGCAATTAATAATAGCTGCGGTGTTTTGGAGCAGCATGTTTCTTATCTGTTGATCACCAGAAGGTGGCGTTAAGGGATGTTGGGGTCGCTCTGACATCATTAGGATCTGTTCAAGTGTAGACACGTTTCACCTGCCTGTTAAATAGAGAGGCCATGTTCTGCTAATTCCCTTCTCTGTTTGTGTTATATTTTCCCCACAACTGTCTTTGATTCAGAATACGGACTGATTGTTGTAGCTGTGTTTTCTCGTCTTTGTATGTTTGGTAGTCACGCCAGTCATCCCATTAGCTGCAGAGCTAGTATCTGCATGGCGTTTCTCATCCCAATTAGCACTGTGTGATGCTAGGATGGAGTTGTTATCCAGGGGGAGGGACATGACATGGGTCCCACACATTTACTTGATCGCACTCACTTGCTTGCTCATTGTGCATCATTGGTATGACATGACACTTTAGTAGCACCCAAAAAAGAAATAAAAAGTCAGTTTCCATTACTCATTTTAATGTACATTGATAGCCAGGCTAACACATGGCCTTAATAATCGATAAATAGATGCATACAAATATACTATACTTTAGTATCTTTAAGCATCATATTTCCCAATTATTGCTTATCAGAAAGACATTAGTCTGAATGCTTCTCATTAAAGTGGTCTAAACTCTTCCATGTCCCTCACCAAGTGGTGCAAGTTAGGAGTGACCTCTGAGAAGCCAGAACCTACCCCACCATTTCCACCATCTCCCTTCTGACCAGCCTTTACAAATTACACCAGTGAAGTCAAGGCCACTGGTCTGAAGTCATTGAGCTCTCAAGGGGTTCTACTGTTCAACAATGGGCTCCTTCCACAATGCTGGAACCTTTCTTTGCTCCAAAGACGTCCGGATATACAATAGACCATCTCATTCAGGTGACCTGCACAATACCTGAGTGTCCTCCTGAGATATACTATTCAGCTCAATTTTCTCTGTCTCATCAACTATGAAGACATTTTTTTTTTTCGTTTTTGTCAAGCATATTCTTTAGGGATTTATGTACATTTTACATGTTTCTTTGTAATGACAGCATCTTTACAGAGTCTAGGAGCACATATTCGGTTTCTGAGTTAGAGTTAGAATCCTTAATCACAGGTAAAATTTATTGAAACTAAATTGAAACCATTTCTTATCTAAACATAATATTACTCATCAGATCACCTTTTTTAACGTAGATGGGCATAAAACAGAAGACTGGAGTTATTAGAAGTGGTTCATAGAGAGTGGAGAGCAGGAATGGAAAATTGAATTAATTGGCAACCGGAGGAGGTCACAAATCATCTTTGTTTGAACATTTCATTGAGCGTGATCATTCTCAAAGCGCACCAGTTAACATTCATTCAGTATGATTCCCTTCATGAGACAATATCTGATCCAGGTCATTAACTGACTTATTAACACACAAGTCAAGATGGAAATCACCTGAAGCAGATGCATGTATTACATGGAGTGATCTGATGGTGAATTATTCACCAGCATTATTCATCCACCTAGTTAGTTAAGTTACTTGCCTTCTTGTTCAATTCATATGTCTGAATAAAGTACCTAAAGGTATATTCAATATGTAAAGTAGGGTATATAACTACAGTGTGTGATTTATTTATTTTCAGACTGGTAAACTTCAGAAAAAGACACTAAGCCAGTTTTGTGAATGGGATTTCACCCAAAATGTTATGCGTTGATCCTTGGCTAATATTACAATTTACCACCAATTATCCCCAAAATCAATCCAATAGTTTTTCCATAATCCTGTTCACTAGTGTAGTAACAACACACCTAATGACAAAATCATGGTTTGATACGCACCTTGGTTTTGAAGTCATGGTTTAGTTCATTTACTGTACAGTATAAGAATAAAACACAAAACCTAAATTTGTTTACTGTTTACTGCGCCTTATATTATAGAAACAGGAACAAAATACAACAATTGCAATGCAAGTTCATCCTGGTAATTGGTTATTAAATAAAATATTCTCAAATAAAGAACAAACATATAAAATATACAACTGAATATGTTTTTAGATCTGCCGCTATAAAAACTCCTTTTTGCACAATATATTTTTTTTTATTTATTTATTTTCTGTATTGATGGTATTTGTGTTAGTGGCAAATCATGGTTCGAAAGACAATAAAGTCAAAAAATGTTTAAAATACAGTTTTATGAAACATTCAGCATGTTTCTCAAAATGTATATTTAGCATTCGTGTTGGTTTCTTTTCATTAAAAAATTGTGATTTATCTACAAAAATCCAGATTTTGTGCAATTTTTGACACAAAATGTCAAACGGTGTAATGAAAAAGAATATTTAATCCACCTGGAATATAAAACTCGTTGACAGCATGCATTTTTCATTAAAAAAAAAACATTTTTAAGAGAGTACAAGTATCTGGCACCAGGTTTTTAGAGTCACACCACACACTTGTGGCATTGTCCCATTTATACTGTTTGAAAATAACCAAACAGTGTCGGCACGCCACTCTCGACAGACAACAGTCTCCAAATATACGTGTAGAGTTGGAATCTAAACACATGCAGCACAAACTCAGCAGTGCACAGCCCTGTACCGAACCCAGCGCCCCATACCCAAACGGTTCAATACAGATACATGTGTTGTTACACTGCTGCTGTTCACAGATAAAACAACACACGGTACTTCCTTATTTGGAATTTATATGGCTGCAATATATTTTTATTTTTATAGTGGGAATATTTAGCTAATGAGGAGTCAAAGGAAATGCTGCTTTGTTTTAAAGGTCCCATATTTTTAAGTCGTGAAATTGGTCGGAGGTCCACAGAATTTCTGGCACCTGGTTTTAAGGCCTATGAATAAAGGCTGTGTGTGTTCCTCTGACTATTGAGAGTTTTGAAACTTAGGGCAGTATTAATAGACCATATTATATTCCAAAAGATATTAGCAAATGTCTTTCTATGCTATGGGATTTGGTGTGGGGATTTGGCTAGTGGTGGGAAGGACCACTAGGCTTTTGGCATTAGCTGAAATCAAAGGCTGCCTGATACTTTTGAAAGTGTAGACTCTTGGCATGGGAAGAATATGAAGAATACCAATGGTGCATATAATTAAACAGTTTGTAACAGGATTTCCACTTGTGTTCACATTCTTATGTGTGAGGTCTCAAACATCAAACCATGAAAGTGAGTCATTTACCGGCAATATGTTGTTTTAAAGGAATGCTGTTGAAATTAATGAGAGCTATAATTGTTCTCACCTGATGAGTCACGTCGCCCACTGATCCACTGCCTTCATTCTGACTAAATTGCCGCCGCTGCCTCGCTACAGTACACGCTTGCCCGAGAGGGCCACTTACATTTTCTCAAGACGTCATGAGGTAAAAGAGGAGCATGCAGAGAGTCACATGGATGTGCAAGGTGAGTCAAATGTTCCATTCCATTCAGCAGTGACTGAGAGGAAGGAGCCAAATTACCTTTTATAGTCTGAGCAGTTTTCAGTCTTTTAACTTTTGTTTGATTGTGACGATTTAATGACCCCAATGTCAAGCTTTACTTTTCACAACATTAAATAGCTTGATCAAAATCACAAGACCATTATTTTGTGAATAAGAAAAAAAGAACAATCCCAGGCCATAACACAGGCTCTCCTTTTTTTAAAATCCATCTTTTCATTTTCTTGACAATTGTTCAACAGATTGACTTCACACTTTTTGTATTCCTCAGGACCCAGGGAAGTACAGTATCCAATTTGGCACAATTTAGACATGCTGTCCTATCTGTGAAAAGGATTATGGACAAAACAGATTATGGGGTTAATTTAGCCAAGGACAAACCTATCACATTTTGAGGCAGATCCCACTTTTTGCAGGGTCCCCTGCTGGTCAATAGAATGTTAATAGTTGAATAAGCAATTAACAGAACACTGCTAGGCACCATCCTAATAGTTTTGAAAACAAAGCCGCACTTATTGGTTGCGCTGCACATTGGAATTTCAGATAGAAAACTGACAAGTTCTTTAATGAATGTATGTGAGTGTGTTTGTAGTTTTGTTCTGATTCTTGAAGCCTCTGGGTCCAAACAGCTTAACCTTTAGAGAGGTTAAGGAGTTGCTGTTATGGGTCTCATTATTGTTGTACTTTTGAGCCTGTGTGATGGTTAAAAAAAAAAAAAAATATATGGAATAGATAGCAAAAGGCCACTCGGGCCCTACTTTTAATCACAATGCTTTAGACATCTGACTGAAGAGCGAAATATCAATTACAAACCTTCATCACACTGCCAGGTGCACGCGGGGGTGAAGCGAGGTGCCTTTGAAATAAAGTTATTACCGAGGGTAAGGGTAAAAATTAATGACAGAGCCAGTCGCTGCGACAGAGGAACAAGAACAAGAAAAGAAGAAAAAAGAAAAAAAAATTATAGATGAAAGACATCCACAGGTTAGGCCATGGCAAAAAAAAAGTGTTTCATTTGGCCCATCGTCTCATCTCTAACTTGAAAGAAGGCCTCCTTTGTTCCCACACCCGCCCTCCACCCCACTCAGACACCCCCTCGCCTCCTTTTCTGTATCCCCCCTATTGCATAATTACAACATTGGTATCTTTATACTGGCCTTCCACCATTACACAGATTTACAAAAGCCCAGAAGAGACAGAAAGTGGATATTATGCACAGCAAAAAAGAAAAAAAATAGCCCACTTCATACATATAATGCATAGATATTATGTCACATATAAATCCATATGGGTGTTCTTTTTGATTTATTCTTCTCATAAATATATTTTTTTTACTTTCTTACACCCAACAAACAACATATCTCCTTCATCCAATTGGTATAAAATATGGAATATTATTATATCCACTTTCTTTTGGTTAAATCTTTTAACCATCTTCAGCTCTGATAATAATAGCCATATATTTATTCATTTATGATAATCCTTTAAATTCCAAATTGTTTGTCATGCCCCTGTTGTTTTTTTATAGACACATCCACTGCAAAAAATATTATTTTCCATGTAATGCTAAGTGGGTTTTCTTCAAAGGGTTAGAAAAATAACAGTATTGTTTCCATTTCTGTGGCATACACACACATACGCGAATATCTAAACACAGACACAATCCTTTAACATAGGGTTACATAGGTACGCAAACCTGCCATTTTTTTTGGCCTGCAAACAGTGAAACATGCATCATTCAGCTGGAAAATGAGTAAGAATACAATTTTGAAACCACAACCGTTGGATTTCATGCCACCATCGGATCAAAAAATTAAGTTGTTATGGTGTTACACTTGCTCATTTTCTCCCCCCTGGGATTGGAGTGTCTGTTTCTGACCACACACACACACACACACACACACACACACACACATACATAGCAGCAACATAAACCAGGAAAATTGCATGTTATTGATCCTTATGCCAAATATGAGAACATTTCTCAATGTGGTAGAAATAATAACCACCATTTTGAAGTCAAGGGATGAAAGCCTGAAAGGCAGACATTTGCTTCAATGACAACCAGATAAAAAAAAATAATAATAATAAAATAAAAACAATGTTGCCGGGAGTCAATAGGACACAAATGTCCACTGAGAATATCAAAGGAACTATTTAGATTGCACAGTTAATTATAGGGATGAGGTTTATTTCTTGAATTAACAAAAATCAAGGGCAAGTCTGTATGCATTAGCACAGCCCCAAATTATTGGAAAATCAAGACCCTGGAGATACACAAGGGTTAAATAGTAAAATAGTATATTTTAGTGAGTGGATGCCAAAGTCAGGTTCTTTTGCTTTGATAATGCCATTAAACTAACTCTTGTTTTAAAAGGAGTAACCCTAGAAAGAACTAGGAACCATTATCATGTTGGCTTCTGGCTTTTTCCACTTCACTTCCATTTGTCCACCTGCCTTTAGTCCTAGAATATGTACCTTCTTTCTCTTCTGGAGTGCACCTTATTTTAAAAGATGAGTGTTTGCTGCACTTGAGTAATTAATAAATAACTAGCTTACCCTTTTACTCCTCCACTCTTTTTATAACTACGTTCTTCCCAACGCAGTGGAGTACTCCCTCCGTTACAGAACAGACCTCTTACTCAATTCAGGAGGAAGCTTACACACATTTATAATTAATACTGATCCATTTTTACCTCTCTGGAGTCTAATAATTGCTATTTTTGTGAGTGGGCAGGGATTGTTGAGAGAATGGACAGGAACCGGATACAGGAACATTGGGCATCAGCATTGTTACTGAAAGAAGAGAAAACTGACTTATTTATAAGTGGTAGTGGCGATGTGTGTGTGTGTGTGTGTGTGTGTGTGTGTGTGTGTGTGAAGCTGGGGTAATGCACTGACCATCACTTTGTTTGAGATTTTGTTCCTTAGAAGCTGCTTTTCCTCTAGTGCCACCATGAGGTAGATATTTTGGGTGGGTCTAGGGTTCCTACATGGTAGTACACTAGTTCCTAGCTAAGGGTTTCCTCTCTAAACAAGTTGCAACTTTTTCTTTGGAATTAAAAGAAGTCTAAAACTAAGGGAAAAGACAAGTTGGACCCTGTTACAATAAAATATGTCTCACTGAATTAAAAATAAACATACTGTAAGAGGTAGAGATAAGAGGTACAATGAACTGTTTTGATTAGATAGATAGATTTCTTTAACAGTCCATGACCCACAAAACAAATTTTTAAATACAATGTAGGCTACATGTCCCATGTTAACCTAATGTGGTTGGAGGGGAGCAGCAGAACCACAGGGCAACTGTGAAAAAGTGGAAAGCATTGAACTATGCTAAACTAAGATGGTGACAAAAAATAAATTAAATTATGTTAATGTTAGCATCTAGCACAAAAACACAGCATTTTAGATCAATCTGTGTATCATTGATTCTTTCAATTTACAACCCACAATCAGAAATACAAACAAAAAAGGTACCTGTTTTTTTTTTTTTTTTTTTTTTTTCAAATTGAAATGTAGCTGTGTGCTGAGGTTTTCCATTTCATATTTTCTTCTAAAGCCTAAAATTCAATGTGAAAAAACAACTTTTTTTGTGTTTTGGTGTTTTTTTTCATATTTTAATTTTAGGCTCAAATTAGAATTAAGAAATAGAAAAACTCAGCACATGACTAAATTTGATTTTAATTTTTAATTGGTTGAGTTTAGATGACACAGAAATGTAGTTTGTAGTGTAGTTAAAATAAATTACAACTGCCGTACTACTATAGCTTTGGTGAAAAAAATATTTTCCATGGACATAGTATGCATTGAATGGGAACGATAGTAGTAGCCTACATTTCCAGGTCATGTAAACCAAACCGATTAAATATTAAAACCAAATTCAGTCATGTGTTCCATTTTTACACTTTATAGTTCCAGTCTGGGCATAGAATTCTAGTCCATTTCTTCTTCCTTTGTGTGTGTTTGTGAGCGACCGACGTGGTCTCCCCACAAAAGGGATCAGGGCAACCAGAAAAAGAAGTGGAGGCAGGAGGCAAAGGAACTCACTAAAAAACATTTATTGGCGGCGTTACAAAAAAAAACACACAACGCTCACGTCAGCAGGGCAGATCCACCTCGCACCAGGTGGACCAAATAGGCAGCTCCACACACCGCGCCTCGTGTCCCTCACGCAAACCCGTCCGAGGGAAACTCTCTCTCAGCTAGTCAGTTCCCCCCTTATAAACAGGTGAGAAGGGGAGGGGTCATCACCTTCTCACAGTGTTAAAAACAAAATACCTGAAAAAAAGGATTTGGGTTGTTTTTGGCCAATTGAAAACATAAAGAATGGATGGTACACAGTTATATCCTCACAGAGGTGTTAGCATGGTTTAATCTTTTTTTTTTAAACCAAGGCCAAAATGATTTTTTGACCTTAACCATTTTATTTTAATTGCCTCAACTGAATCAAACGATCATAAAAGAAGTCATTATTGTGCTGTGCATCTGCAGACTGCTCATTGGCCTTTAGGCCAGAGGTTTGTGCTCTCTAAGTGCCCTTCAAGTTCAATTTAATCAATTTCCAATTCACTTCTACAGACAAACTGCTGCTGAGAGAACCAAGAATCAAAAAGCTTCAATTCATAAGTTTTTTTAGAATTTGGGTGGATATTCTTGAGGAAAAGTAGGATTTAAACTGCTAATTCCGGCAGTGGAAATATGATAAGTGGCATGATAATGGGTAAAAATCATAAAAGAAGTGTGCAGCGACTGAAGAATATCTGCATCTTATTTTTGGGGTAACGAGCTCCGCACTCTCTGAAGCGAATTCACAGTTACTATGCGCTTGTCTTCCTTCCTTTTCATTATCCCCCGTCCATGCATTTTTCTCTCTCTTCTAGCTCCCAGTCAGTCTATAGTTCTTCTCTCATACACACACACACACACACGCTGGTAGAAAAGCACATATGCCAACCTTGTTCATCTGCAGGATGTTGAAGATTCACTGTTAGAGATTCTCTCTCTCTCTCAGCCTTTATCCGTGCTATTTTCAGAGGGAGAAAAAAGTAAGTGAAGCATTGTGAGAGGTGATACAAAAGCTTCCCTCTCAAGGGACGCCAGATAGGGAGAAAGCAGAGAGGAGTTTGTAAAATATGCTGCTGACTATTCATCTCCCCCTTCCCCTGCTCCCCTTTTCCTCTCTTTGAGTCTTTCCAGGCTCCTGGAGAGGCCAATTCAGGTGTTTGGACAAAAATTGTTTTCTGTGTATTAAATAATGCAGGGTCCCACAAGTCCACTAACTCTCCTCTCCTGTTTGTTTTTTTTTTTTTTTCTTTCCTCTCAGGCCGTTGGAAACGCCAGGTCCACTGCAACACATCAGCCGTAAGTAACCAATTGCACGTCGTAAAGACATTTCTGTCCCGCTCCATGATAAGATTGAAGTAACACATCACGGATCCAGTTTTTAACGTTTGACACTGGTTCGCAAAGAAAGACTGTTAGGGCCTAATCGATGAAGGCCATGCTCAAACCTGCCTAGTTTACTTCCACTGAATCCACCTCCGATTTGTTTTTTGGTGGTGGTTATTGGTTGGTATGTGCTACTTTAATCGATGTGCATTTGATCAGTCTTGTTGTTTTTGCACTTGAAACATGCAAAACTAATGTGAGTGGCATTAGTAGTTCAGTTTTTACTTTTATTTATTTGTGCTGTGCACACATTTTTGAGATATTTTTTGGGAAAAACAATGTCAAAATTCTCTGTTTCCAGTTTCTCAAATCTGATTATTTGTTGCTTTCTTTTTAAGATGTATTTTTTGTGGTGTTTTGACATTAATTGTAGTATAGCAGAGAGACAGGAAATTGGGTGATTCAAACTGAGGACTCACCACTCAAGGCATACTATTCCCATTTGGTATGAGCCCTAACCACTTAGCTATCAGGTCAAAGGACAAAAACAAATTAGGTTGAATCTTCAGCTTTGGGCTACAACAGTCATCAACATTTTACATCATTTTATAAACCAAACAATGAATTTATTAATTATTTAAATAATCAATACATGTGTCTCTTTGTTCGTCATTATTTATTTCATTTTATGTCAGCAATAGGAGAAACAACATTAAAAAGAATAAAAGCAGATTCCATTTCTTGAAAGAAAGCAGGAGGAAGTAAAAACATATCTAGTCCTACTATACATACTATCAATATAGTCACTAGTAGCATCCACATTCTGTGTTGTGATTGTACATTCCAGCAGCACACAGAAGTTCGAGGTGACGTCAGGTGCTCTATGGAAGTTGGCAGTGTAAAATGAAAGACATTAAAACACACGCAGCGCTGGTCAGAGAGAGCCGAGTCAACAACAGCACAAACATTTATGTTCCACTATAAAATTACCAGGTGCAAAGTGTGACCTATGTTATGAGCTGGCTCATTAACATGCTGTTTAAAACCTATACACTCTAATGAACTTGGGGAAAAAAAACTTTACTATCTGTCGTCTATACAGCTGGACTCATATGAAATATGTCTGTATAGGAGAATAACTGTAGTTGGATATTGTGCATTAATTTGAAGGTTAGTAATATAACTCAGGCCTTCACCAAGGCCAGTAATCAGTCAAATAGCAGCATAAATAATACCTGATTAGTTGTTTGGTTCATAAAATGGTGTAAAAAATCTATTACCGTTTAAAATAAAGTGTCCCAAAGTTGTAGATTTAACTTTTCATTTCTTTTTTTGTCCAAACCAACAGTCCACAACCAAAAGATCATAAGTTTGCTATTATAGAAGACTAATGAAACCAGAAAATAATCAGATTTGAGAAGCTTGAATCAGAGATTTTAGACACTTTCTTTCTTAAAAATGGCTCAGATAGAATTGTTGATTACCAAGAATTTTTTGCCTTTTGGGTTTAATTAAGAACAGGCTTATGGACTGAAACTTGGTGGTAGGGTGTAGAATTTGCTAAAGATGAAGACAAAACTGGAATGGATCCCACTCATGAAACTTGCATGGTGAATGTTTTAGTCCTTAAGTGGCTCCTGCTGGTAAATGTAATGTTGTCAATTTTAGAAATTGAGTCACAAAAAAAGCGGTTGCGCTGTACATTTGCATGTCATGCATTCCAGTTTTTGGTGAGATTCCAGCTGAAATAAGTCATGCTGGTCTACAGAACCTGCAGCAGGATCTGGGCCTTTTGATAGTAATCTCTAAGTGAGTGACAGTGCTTGATAATACAATTTATTTCCAGACCTTTCTGCACCCCGACATCCACATGCAGCAATTAGAAGAAATGTCAACACTGTTGTTTTCCAGTACAGTGCCATGGATTGTGCATATGTGTGCACGCATGTGTGCGTGTGTGTGTGTATGAGAGTGATGGCTGCCCAGAGTGCGTCTGCCTGACTGCTCCGTTTGATTGCTCACTGCAGCAGCACTTTGGGAAATGTTAATGTAGAGCAGTTAATGTCAGATACAGTTCACCTCCATCTGTACTCAGCCACCATCTTCTGATTGAGAGATTTACCACGTAGGGATGAGTAAGTAAAAAAAAAAACACAATGACAAACACACACCATTGTATTGATGGACTTTGGTCAATTGCATTCACGTGTCCTAATGTGTGTGTGTGTGTGTGTGTTTGCACATATCTGTGTGACTGAAGTGTGCACTAGTGTGTAAAGCATTTACATCTCTGTGTGAAAAAGGTGTGAAGCAGAGAGACAGTCAGGAACATCCTGTCCAATGGCCCGTCCACCACTTTGGCTACTGTTGCTCTGTCACGGACAAACACACACACACACACACACACATACACACACACACACGCACATACACACACTCTCGCTCTGTTGCGTCTCTGACCTGAAATTGCTGTGTGCTGCAGCTCACATCGAGAGAAGCATTGGGCCGTATACACACACACACACACACACACACATACACACACACAAAATGATTTATAGCCTCCAATACACAGTCAATAAGAGCCATGGCCAAGATGAAGGACTTGGGCAGCAGCACGCAGGACACACACACACACACACACACACACACACACACACACAGTTGACCATTAGCTAAGTGTACAGTAGCAGGAACATTGGCTTTCTTCATTACATTCTTGTTTAATGCTGCTGCCGTAGCTCTGTGTCAAAGATGTGCACAGGTGTGTGTGTGTGTGTGTGTGTGTGTGTGTGTGTGTGTGTGTGTGTGTGTGTGTGTGTGTGTGTTACACCTCTAGTTTAGATAAAAGAGCTGTTGTCTACCTCAGTGTTTTATCTTCAGACAGACTTCTTACAAATACTCTGGAGTCTCACACACTGACAGACAATTTCATTGGATATTTTCGGTGATGTCAACCCGTAGAATCATGAAAGGAAAAATCATGAATTGACAGAGTCATGCAGTATATATATATAATATTACGTGGTTTTGTTGCAAAGTGAGGATCACTTGTATGGAGCAGATGGCGGTGATCAGGGAGACATGAGACATGAGTTTCTGGTATTTCAGGAAACGTTTTCATGGTCATCTAATGATTTGCATAAATTTACTCCTGCAGACTGTTTAACCTTTTATCCTTCACTGTGCACAATCAGCAGCAGGTACAGACAGAATATTTAAGGCTACATCCAAATTATGACATTTTCTCACAAAAAAGTTTTTTTTTTTTTTTTTTTCTTTAACTGAAAATGGTCTTTTTCACATTTGTGAAGATTTTTCTCTGTCCATAATATCATGTGACCATTCTTGTACACTGGGCATGTGCGGGCTGTAAACAGGAAGTCGATTGTCAGAGGGGTGGGAAACAAAACCTGGGACTGGTCCCAAAGTAAAGACAGCAACATATTAGAGTGCTGCAAGGAGCATTACCCATCGCTGGAGGAGGAATGTGTTGCTGATGTTGTTTGCATTATTCCAGAAAAGGGTCATTTATCCTTTAGTTATACAGAATGAAATATGACTAAAGTGTAGGAAGACTCTTCCCCTGCATCCGCCTCTTCCTCTTCCCTCGTCCTCTCGCTAAATTTGGTTTGCCTGATAAACCCAGCGGCATCTCTTTGCGCGGAAATAAAATAAAATAACTCTGTATCATATGGGGACAAGAGCTGTGCTTCCACATAAAACAACGGTCAATTCGACTTAAGATGCCAAGGCACTTCCTGCGCCATAAAACAAGGTTAACAATGAGCAAAGTGAAAACAAGAAGCGAGAACACCTCCGCTCGTCACTCCAGGACTTCCTGGAGAACTTTTTATAGTGTTCTGGACTTTTCATCGTAGTTATTATTGTCTTAACTGGCTTGGTAGTCACTGCCAAGCAAACAGCTATAGTTCAGAGTTGAGCTGATTGGACGCTAGACCTGGTCACCATAAATTATTTATTTTTATTTTACACTTTTTCCCTGTGATTTAAGATGCAATATTTCTAACAAGATATATTTGTGGTTTTAAGAACTTCATATCAATATAGTCTTACATCTTCTCACTGGAGCTCCAAAAGGAACTCCTCTGGGTAAAGCTAGGCAGTGACTGTATTTGTGAAATCACAACGTCACAGATGTTCGTGATGGCTGGGTTTCAAACCAAGTCTCTGAATATGTGCTGTCTGCCTCCCTGTGGATGGAGACATTTGAAGCATGGCACAGTATTTATAGGCCATTTCGACGTTCAAAAAAGAATTAAAACCTTTAAGAATTGTGACAAAGAAATGTTAAAAATATAAATAAAGTAGCAGCACTGATTATAGAGCCCATAGTAGTAGTAGTAGTAGAAGCAGTGGTGGGGGGTAGTTGTAGTAGGTTCAGCTCCACATGTGACATGTTCTCTGGCCTTGAGGTAACGTTGTTAGTGCCATAATGTGATTTGACACACACTGGATTCTCATGTGACACATACTCTTGCGCGTGTGTGTGTGGCTGTTTTGGACCATTAGTGCTTCTAAGGGGGACTTTGAGCGTGTGCCGCTGAGTGGATCAGCTTCTCCTTCCTCTTAAGCCGGACTGTGATGACTGGTCCTGAGCAGCCTAACCTGCAGTTTATCCCCCATCGTACTGGCTTAGCGGGAGAGGCTCACTCTGGAAAGCAGCAGGAGTGTGTGGCGCAACTCAGCACCGCGGGCACGCTGACACGTCAACGTACAGATGCTGGTTCCGCAGGTCAGCCCTGGTTGTTGCCGTGGAGCCTATGCTCATGGCTGCCTGCTGTTAATCATCTCTTCTATGTGGACTTCAGGAGATAAAACCTGGGGCACTTGAGCACACACATTTCACAGGATGTCTCCTAGGAATCCATGGTAGAAATATAAAGCTAATTTAAGCATGTACGCAGTGTATTCGTTTTTTTTCACACCAGTTGATAACATTTCAGAGGAATATTGTGTATAACACATTATTTTCTTCTGCTTAAATGTTTTTTTTTGTGTATTACAGGATCTCTTAAGGTGTTTTCACATGCAGCTGAAATGAGAAATTGGTTGCAACTGTCCCTCGGTTTGGTTGTTTGCAAAATAAATATGGCATTTGTCACCAAATGCCATATGTGATAAAGCAGGTCTCTCATTGCTCACCCTTTCCTTACCCCTAAGGAGGGAAATTCTTCTTAATTCTTGTCTTTTTTTCTCAGTTTTTTTTAAACGTGTCATGAGGTTGATTGATGATTTGGTTCTTTTATTAACCCTTATAAGGTTGTTAGGTCTGTGGGACCCATATCTCAGTTTTTTGCTTAAGAAAAATAATACAAATAATTATTTTCTTAATTCTGAGGTTCATGCGTCAGCTCATTTTCTCATCAGTGGTTATATACCACGCAAGCGCTGTGTAGTGTGTGGACGCGAGATGGACATAAAACAGAATATACAGTGCAAGAAATACATTTGCAACATGCACACAGTAAAAACTCTGCCCCTCACATGTTGTATAGCCTTGCATATATATATATATATATATAATGCAACCATATATATATATATATGGCTCATTTAGAAATGGTTGCAACTCAAGCTTATGCACAAATTATTTCACTTTACCACTGATGCTTGTTAAATGGGTTGAACAGTCTTTGTTTCTGAGTCCAGAATTTATACAACACAAGAGTGTATCTGCCCCAATAGTCTGTTTTTCACCGTAATATAGAAGGAATTACCGTCAATATGCTTTTGTCCACGGTTTGATTCATGTGAATCAAAGTTTGTGACCAGATTTTAATGCAGGCTCAGCCACTCTCCTCATTCTGTGCAGTTCCACCCCATTTGAAGTTGATGCGTGAGGTGTATTTCTGCATGAAAAGAAAAAAAGATCACGCTTAGTGCTGCATCCTGAAAATCTTTTCAGGGAGACAAGGCTTTCATTTCGAGAGTAACAATGAGTGCAATCAATTAGCAGTCTGAAACAATCAGCAAAGCATACTCACAGCACTGTGCTGGAACAGTCGTTTATGATAATTGCTTGACTGTCCTCCCACTGATAAGATGAATAACATGGTGTTTCTGGAGAAGAAAGCCTCTAATATTTTCCTAAAGTGGGATCAGCGGCACTTCAAATACAGCTAAAGAGTGCATTTATGAGACTTAGTAGAAGGAGAGAGAGAGGTGGAGGAGAAACAGTGAAATATATAGCGAGGGAGGATGTTCGGTGTGTGTGGCTCATTAACTCACTAGATGTAATCAGTGGGAGGGAGTGAGACATTTTGCCATCGACTAATGAGCAGCATGGCTAGCGTGGTGGTGAAGACATACTGTATGTGCACTAGCTGAACTCTGCACTGTCTTGGGGGCTTGCTTGGAGCAATACCGTTTTGCACACGTGACTCCATAGGTCTGCATGCCTATCCTCAAGGGTTAACTTAGGAATCGTGATGTGTGGGAGTTGCAAGGTTCTGTAGCCACTACAGGGGAAAAAAAAAAATCTATTAGTCATCCAGTAGCACATGGACAAGAAAGAATAACTGTAGATTTAAATAATTAAAGAAAATGTAAAAGCATCAGTAGGACGGAAAATATTTCTGAAAAACTCCCATACTCAAATATACAATATTTGCCAAATACATAACTATGAGCATATGCACTGTAAAGATAGTGAACAAAATAGCATGCATTGCGTTGGTATAAGTGCAGTGTGCATCTCCAGCACAGAGAGCAGCCATATGGGACACATTATGGGCCCACTGTGTGGTGTCGTCAAACTGACAGGACACTGTGATTTAGCCGCGCTGCGAGTGGACGGATCCATGCTTTACCTTCAAAGACATCCATCTCCAGGGCTACGTCGGAGTCTAACAGCCCCCAGGGAAGCTCGGCACGGCGCGCTGGCCATTCGAGTACCTCTCAATTACTGCTTTTAATTTCCCTTTCACTGCAACACCATTAGCTCTGACATTTGTGACGGGGGAGGCTATGTCGCGGCCGTCTTCCCCGTCCACTGCAGAGGTTTTGGTGAAATTGCTTTAAATCTCTTTCTTAGTAAGCTCATGGAGACTTTGAGTTCTGTCAACACAATGGTGTGGGGGGTTCGGGTGCTGCTTTTTTTTTCATGCAGCAAAGGAATGGTGCTTGAGAGCAAGGCTCTATAAGGCTGGCGCTCCACCCCTACACTACCACAGCCCAGGTAGAACCAGGAAGTCAAGAGGCATTTAAAGGAATTATCAGGAGACAAAACTAGGGTTAAGCAGGTTTTTAATTTAATTTACCTAATTAATTATTACTCTATTTGAATGCACAAATGAAGGGACTGATGGGAGCACATAAAGGTAAGTGTTGATGTTGCTGGTCCTAAACAACACTAGTAAGCTAAAAATAAAGGCTTCCAGCTAATGGATAAATATATATATATATATATATATATATAAACCACCAATTCTCTGACCAGTGGACAACTGCTCTACCTCTGATCCACAGCTGCCCCCAAAAATGAGGCAAATCAGACTCCTTCTCTACTATACACACACAACAACAGAAACACATGTCTAAACACATGCTCTCTTACACAGACACACACACACAGAATTTATATTATCTTTAGTCAGGCAGTTAGAGGCTGCTGTGTTTCTGTTGCTTCATGCTAGGGAGCACGTACACATCATGTTTATCAGAAAAGGCCTGATCTCTTTCCTCTTGACGCTCCCTTGGGCTGATTTGGCAGCAGAAATCCGTTCTGTTGCGAGTCATCCACAATGTTTTGCACCCTTTCTGACATTACAATATTTCCACGCAAATGGGGAAAAGATAGACAATGGGGAAAAGACAAGTAGAAGAAAGGATTCTGGTTTGAGAACACATCCTTGTGTGTGTGTGTGTGTGTGTGTGTGTGTGTGTGTGTGTGTGTGTGTGTGTGTGTGTGTTGTGTGTGTGTGTTGTTTTACTGTGTGGTATTGTGGTAGTGGTCCACTTATGTTTAATCTCTCAGGGTACTCACAATCTACTCATTTCTGAGCTACTTTACACACATGTGAGTAAATGCTCGCTCTCTCTCTCTCACAGAGACACACAGACACACACACACCGTATCTGTCCCACTCAGCGAGGAGCCGTGTGGTGAGTGGCCCTAGTGTGGAGACACTGTGACCACTCACAGTCTGGACACAGCCGCTGACATCTTGTACATCCACAGCTTACGAACTGCCGATGGACTCAGATAAGAGGTGACAGCTGACTGCAGGCAGCAGCTGCTGCTGTTGGGGGGAGAGCATTATGGGAAGTAAAATGACAGACGGTCATGACAGACGGTACTCATAACTTTAAAGAAAACACCAAACATACATTCTCTGTTTAGTAAGAAAAAGCCAAACACTGAAATCATTCATGTCAGCGCTGAACAAGACAATGAGTGTTGTTTTATTATTTTAAGGTTTTAAAATAGCAAAAACAATTGTTAAAGGCATAGTTTAACATTTTTTTTTTTTTATTTGCCCATCGATTTCCATATTGATAGCAATAGGTGCTTCTAGTTTTTCCATCCAAATTGTTTTCAAATCAGCCGAGCAGAGCACACTCATTAGGTTACTGGTGCAGTAAAAAAGTGTAAAAGCCAGAAAGAAATGTGTACATATTTTTAAAAAATAATCATCTTGAAAAAGAGAGTTCTCTTATAAATAGGGTTGGCCAATACATAATTGCTTTAAATATTAGAAAAAAACAAAAAAACAAAAAACATCCTCTCATTTATCAATCTGATAAATAAATAAAGTGCTATTCTGCCAATTGCTTGGATTGTACCATTCTCTGATTTAAGGGATTCTTACTTCAAGATTTAATATTATATTGCTGCTAACAGATGAACAGAGTCACCAATTTACTGTTGATTGTTTCTGTTAATTCCTCGAGTGCAGCAAATTACAAGAAAACAATCCTATCAGGGTCAGACCAAATAAACAACAATTTGTTTGGATTCTCACCTTTAAAATGCTGATAATGACTCTGGAATGATTAATGTTTGCAATTTAGTCGCTGTGACGGGCGAGCAGAACGGCCCGCTGCTCTACAGAGAATGGGGGGGGGTGGGTAAAGTAAAATTAAATGGTTCTAAATTGGACATTTCCAATGAGAGGAGAGAGCCGTGCGTCCGAGAGCTAAAAGCAATTAACGGAATCAGAGGACAGTCTCTGTGGTTTTTTGAGCTCTGATTAAATGTTCTGATTGCCAGAGAAATCACTCTCTAAGCGAGAGATCCATAGCTGGCTGTACTGGAAAGTGTCCTATTGGTAAATCCATTACCCTGGGAGACATAGGTGCTTTTAGACCAACACTGTTAAAGACATTGTTAAAGATCAAAGGGTAGTATTTCACTGATTCTATACGCTACTAATCAGCTTCCAGGCTTTCGGGTTTGCCAACAGTTTCCCTCACACCCATCCAGTCCACTGTGTTTCAGGCGTCCTGGTCACAGTAGCACCTGAGCTTGGGCTTAACCCGACAATGGACACAGGCTGTTGAAATTTTCATGATGCAGCAAATGTAGGAAATGGACAGTGATGCGGTTTGAGTGACTGGGTGGAGAGAGGAGTGGGAAAAAAGAAGGGGAAAGAAAACTTGCCTGAAGAGAAACAGTTATACAGCAGGAAAGTCCAATTAATTGCCTCTGAAATCGTCTGGTTCCGTTGCATCTGCTGGCTACTGTGTCATCCAATATAGATCATGATGCAACGATCTCTTTCATATCTGTTGAAATTCAGTGTTACAGACTTGAGCCACTGGCTGCGTTCATGGTGAAACCCATAGCACACATGTATCAAACTCAGGTCCTGGAGGGCCGAGTGGGTGGAGGTTTTTGTTCCAACCAGGCAGTAACACACCTGATTCTACTAATCAACCAATAGAGCTCTTGCTGAGGACCTTCATTAGTAGAATCAGGTGTGTTCACACCTAGTCTATTTTTGTCACATGGCTCAAACGTGAAAAGCAAACAGTGTCGAAAGGATGTACAATATATGTTAAAATAATTCAAAATTCAAATTCAAAGTCATTAGTTATACTATGTGGCAATATGTTAAGGCATTTGTAAAGTAATTTGTATTTTTAAACTTTACTGTGCTCATTTTACATCACACACATTTGAAAGCACAAACAAGTAAAAAAAAAAAACATAAATCTTATAATTAAAAAAATAGCTTAAAGTGGAAAATGCTTTAACTCGCCCATTATCATAATGTTCTTTAAATCTCCTCAGAATTTCCGCAGAAAACAGTTTATTGTTTCGTTCACCAAATTCATATGGAGGAAACATTTACAAAGTGCAGAGTTCACAGAAAACACAGTTCCTCTAAAAGTGAAGCCTCGCTCCACATGATGTGTTGCTAAGCAACCACTCCCTGGCACTAGCAGAGTCTAGTTAGCCTAAGTCTACACCACTCAGAATTAGAATAAATTAGCCTGGTTGTGAGTTAGCAGGAATCCTCTGAAAAGGAAACTGTCCTCATCTGGAAGTTGCTGCCTCTCCAATGCAATGCTAATTGTTTTTAATTTTGCCAAATGTGACATTTCTTGTCAAAAGCAGTGGAGATTGATCCTTAATTGGTAGCTTTGTGTCTCTCATTCACGGCAAGCAGAGCTTTATCTGCAACTACAGCACAGACCTTTTTAAAGACCGCAGACTTTGTCTAAAGGCTAAACAGCTATTAACTTCTGATGGATTTTTGCATTTGCTGGGCAGTGCTACAATGCAGTTCCCTCACCCTATGGAGACCAGCCTTTCAAACACCACTGAACTCCATAGAAAATGATTGTATTGCCTGCAGCATGAATGTTCTGCGAGTTGAGTGGCATTTCCATTCCGTTTGCCTGTCCAAAGACAAAGGCTTCAGGGCCACGACTTATCAGGCGATGGACCCTCCACTCGACTTTTGTTTGTTTTTGGGTGTTTTTTTAAAGCATATTATCAATCTAATAATTTCAACCCAGCAGGACATGAAATATACATTCAACTCACTTCCACCTGAAGGCCTTTCTGTACTTTCCCAATATCTAACACTGACATTTCCTTTCAGTTGGTCGAGTGGACCGGAGTTTGACCTTTTCGGCAGAGTACCACTGCTGATGGAAATGGCTTTGGCTGTCATGGCTCCCATTAACCCGTAGTCCATGGTTTCACAGGGCCATAGCTCTGTTATGTCAAGATAAAGCAAAAGATCAGTCAAAGCCTCGCTCGGGCCTTGCAATACTTTTAATCAAATAAGCATGCAGGGTTCAGACAGTAAGTGTGGACATGCACACAGGAGATCGGGCAGGGAAAGAAGAATGGAGGAAAATTACCACAGAAGACATGAATGAGGGCAGTTAAGGGAGAAGAGTGAAAGCATCTTGGCCACTATGTTAATATGCTCAGCGGAGCATTTATAAAACGTAGGGATGGAGGTGTAAGTCAGTGACATTTTCATTAATTTGTTGTCAGGTGGATCCTCTCTCTGCCACTGAGTTTGACATATAAGACTGTTTTCTCATACATTTGAAGATGAATTGCTCAACATAGAACAGCGGAGGTTGTCTAGATGAAGAAATAGAGTCGGTGTGTGTGCGCGCCGAACTGGCGTGAAATAGATATGGATTACTCTAACACTTGCTAAAACCTTGCATTAGCATATAATCTCATTATTGTAAAGAAATTGAAATGTCTGCTCACTTGCAGCGTAATTTTCATGTGAACTGCAAATAATCCGGCCTTTGCAAAGAGAAGGAAATAAAAGATAGGGTATGAAATTGAAAGCTGCACTGTCATAATATAAAGTAATTTTTCTCCCAACGGTGTGTACATCAAACTGATCAATTTACATCTAGTGAGAAATCCCTCTCTCTTTCAGAGGGAATTGACGGTTATCTCAGCGGCATTCGGGAGACCGTTATGTCCCTGATTTTCTTTCCATGAATTATCATTTCTTTTCACGTCATACATCCCCCCCCTTTATACTGACTCAGTGATGTGGGTCAGGGGTCTGTCTGCGTGAGTCACCTTGCCTCAGTTGACCAAGGTTGAACATGAGTGGAAGACTGCTGGGCTTTTTTGATCTGCGGTTGCTACCAGGAGTGGAAATTAAATCTAATTAAACCAGAGTTTCAGCCTTTTTCCTCCCAACTCATCAACATAGTGACAAATGGTCAGGATCCCCTTGAGTCAATTCCTGATGAATGTGGTACCCCTTCATCATAATTTCTTGATAATCCATTAGACTTCTTTAGACCAGGTGAAAGTGCGGGGCGTTTGGGTTATGGCTTGCAGATTTGTAAATTTATTTAGTTTTTATTTATGTACATTACCAATCTGCCCATTGGCATTGGTGAAAATGTTAAGCTTTGTGGTTTCTTGGACTGGAGGAGACACTTATTTTATTTCCCTCTTAACCACCATCACATCAGACATTTTACTGGACATTGTGCCGCATTGACGCACATTTTGAAGTAATCGTTTTAACTCAAACCATTATCTTGTCCAAACCCAGACCAAGTGTTTTGTTGTGAAACTCACAACACCTTAACCACAGGATTGTCAAACCATGTCTCCATGGTTAACAGGTTGGCAGTAAGAACATGTTCAACATGTCAGTGCCATCCAACCGAATCATCAGAAACGAGGGGGAAAGAAAGATAAAGAAAAGTTGTGTTATTCAGCGTGACATCATGATGATTCTTTTTGGTAGAAGAAGATAATATATGTTTTATTTGTCCCCCAATGTATTTATCATGGCAACATTATTTTCATTTAAGCTGTGGGAGTTGTTGCAAGCAGCAGTCAATTTTTCCAGTTTTCATGACAGTCAAAGAAATAAGCTGATTCTAATAGAAATACCTTTGCCAAGGAGGGATTGTTTCTGCTGCTGTTTAACAACAGGATTGTTTACTATGAAGAGGATCATGTAAGAAGTAAACCGCCAATTTTAGTGAACTTGGAATTGGATGAACCCATTATATTTTGGTGTGCATCCAACTTACAAAAATCAAAGCCTGTTTGGATAGTTCCACATAGGTCTTACTTCCTACTAAAATCTATCATGTACATGTACAATCACAATTTGGATGTTTTAGTGATTTAACATGCAAATACAGGTTGCAGAGCATGCATTGACTGTTCACATCAGGTCATTTTATGTATGTTCTATATATAGTGCTTATTCATCACTATGATCACAATGGCCTAGAACCAGTGGCCGAGAGCTAGTGGCCCAGAGCCAGTGATCTAGAACCTAGAGAAAAACAACACAGATGTGGGGAGGTCATGCAAACTCCACACAGAAAGGTCCCAGATCAAGTTTTTGTTCCTTGCAGGAAATATATGTAGATTTAAGTAATACTGTATATGAATTGAGTTCTAAAATCTAGACTACCTTCAGCGAATTTACTGAAACAGGAAAAGTCAACTACCCTTCCAAAAAGTTAGTTAGGGTTAGTTTAGCAGCTCAAGAGCCCTAAAGAGTTTGTGGTATAAGTACAAAGAGAAAGGACAGAGAATATTGTATCAGGTGGCAGAAATGAATGCTAATGTCCCTCTCAGTGTCTGCTGAATATCTAAAAAAAGTGAAGGTTGTTGTTGTTTTTAAAATGTTTGCCGTCACAATTTATGAGGTGACAATACATCAAATGTAGATTTTACAGCTTGTTGAGTTTCCAAAAATCAATTAATTAATTAAAACGGGTTTGTGGGCAGATCAGATGATGTAACCATATCATAACTCACCTTTTATCTATGCAACCTGCTTCTCATCCCTTCTCACCATCTCTGACACTTTATCATCCATGGTTTCTAGGTAAAGTCAAAATTAGAAAGAAGAAAAGGGAGAAATAAAACAGGAAAACACACCGGTCATGTCTAGATTCCAGTGTTGAGTTAAAAGCTTGTGCATTAGTTAAGTTTTCTTGTAGAACTGATTCTAAAAAGTGTCTCTGTGGGTCTCGCTGGGCCTTATGGGAATGAATGAAGTTGTGTTACATAGAACTAAATAACACTTCTGACTAGTCTTAAATATAGCATGTCAGATGACTCCAGGGGTGTGCATCCCGTTTTTGTACTAATGTTTTTAAGTAGCTGTTTGGTGATAGAGCCCTGTTCAGCAGTCCTGTAAGCCGTGTAATCAACGAATTTGAATGCTTCTGTCAGGTCAATTCCACACACTACAGTGGTAAATGTGATTACCATACATTCACTGAGACCTGTCAATCTTCAGGTGCACATTCGGAGTCTGGCCTGTCTTCAGACGTTCAGCACTGTTGGTCCACAGATCTGCTTATTGAGAAATGATAAATGAGAAAATAAAGCTGATAAAGTTTAATACTTTATATATTTTTTTTTATTTTTGTGGTATCATGAGAGGTTGCCTTTAAGCAGGATAGTTCAAATTGTGCAAGGACATGAGATTTCCAACCAATTATTAATTTTATTTTGTGAGGTTAATTAACACAATGCAGGTAGGGATTCAAAAAGGCTTACATCAAGCATCTTTATAATCAAAACAGAAATCATAGCCTGTGGCTCTCGGAAGGGGGAACAGAAAATTAGTCTCTTTCTCAAACAAGTCTCTCCAATGATAACCCCTCTAGTCCCTGGGTCACTGGTATCCAACACAAACAATTCACAAAGTTCTCAGTTCAGTCTCCAAGGAACTATTTTTCCAGGTTGGTCCTCCAGACATAGCGCCGCCCGACCCGTCCACAGGGTTTCTTTAGGCGAACAAAGCGACCAGCTCTCCCTCCTCTGCTCACAATATCTCAACTCCACTGCGCACACACCCCTACCCCTAGGCAGGTTCAGACTGCTTTATATGCCAGCCCTCAGCCAATCATTAGCCACACCTGTGCTGAGAAGGCTGGTGGAGTTCCCGCCCCCACCATCAGATAGAGCCATACCTGGGAATGTAGCACCCACCCAGGACACAGCCTCTCATGATGTCACAATTTGTGTGCAGGTTAACCACCAAAACACTCAAATGAGATTCTGCTTTGTCAGGTAACACAATAATGGGATTTTCTGAGGGTCTGTGAACGTGTAAATCGCTGCAGCTAGTGTGTTGAGTGGTTCTCCTCTGAAAGAATAAAAGGCGGCAACACTATGCTATACTAGACTTTTGCTATGAAATTGGTTTTGGCTATGGCCAGAGTAACCTGAGTTATTGTGAAGAATAAAGTAGCAGCTAAATGGCTGCCTCAACTCTAAGCCCTGTATAGCATGGCACAATTTAAATAAGAGCCAATGTTAGTAACAACAATAATAATTATTATTGCCCCTTAAAAATCAACATTTACAAAGTGCTCTGACAGACAGAAAAAGCATGATACTCAGCAGGCAACAATAAAACAACAGAAATCGAACCCAAACAGATCAAATAAAAGCACAAAAATGCAAATAAACAAAAACAAAAAGCAATACAAATATGGTAAAAAAAAGACATTACATGGAAGAAAGTTTTTTTTTTCTTTCTTTTAGAAAGTACCCTTATCTCCTTGGGCAGGTTGTTCCAAAGCTGAGGAGCCTGATGGCAACAATATATACAGTCACCGTTAGATTCAAGCTTCCAGTCTGAAATTGCCAGTAGGGCCCCACCTAAGGGTCCGATGCTGCGAGCTGGATCATCTGACCTGCTTTAAAAAGTGATCACCAAAAGAATCTTCAATCAATCCTAAGAGAAAGGAGCAGGGAGCCGATAGGGAGAAACCAGGATGACGTGTTGTCCGTTAAAACTGGTGAGGAGAGGAGCTGCTGCATTCTGAACCAGGCAAGACCACGATTTATAGTTTATTTTTTATGAAGTAGTCTAGTCCAGGGAAGATTAGTGTGTGAATTATATTTTCAGGTCAGAATGTGAGCGAATAAATCTGGAGACGGATCTTAATTGGAGGAAACAGCACCGGGCTCCTTTTTTTTTATTTTTGGATCTTCGGTGGTTTGAAGCTTAAATCTGAATTTAATGCATTTCTATCAGCAGGCTTCACACGGGTCACTGCCAATGATACCGGGTCAGCGAAATCAATTCAGAAGTTCCCAACATACAGTTAACCAATCACCGGCATCCATAGTGCATCACCACCACAAACAGAATCTAGACCACTGGCCTTAATTGCAACATAATTTGGTTTGAGGGCTTTTAACCACTTCCCTCTGCCTGCATCTTCGCTCACTAATTGGCAAAATTCACCACTGCTCATCTGTATGCGCGTATACACCCGTACTCAACACACCGGTTCCAATATAAGACGGTAATTTACTCTGTAAATTACATTTGAAAAAGGGTGGGGGGCTCGTCTGATATTCGAGGAGGAGACAATTACGTGATCACAACAGAGTCCTGCTTTTACACTCCTCCACACAGCGTTGCGTGATAGGTTGTTTGTGGTTGTCCCTTTATTTAATCAGCCAAGCTTCCCTGAGTGGAAGCTTCTCTTTTTTTTTTCTTTGCAGAAACATCCTGATCACGTTGACAGCCGGAAGCTGTGAGGCTGCGGCGCAGCGGTCAGGGTTAAGGGCCTTGCTCAAGGGCGGTTGGGTGGCGGTAATGAGGTGTTTTCTCCGCCCAGATAAATCCTGCTGGTGTGAGGTCGCGCGACCTTCCCCCCGTTACTACGCCGGCGAGAGTCTTAAAGTTCGTTTTATAGCGGCTCTGTTAAAATCATTCGGCCCTAAAACTGTTTTTGTTGGTCCAGTTTAACCTGCGGGAGTTTCTGTATCCTCAAAAGGAAGAAAAATGTGTGTGTGAATGGGTGTAGTACAGAGTTAAAAGACCTGCTCACTGATATATATATATATATATATATATATATATATATATATATATATATATACCACTTTACATTCTTATTTTTTAGTGTATCTGTAAATAAAGACTCAGCCAATCAATAATTTCCTGCTTAATAACTTGCTTTTAATACTTAAATGTGAAAGTGGGGGGAAAATAATGAGAACATATATTGATTCAAAATATAAAACAGCAGCTGAATGTGACCTCTGTATATTAAAGTTGGTATGTGGTTTGTCTGTTAAATAACTGTTTGATTCAATCATTGACCCATTATCAAGGGAAAATATGTTTTTTTTTTTTTTTTATGAGCAAAAGAGGAAGCAACATTGGATTGTTTTTACACAAACCTTGAGTGAAACTATCAATATTTTATCGAGCTATTTTCTTATTGTCTTGATGATGTGGAGATTTGTCAAAAAGTCAAATATGGAAGAATAATCATTGATCTAAGATATTTTCTTTTTTCCTTAATTTATTGACCGGAAACAGATTGAGTTTAGACTTTATCTTCATATATTTTCCTTGATTACCACTCTTCTTTCCTCATTAAACAGAATCATATACACATTTCCCTCCTCTGTGTTCTCTCCCAACGCTCGTCTTGTTTAAAATGATGGCTTCTTCTGTTTTCTGAGGCTTTAAATGCACAGTGAAGGATGTTGTTGTAGACATTTCTCCTCCTCCTCCCTCGTGTTGTCACTCTTTTATAGCCGTATCCTTCCTTCCCTTCTCCGCCCCCCTCCTGCCCACACGTCTCCCACCGAGCCATTAATCTTTATCCGTCATCATTCCTTCATTCATGCCTCCCTCCATCTCTTATCATGTTGCTGCCATCTCTGCACTATTCTGTCTTCATTTTTCCACCACCTCTCTACTGTCGGGGATGTGCACATGTCAATTTTACCACGTTCAGATGTTCCCTCGCTGCTTTGGTGACAGTCACTGGAGAACTGCCGTTCCTGTGCAAACAGTCGGTTGTAAATTTATATCAATTATACAGGTAATGAGAGCTGAATTTCACAGTCAATTGGTAAGATAACATTGTTATACGAGGGTTTCTTCCCCCCTCTAATTAGTCAACAGAAAGATGTTTCTGTAACTGAAAGCAGGTGGCAGTAGAAACAGAGAGAGAGATCAAATCATATATCTGTCAATCAAATGTGTCTTTCATGCCATATAAGACGTCCAACACTTGTGCTTTTTCATACATTTTAAAACATCATAATGGAATACTTACTTACGAATGTATTTAAAATCCTACTATAAATTCCTTATTTCTATCTAAATTGATTCAAACCTGTTAAAAATGGCTGATGTATATGGTGTTTTTAATGAGAAAAAAAAACAAAAAAAACAACAACATTCTTGACTGTATAAATGAAGGTAATACAAAAGGTTCAGTTAAACCGGTTGTTCGTCAACAATGAACAACAGGCACAAAATAAATGACGATTATGTCTTAAGAACCTTTAGGGATGCGTGAGGTCCACCAGCATTTCTTGAAGTTGTCTGTTTTGGTTCTTTAACCATGTCTGACAGCTCTTCCTGTGGAATCCAGAAACCCTCCCAGACCAGACCAGTCTGTCAGAGTCCTGTCTCTTTTCATTTGACTTATTTCCCAGCAGCTCATAATGGGACTTCCAGTGGAAGTAGCAGGGAACCCCATGTGCCACTGGGATCGGGAACAAACTATTAGCCACAAACAGCTGTCCGAGCCCGGGCCGCCAGCTCAGACAGCTGTGTGTGGCTAATAGTTTGGGTGTCACCGGATGTTGGTTCATGGTCAGTGGGTTGCTGTGCTACCTACCGATGATTAGCTAATGACCAGTGCAGGTTTAGTACCTCCCAGATATGAACCCCTCCAGTTTGGCCCAGGGCCTCCTTGTCGGAACTGAATTGCACTGGAGAGAAGTGTCCAGTAGTCACCACTTCTACTTTCTGCTTCTCACATGAAGGAGCCCCTTCCGTGTCTGAAGTGGGCAGTGTTCCTCTAAGGGCAAGTGCACGGCGTCCTGTGGGGAACTCGCACCAGCTGCTTAATAACTGTCTTCTCATTTGATAGTCGCCCATGACCAGCCGTGATGGCCTGGAATACCTGCAGTGCAGCTGACTGTCTCCTGCTCCGGCTTGGCCTCACTACTGAACGAAGCCTGCGAGATATTTGGACTCCTTCAATCCGGGAAGCAGCATACCGCCATTTTCAACCAGATCCATGCCACCTAGCTATCATCGCTCCTCTCCACCAACCTCCACTTCTCATTTCTCTTTCCTCTACTGCTCTTGATTCCATCGGGCCTAATATTCAAGCTTTCCTCTACCATATTTTCCCCCCTTTCTCATCACCATATCATATTTCCCATTCTCTCCCATCCCAGTAACCTTCCTTTCCCCCCCCCTTTTCTTCCCACTCTCCCATTCTTTCCCGTCCTTCTCTGGCTGCACCATGGAATTCCCTCCTCCACTTTCCATTTTATCCTTTCCCATTCTCCCGGCAGGGGAGTGTAATGTTGTCATGCGGCAGAGAGGATGATTCATGATTGACTGGCAAGGGAGAAGGAGATGTATTAATCAAGAGGCGGCAGTAAAGCTCTGCCATAATGCAAATGGAGTGTTAATTGAGTGCTGGATGGCTTTGAATAATGGCTCAGGGTTTTTACTTCAATCAATGCACATCACAACAATGGGCTGACAGCGTGCTTTCACAATGTAGGATACATCCCATCTTTTTTTTTTTTTTTTACCAGTTCTTTTGTTTTACAATAGGAGGGAAGAACGGCTGTTTATGTCTGAATATTGCAGAGTAGATGTTAATTGAGAGAAATCACAGGTTAGCAGATGGATTCGAGGTTATTCTCTGCATCTGTTTTGTTATGCAAGTGTGAAATGAGATTTGAAGATGAACGCACTCACGTGGAATGGAATGATGGTATCGTGTTTATTCAGCATGAGGCTAAATCAAGAGAAATGAGGTGCCACAAATTTGGCATTTGTTGCTGAGGAAACACCGGCTGACTGGTGGATTTCATTGGTTTTTGTCTGCCATAAAAACTGAGCATCTTTATGTTGCAGCTCAATTATAAAGCGGCACTAATAGATTTTTTTTAACATTTTTTTATAAACATTACAATTGATCAAATGACAGATTGGTAGGCATGGTAAGGTTAGGTAAAAGGCATGCCATACAGTACAGTATATGCTACTTTAAGGTTAGAAGGAAACTCAGACAACAAACTGTCACCAAAGCCAGTGATCAGTCTTGCATTTGACTTCTACACAACCGATATACTGTATGTGTGGTTTGATTACTATTCGATTCCCTTACGAAAATTAACCATGGTTTTACCATGGGAAATACCGTGGTTTTACCATGGTTTCTGGTTAACCATGGTTCTCATGGTTTTTTGGGTCATGGTTTACCATGGTTAAACCATGGTCATAAACCATACTATAACCATGGTTTTACCATGGTTCATTTTAATCAAATTACCATGGTTTATTCTAACCATGGTTTTACCATGGTTCAATTACCATGGTTTATTCTACCATGTTTTTTTTTTTACCATGGTTTATTCTGTCTGGTTTTTACCACGGGATTTAAAAACCATAGTTTTTACTTACCATGGTTTTGTAGTTTCCCTATTTACCTATTTTACAAAAATGTCATGCAATCACATCAAACAATAAATAGCCTATTCTAACAAATTTTAAACAAATTAATACCATCCGCTTTATGATTTTATCTGGATACCATAAAAACAGGAGAACTGTTAAGTTTATTTATTTATTTATTTAAATGACCGTAATTGTGTGTGTGTGTGTGTGTGTGTTATTGTATCACATCAACACGATGAGCGTCAATCCTAGGTAAAGGAGAGGGGAACAGAAAGACAGACATAAAATACATTAGTGATTGCTTGCAGGAGTAATTGCACAATTTTTCTGTTGTGTGTGTGTGTTTGCATTCATTTCTCAACTTACTTCTTGAACACCTTGCTCTCGTTACTAAGCTTGTTTCTGATGGCTCCTCGCAGAGTGGCCACATCCGCTCCAGGGAATTTCTGAAGTGCGTAGTCTGCAAAGGAATTTCACAAATTAGTATTAAACAGACTTTAGGCAGATGTGAGAAAAAAGCTGTAATTTAGAAAGCTGGAAGTGTTGTGTCTTAATTTACAGCATTTTTCACACACCTGCTTAACATCCTCCATGGTGAATATTTATGCTATTGTTAAGTTAAACAACTGAAAACCGCAAGTTGTCTGAATAGTACAGCCGATTGGACAAACAAGATGGGCACTTACCAAATATGGCATTGAGTACGTTGGGAGGCAAAGGAGGCTTTACAGCCTCTTTGGCACTGCCCTTTTGCCCCGTCAAGGACATTGTGGCCAGCTCCCTTCTGGTGTAAAGGACGGACAGGAGGTCGCAGACGAGCTTTGATGGACTGCCGTGGTTGCACCTCATGACCTTTGTTCTGTTAACCACAATGCCTTCCCCAATGACCATCTAAAAAATAATAGGGTGTTTGTGTGTGCGTTGGGGGGGGGGGGGGGGGGGGGGGGTGTCACAAAAATTGAAAGGAATACATTTATTTAGTGCTCTTTCCACTCCTTCAAGCATTCACCCATTCAAAAACACATACAGTGCAAACTGATATTGAGTACAACCCTTTTGAACAATATTTCAATTAGCCAACAAGTTATTTCCAAAATGTGCATAGTAAGTTTCATCATCTTTTGAGCTAACAACAGAGAGGTCAGGTTGATAACTGACCTATTCGTCATTTTTTTTTTTTTAATTATGGTGGGGCACAATTGGGAACACCCCTATGTTAAAATCTCATAAATGGATGAGGGGATCATGATCTCAGTTTGCACTGTACATTGCTGCAGACAGCAAACAGTTCTTTACTTCATTATCAAGCTTCATTATCCATTGGAAAATATTGAATAACATAGTGCCAAGCCCTTCACTTACATCATCACTTGAAGGGTCCTGGGTCTGGCCGGCTGTGAGTGGGGCACTCTGCAGAGGCTGGCTGGCTGGTGGGGCACTCTGCAGAGGCTGGCTGGCTGGTGGGGCACAGGCTTTCAGCATATTTTTTAGATCTAAAAGAAATCAGAAATAGCACCATGCAGAGAAATCAGGAAACTGGTGAGGAGATACACCGCATGTTGCAGGTAGTGGGGGAACAGTTTAAATTTATCCATCACACATAGTAGCTTATGCATTTCCAGCACTGACAAACGAATAAAATCTTGAAATACATAATGCCATTAAATAAACTGTTGCTAACAGCAAGCCAAAAATCAAAGCTGCCACAGCTGCATTGGGTGGACAAAAAATATAGGGCACCAAGTGTCCGTACAGTAGACACACATAAAGTGAGGGGAGGGGGAAGTGGGTATGCTGTGGGCATTGTGTTGCGCTGCGTTCATTGTCCATGTATCACCAATGTTACAAAATCTGGCCAATAACTTAGTAGCAAATTTACAGTGGATTGCATCCAGCTGGCGAATCAGCCTCTGGTTGTCCCTCTCCATTGCCAGCAGTCTGTCTGTCAACTGTTTGCAGTTTGAACAACTGATGCCCTAAAAAAATGTTACATGAACTATGAAAAAACATTCTTATCATGTCCTCAAGAGTAACAGCAAAACTACTGTGTCTATCACTGTGTTATTTTCTCAGAAATAACTTCATGCTGCACCCACATAAATGCTCAAAATTGCACAGCTACATATTACCTTTATGAAGAAAGCAAGAACATATAATAAAATGATTTATAACTTACAGTTTGCTCCCTCCTGTGTTCTTCAGTCTGAAAGACATTGAAAAAGGCATGAATTTAAGACTTGTAGGCCTATGGCCAGAGGGCAGCTGTGGCTACCATAGCCATAACTGAAATACTAATGAACAAGACATCTAACCCCACACTATTCCAGGGAAAATGAAAAAAGAAAAACTTACATGTAATCTTTGTCTCCTTTTTTCCAAAAGTTGATCCACATTCTTTCCATTAATTCTTTGCAGATCCTTTTTTTCACGCTTTGAAGAAACATTGGATATTAATAGATTAGGTCATTTAATAGCCTAAATTAAGAATTCCTAATGTGGCTACTGCATGTTCAATATTTAGGCTACTCAATGAAATTTCTTTCTCTCTAGGCCATAATTTCTGGTAACTGGAAAAGTAAGCCTACTTTTTTCCTCGGTGGTGGTTGTTCTTCCTCCTCCTCCTCCGACGAGGAAAAATTGATTGGCTTTTTATGCCTCCTCCCTCTGCCACACTCCTCATCCTCCAAAGTGTCCTTCAACAGCTCCTCTCTCCTTTTTAAGACACTTTGCTCGTTGTCTAGTAAAGAATACATATAAAGTAAATATTAGTCAATGACACTCTTAATATGACAAACCAAACTTTTGATCAAACATTACACGCTTACTGCAGTTAGCAGATGACAAGAGTATGGCGACACCTTGTGTCTAAAAAAAAAAAACTACAGAGGCCAGTACTGACCGGTGTCCTCACGAAAATGGGCAATTAGCCTACTTTAAAACAGTTGTAGAGCATAGTGGCATAGAGTTAAGATATAAAATTCTTTTAAAATAGCGAATAATATGTAAACCAAGTTTTTCATAACGTTATTAAGTTAACTGCGAGGTGATAGGGAATACTGTTGGTATTACACGCGATCAATTTGCAGGGCTAGCTATTGCTGTTTTTAAATACGGTATATTAAAGCTTAAACAAAACTGACATGCTAGCACATATTGGGAAAAAAACTTATTTTATGTACATATATAGGCCTATATATATATAGCCTTTATCATAGCCGTTATCATATCAAAATTGCCATACCTGATATGTCCAGTATTTTAGCTGGATAGAGATCCTTCCCCCATCGCACCAGTACCTCCGTCTCCTTGTCCCAAATATTTTTGGTCAATGTATTGGGTCGCACTTGGGTGCCACGTAAACTGACCAAACTTAATGGCCCCATTCGACAGTCACATAACATTGGGACAACCAACCCCGTAGTGTGTGACAACCAACGCCCCTCCAGTCCTACCTGACACTTTAAGCTTCCATTATATATTGAAAGGGAACCTATTCATAACATAGTTTTTGAGAGATTCAAATGAAATTAAAAAAAAATGTGACAACCAACCCCGGTCTCCCCTAGCTGTACCTTTCGCGACCAATTTTAAGGTGAAAATTATGGGACGGCATGCTAGCCAACAAGCTAACTGTTGCATATGGCGACGACTGTAGCCAACCTTGCCAAGGCTTATCTCCGCAACCCTTATGTAAAACCAACAAAATCAATACAGACATTGGAGATTTTCTTCGCATAGCTTACGTTTGACTCTCGGCAACACAACGCCAAACAGTGTTTATGTGGCCCGTGACATTTGACGGGAAGTACTAGCTCAATAGCTAACTAAAGTCATTGTGGTATGGTTGCTAAATTATCCAAATCTCAGAAGTGAAGCAGACGGAACAGGAATACTTACATTTAACCTCCTCCTGTGTGTTTCTTTTGGGACGTCGGCATCAATGTCGCCCAAATACCTTTTGTACGGCCCTCGTCGTGACATGTTTGATTTCCATCCGATAGCTGCTATCGATTTCTACGTGTGTGTGACAAAAAGCGCAACTACTCTCGTGAAATGACTTCTAGCTACATTGGCTGGCGCGTGCAAAGAAGGTCCGAACTTGTAATGTTTGAATTTTACCGTTGGGGGTAGCAGCCAATTCGCTAGTTGGTCACATAAGTTGGTCATAGCATAATGGCAGTGTCAGCAGAGTACGGTCTTTTCAGTTTTTTTGAGGAGAATACATTGGGCGTGCCCTTACGAAAATTCACTGTGGTTTATTATGGTTTTCATGCAGTAACCATGGTTTCACTGTGGTACCTCATAGTGATTACAAGTACTATTGTCCTGCCCATAGTATATCATGGTTTCACTGTGGTACCTCATAGTTATTACAAGTACTATGGTCCTGTCTATAATACACCATGGTTTCACTGTGATACTTCATAGTTATTACAAGTATTATGGCCCTGTCCATAGGCTAATACACCAAGGTTTCACTGTGACACTTCTTAGTTATTACAAGTACTATGGTCCTGTCCATAATACACCATGGTTTCACTGTGGTACCTCATAGTGATTACAAGTACTATTGTCCTGCCCATAGTATATCATGGTTTCACTGTGGTACCTCATAGTTATTACAAGTACTATGGTCCTGTCTATAATACACCATGGTTTCACTGTGATACTTCATAGTTATTACAAGTACTATGGCCCTGTCCATAGGCTAATACACCAAGGTTTCACTGTGACACTTCTTAGTTATTACAAGTACTATGGTCCTGTCCATAATACACCATGGTTTCACTGTGGTACCTCATAGTCATTACAAGTACTATGGTTCTGTAATACACCATGGTTTCACTGTGGTACCTCATAGTCATTTCAAGTACTATGGTCCTGTCCATAATACACCATGGTTTCACTGTGGTACCTCATAATTATTACAAGCATGCTTATAGTATTACCAGTAGTTACTATAAAGTACTATGGGTAAACCATAGTGCTACCATAGAAAAACTATGAAATACCATGGTTTTACCGTAGTGCTACCATGGTTGGTTCATAGTTTTTAGAAAAACTATGAAATACCACGGTTTTACCATGGACAAACCATAGTAATACTATGGTTGGTTCATGGTACTTCCAAAAACCATGGTAGAACCATGGTTACTACATAAAAACCATAGTATAACCATGGTTACCACAAAAAAACCATGGTAAACCATAGTAGATTTTTGTAAGGGTTACTAGCTGACTATTAACAGCTAATAAACTAACCATGTGAATTTCGTAATTTAGATCTGCTCCTTAGTTTTAACAGCTTTAAGTAGTAGAAGTAGAAGTTATATGCCAAATCTATGGAAGAGGTTTGTTTCACTCCACCACACCAATATAATAATAATTAATAAACTTAAAAACATGAAGGATTACAGAGACAAGCCCTCACCCTGAGGACCCTGAGGTTCTGAGACTCAACAATGAAACCAGAACCAGAACCATGCATGAAAGCAGCCATAGAGCTTCTGTCTCTTACCCTCCTACTGCTGATGGAAACGTCTGCACTAGCAAACATGACAGCGGCTGTTTACAGCGACATCTGATAAATTTATCTATGCATCTAAGACCAAATACACACACACGGCAAACATGCAGACCCCCATTTCGCTCCATGTCAACAAACATCTGGTGTGTCCCTACCCCCCCCCAACCCCAGCACAGTCTGTCCCTCACAGGAGACTAATAGGCTCATTAGCAGCCTCTCCAGTAGAAAACAGAACGCAGGAACGAACCGGGCACTGGTGACGCTACCCAGTGCCGCTCTTAATTACAAAGCATCGGGCTGCTAAATGAGCTCTTCTCAGGCACCCTTTGGGGAAAACACATCGGCGAAAAGCAGAATCTCACCCCGCTGCAGAGAGGTGCTCCATCACCATTATTCCAGAATCCACGGGATTAAGACCAGCTCCGCGGTGACAAGGAGCCTCCCAGGCTTATCGAGCGCCGCTGCCGGCAAGGAACGGTGCTATACACAGGAGCCTGAGTTGTAAAACCTGGCTGCATTCAGAGGTGTCAAAAGCCGTCACATTCATTACTCGGGACACGAGGGTTTTTAAAAAAACTTGTGTAGAAGTGCCAAGTGAGGGTTTTAACTTATGTAAAAGTGTAAAAGTCAAAACTACTAACTATATATAATAACCATTTGATAAAATGTCTTTTTTGTTGTTGTCTTTTTATCTAATAATATTTTCTTTGTCCTCTATTTTTGTTTAATAATAATAATCAAATGGGACTAAAATCAAGAAAAAAAAAAAAAAAAAACTTAAAGCAATACTATCTGCCACTAGAATTAGATAATTCCACGTAATTCTATTCAATTATGACGGAATGAAATGCAGAACTGTCTGGTGTAGTGGTTGGTGCATAATGCTACACCTGTAGTTGTTGAAAACTACTAAAAAATATAATGTAATGGCGGAAAAATGTCATTAAGGACAAAAGTTTAGCACAACCATACATCATAATGTTGACTTTTTGTATCTTTCTATCTTTTTTGAGTTTTTAGCTATTTCTTGGAGGGGGGAGGGGTATCTCATATTTTGTTTGTCATCCACTAATTTAGAAAGAATAACAATAGTGAAAATTAAAACATAATTAGATTCACTAAAATTCAAGAAAGAAAACCTTTAAATAAGCAAATGTGCCTGCCAATGCAATAAGATATTTCTACTCAATTTAGTCTGAACACAATGCAGCACTACATGATGTAATGGTAGTACAATAACCATAGTACTCAATACTGCACCTGTGGTTACTTGACAATGAAATTTCCATCATGTGCCCATGCAAAGATTTTAAAGTGATAGAATCCTGACTATCCACCTTTAAGCCGAGTGGCCGTATAATTTCTGATTGTATTTGTTCAGTCTTCTACATCATTACTTCTACTGTAACAGGCTGAACTGCATCTGACAGATGCATAATGTTAATATCTTTATCCAGGCTGCTGTAAAGTTTCTAAAACATTTAAAACAGGGGAAAAGTCCACGCTGACAAGCCTATGCTAACAGCTATAGGCCAGGATACTTCAGGCAGCAACATGGTAGAATAATAAAAGAGAAGGAGACAAGTGCATATTGCCAAAGTGGAGGATCCATTAATCTTGTCTATGTTTTCAACAACCTTCCCTAATTACATGGGATCTGCTTTGAAAGATGTGAGCTTAAGCCACTAATCATACTGACTGGGCTTTGGAGAGACACCAGCGCCACTAATCTATTGCACTGCTGAGTCCGACTGTATGTTTTCACACCACTTACCGCTTCGTTTTAGGCCCCAGTAGTGATGGGTCCTGGAACACTGATGCGTCAGCACACGCTTCGAACGCATAGAGCGAAACACTGTGTTGTTGCTTGTATTGCTTTGAGAAAGTCACATGACCGATACAGGAAGTGTTTTGAACTGACAGTGGGATTCATCCACCAAAAGAAATATCTGATCTTTTGCTGTTCGTCATCAACAATTATGGAGCAACTTCAAGCCAAAAGAAAAGTTTCTGCAGTGTTGGACCATTTTGATCTCCTATCGGAAAATAAGGTATTTGTTTAATTTCTTTCCTTTATCGTCCTGTTCCTCTCAGAATTTCCACCTGATCTATCTGAATTCAAATTGATTTCAAAGTGATTCTTAGTTTAATACTCATATTATTTTATTCAGGTTAAATGTCGCATTTGTGTCTTATTTAAATAAGTCCACCTCCTCAATGCTGAGACATTATAGAGCCAAGCATGAAAATGAAGTCCCAGATACACCCAGGAGAAGCTCAGATATACAGCCATTCTACAACTTACCCACAGTTGCTTTATTGATAATTAACTCCTATACATTTATTCTTTACTATGCTGGATGAAGCTGTGCTGAATTTCATCCTGAAGGACTATCAGCCCCTCAGCATTGTGGAGTGAAAGCTTCAGGGAACCCATTCAGGTCCTTGAGCCCTCATATGTTTTGCTGACTAGAAAGGTTTGTGTGAAAATAATCAAAAGTAGTAGTTGATATATTCAATTTATTTAATCTTTAATTTTTCTACACTGATTTGCTTTTGGTCTTCACAGCTGTCTGCACGCACTTCCAGAATGTTATTCAGCATTACTTATTTGTTGTTTAGAAATCATGTACTAAAATGCAAATTTCTTGTTTTTTAGATAAACTTTGGCAACTTTTAGACATCAAATGGGCAGGCAGACCACAAGTGCCACAGCTGATGCTGCAGCGATACCTGGCAGAGGGCAATGTTACCAAGTCCCAGGATGCTTTGCAATACTGGGACAACTAAAAGACTGTGTATCCAAACCTCTTCTGGCTTGCTCTACAATTCTTCTGCACTCCTGTGTCATCTGGCCCTGTGAGTTCTTTTCAAAGCTGGAGAAGTGATTTAAAAAAAAAAGCGCAACAGACTGAAATTCAAACCCATGGAACAACTATTTTTTTTTTAATACAAATTTGTGAAAGAAAATCCTCATCCACAAGCATCCTCAATCTCAACACGTTATCTCAACACTTAACACTTAACACTCTCAACACTTAATTTTTTACATTATGATACATGTTCACATTATTCATTGACTGTATCTAAAAAAATCAAATATACTTAAAAAAGAATTAAAATTAAGATAAAATAATACTAGGGCGACACGGTGGAGCAGTGGGTAGCACTGTTGCCTCACAGCAAGAAGGTCGCAGGTTCAAGACCGCCTTGGGGCCTGGGTCTGGGACCTTTCTGTGTGGAGTTTGCATGTTCTCCCCGTGTCTGCGTGGGTTTTCACCGGGTACTCCGGCTTCCTCCCACAATACAAAAAACATGCTCAGGTTAATTGGCAAATCTAAATTGCCCGTAGGTGTGAATGTGTGTGTGAATGGTGTGTGAATGGTGTGTGTGCCCCACGATTGGCTGGCGACCATCTGGGGTGTATCCCCCTGCCTCTCGCCATAAATGCGCTGGGATAGGCTCCAGCAGACCCCTGCGACCCCGAAAGGGAATAAGCGGGATAGAAAATGGATGGATGGATGGATGGATAAAATAATACTATATAAAATACAATGACTTAAATTAAATTATTTGACATACTAATTCATCAAATCATTGTCAGTTGAATTTTTTTTACAATCAATAACAATCAATCAATAACAATTTTATAACAATCAATAAGCCCCAGCAACACGTGTCTAGACTTTATTTTATATATATGATATTTTTGTCCTCTTGTTAAAAAAAAAAATCTCCTTCTACACGTGAATATGAATATATGAATATGATCTGCCTAAAAGCTGTAATACCCTGCCAGGCCAGTAGTGACTGATGAGCACATTTTTAAATACCTGCATAAAAGGTTTGACACATGTGCATCGTGGTAGTCAAAAACACATTTGGATCTAATGGACTATTTGATATGTTAGGATGTATGGATGTTATTGAACTTAATGCAGTAATCTTAAATTCAGCCGTAAAGCTGCAAATGATACCACAAGTATCAAGACACAACCTGAGACATGTCTACCATCGTTGGTTTGAACAGAACATGCTAGTGTGACCAACACGTTGTCTGTGAGCATGACGCTTTGACCTCATGAATCCGAAAAATATCCAGATTGGGGTCACTAGACTAATCTACTCAATCTGATATTTTCGAATCTCTCCACTTGTTTATCCGATTTCACAAATCTTCAGATAAGTGCTGTGTTGATGCAGTCCAGAGGCTGGTCTGGATAGAAAAGGGTGGATAAAAAAAAAAAAAAAAAGAAAAAAACCTGCTTTTGTGTGACCCCGAAGACCCTGATGAGGTGACCAATTTATCATGCTTTGGATTTAAGTTTAAGTTTACACATCAGTATGCATATATATATATGAACTCTAAACACTGTCTCTATGTAATTATAAAGAAGGAATCTATGTCCATATGTGTTGGTTTCATTTGCTGGTCAATTAATTGACAACTATTATGAGAATCCATTAATTAGTTTGTAACCCAAACAACTAATTGAATGATTCTTTCAATAATCAATAGATTATTAAACTATCAACATAGTCACTAGCTGCAGCCCTAGTATCTGAAATGAAATAACATAAGCGTGATTACACAAGCAGCCAGGAGCTGACAAAGTAAACTGAGACGTTGTTTTGTCAGTAAAATGGAGCTTCTATCGATGGCCGCTATTTTCTAGGTAATGAGAATTCGTCCCATCTCGAATGGACACTGCATTAGTGAGATAGTATAAGGCCAGACTGACAGATCTTCGTTTCAATTGAGGACGCAGCAGAACGCCTCAGAGTGGAGATTGAAACAGGTGTCAAGCGCGCGGCTGTTGACACATCTGACTGTACCATAATTAGTTTATTATCAAGCTATCTGTTCCAGAGACAAGTCCTCTGATCCCCTGATTGAAACGCTGCCGGGCTGACACTGCGTTTTCCACTTCACTGCCCCGCTCTCTCCTCGCTCCTCGTCTGTCTCCATATGACTCTCAAAGAGGAAGAAAAAAACATGTAATTGATGGGATTAAGTTAGCATGTGGATAATCTGATGCTCCTCATACAGAAACTCCATTAATTAAAGTGGTTAATTTACCTGTGCGTTAACACCCTCAAAACCATTTTTTTATACTGATTAATGCAGGTCTGGATGGTAGGTAGAAAATGGTTGTTAACAATGTTAACAAAGCCAAATATTAAAAAAAGGACTATATTGATCAATATCAATAGTTATTGATCAGTGTTATGTGCTTAATGACCTGCTTTTAATAAGAAGAGGCAGATGATAAAGCAGGAACATACAGTATATCAATGTATAACATATCATATCAGTGGATAATGATGATTACTGATCATTTATTATCTATTCTTAATAAAGAGCAGAAGAAAAAGGCTGAATATGACCCCTCCATATTACACTTGATTTATGGTTTCACTGTTAAATGACTGGCATTTTGATTCAATGAATGATCAAATATCAACAGATATATGAAGTTTAAGAGCCAAAGAGGAGCAGCATATATATCTTTTTTCCATCTATGATATGGATATTTGATAATATATATTGATATCGTTTTATGGCTCAGGCCTACCTAAAACACTGCTGATGTGCATTTATTCTTTGGATGTCCCTTTCAGTTTATAACCCGTTTTTCTAAGTTTCATCCTAGTGACTAATTGCATGATAACCCCATAGAATGATAATGATTATTATTAATGATTTGCACTTTCAAATTTGATTTATCTGTAAAATGCGTAAAAAAATACATGAATAGTTGTTTTGTTTTTTGTTATTTTTGCTGGCAAATGATCATGATGGTAAAAGCAGGTTAATTGATGATTAGGTGAATGCAGTGTTGTTCTTCGCCTCGACATTGCGCATAACAACCATTTATCACGCGCTTAATCATTGGTTGGTGAGTGACTCAGTTTTGAAGTGCGGGGACAACCTGCTTTGGACGATGTAAATCTAGTAAACTTGTTCATGGTGGCTTCCTTTCAATAGCCGCTTCTCTATCTGTTTTGAGGATTTTACAGGCGTCTGGGAAGGTATCTATTAAGAGACATGCATTTATTCTTCAGAACATGACATTAAGAACCTGCAAAAAACAAAAACAAAAAAAAAACTGTATGTACAGGGTCAATACATGAAATTCCAAGGTCACACGATGCTCAGTCAATGTAATACAGGTGAATTTTCCCTGTGATTACATCATGTATTATTATTAACTTTAATATGTTTATTAGGTCTAACGTATAGGGAGGAGAAAAGATTATAGAGATGCAGCGATAATTACATTCCATCACAACATTGGATGTCCGAGTGTGCAGAAAAAATAACAGCCGTGACGATCAAGGTCACATCTTCGGCGGCGTGGAACCGAGCAGAATGACTAATCGGGATTCTGAGCGGGTTAAGATTCGCCACGTTACGGGAGGAACACGGAAGGCTATGAAATCATCAGTTGTTCCACCTCCAGCGGGAACAGCTGCATGATGGGACTGCAGCTCCCTGGAGTGTTTAAGGGTCAGCTGACCAGTGATAACATCCCCAGGGACACGATGCGCTCTACGCTGCAAACCACTAGCACATCAAGTTTGGTCATATATGAAGATATCTGTAACGTAGGTTAAAAAAAAATAAAAAAATAAATAAAATAGTGATTTTAAATCATGGGAGGTTTAAAGGTCCCGCATCTGCACATTCCTGGGTTTTATTTGATGTTTTGATCTCCCTAACATGATAAATTTGCAATTTAAAGTACAGAGAAAAATCAAATCAGGGTAGTTTTACAGAGCTCTCTCAAGAGCCTCGCTGGAGCCTCACTGAGGTTGTTTCTGCTCCCTCATAAATATTCACGAGCGTCTCCTCTGATTGGCTAACTTTTGCTTGGAAGACTGACAAAAAATAAAGTACAAACGAGCCATGAGACGGCAAAGGCTATGAAAGTTTTTACATAACCTCTACACCTTATCTAAAGCAAAAAAAATCAAAAATGGAGGAAAACATATACATGAACACAGTTATTCACATGATACAGGACCTTTAATTCAAAAGTTCATATTATTTCATATGTACTTTCATCACCATTTCTCACCCAAACATTTTCAGAATCAGAATGGATTTAATTGCCAAGTATGTTTTTACAAAAAAATGATTTGTCCTAGGTTTCAGGTGCAATACAGGTAAAGATAATTATAATATTAATGTTTCAATAATATAATAAAAATATTAAAAAGTCTAATAAAATATGAGTTAGAAGAAAATTAAAATTATTGTTACAATAGAATTAATTAATTTATACTATTATTATTATTATTATATTTCCTGACTGTCTGCTGTTTCCTATCCATATTCCTATTTCCCTTCCCATGTCTGATCTGGACAACGACACTGATGTTAATAAAAGGTAGCTCTTTTCATGGAAACTCTGCAGCTCAGAGTTGTAATTTGAAGAGATTGAAGATGTGCATGTAACTGTGAGCAATAGTGGCCCACCCAGTGGAGTCGATCTGCTCTGGTCTTCTGGACTAGTTTATACTCCCCCTACCACTCACACGCATTGCATATCCTGTCCCTCTCCATTTTCTCTGCCACACAACATTACTAGCAGCTAGTGGGGCACCGTCGTAGCTGTCTCAGTGGAAGCCTCTGCTTGGTCAGTCGTGGCACTGGAGTTCTTCAACTTCCTTCCATCTGTTCCATTAGACAAAGACACATGATCAAACCCTGATTCATGAATATAACAGTGGAACTGCAATGATTAGTTGATTAATCTAATATTTGCCAACTATTATTATGCTGCGTTGGTGTGGTTCAGAGGCGGATTTGGATGGAAAATGATGGAAAAAACATCTACAATTGTGCAGATGGGGCCTTAGAATCAACAACTAAAGGCTGTTTTTTTGTGAACACCAAGAGCCTGATAGGTGACCAATTTATCATACTTTGGATTTTATAGTTCCAGCTTCTCAAGTCGGATTATTTTCTGGTGTCTTTATTCTTCTATAACAGCAAACTGATGATCTGTGGGTTGTGGATTGTTGGTCTGGACAAAAAAGGTTGAATCTTCAGCTTTGTGAAACTGAATGACATTGATAGAGTATTACATCATTTTATGACCCAAACAACTTATTGATTAACGGATTATCTAAATAGTGATTAGCTGCAGCCCTAATTAGGAAGGGTGTGTTGAGGCTAAAACTGTGTTTTTAGAAACCCTGCTTTTATATCCCAACATTTTGAGAAAATCAGAGTGGAAGATAAATATTCTAAACCTGGTAGATCTGCATGGAGAGTCATAAAGTTGTGCTTTTTGATTTTTTTTTTTTCCTCACCATGTCTCCTGGAATGACGGCATTCTCCAGTTAGCCGTAGAGGGCAAACAGTGGAGGACGGGCTAATTGGAGGTGGTTCATTAGATGCTGATCCGGATTCCCCCAGAGGGCCGGCGTCCGGCTGGAGGGAATAAGATCCGTGCTGAGAACAGAATTAGACGGAGGATTTGCTGCAGGCTTCGGCTCCTCCGGACGGGTCCTCGCTCATCATACAGCCAAGATGGAGAGGCTTACTCACAAAGACCACCAAAGTACTCCCATTATTAGATGAGGAATATTACTGGAGGAGGTTTTACATTTCCACCAAAGAAACAACAAGCCCTACATCAGAACAGATACTTTACCACCTCCATCCCTTTGTTCTCAGGCTCTGTACGTATCTGTACGTATGTACGTATCGCATAATGGGGACCTGAAAATCATTTTCCTTACTCTGTATTTGCTTCAAACGACCATGGGAATTTATTAAAGGGGTTTTCTGTTCCCAAGCATGGCTGTTTGCCTCAGGGAACTATCAAATGGTTGGAGTCTGAGATTCAGCAAAGGTCATGTCTTCACGTTTTTATAAATGATGTCATGGCTTTAAGTTTAGGTGAAGGTTTTTTGGATGTTAAACCCTATTTTAAGGACCGGAGTGTCAAATATGTGTAGGGAGCTGTGTCTCTGGCTCCATCTGGAACATTACATCCCATTTATGCTGTTTTTGAAGCCGCTACTGGACCAATTTGAAAAAAGAAAAATCTAAATCATGTGGAGTCCAGAGGTTTCATATTCTTAACGTCTAAGTAAAAGCTTGTGAATCAGAATGTCTCCGTGGATGAGACCCTGTCGAAGCCAATACTGAAACCAATTATCAAAAAAAAAAAAAAAACATCCAAAATGTTTCTCCTTTTCCTTTGCTTAAACAATAAAACCCTTCACTTACACTTCAAATACCAAATTTAATCCAACTAGGGTTAGAGGTTTTTGATAATCTCATTGAGTTAAATCATCAAATCTTCAAAAATAGCTGTCAATTATCAAACAACCTCTAAAACAAATATTAATTAAAACATGATTTTCAAAATGAATGAGTTCATCCATTGCTTGGGAAAATAGGCATCTAAGCTCTCATTCCTCAAAGTGGATTATATCTATGAATTTCCCTGTAATGAGGCTAGAAAACTGTCTTCACATTCATTGTAAATTTCACACATGATATTGTAATTGTGTGTTTCACAGCGGTAGTGCATCAATGTATCTTTGAAGAATAATTCAGTCCTATTAAGACAAACCAGGGCATTAATAACACACTACTGGCATTTGAAGTTACGGTCGATTATCCTCACTCTTATTGAGAGAGGCAGGCATCCTTCAGCTAATATCAGCCCTGGGTTGTTTTTTGAGGGAAGAATTGACCATAGAGAGCCCACTATTACGATAAACCTGCAAATCCATCAGGTTTAGTTAGTGATTTCCAGCCACAACTGAATTTTTTACATTTACATTTTAGAGTGCACCGCATTTCTTAAATTATATCACAAGGAATAATTTCCCCATGGTGTTGGGCTTTACAGTACATAAATAATGTTTCCAAGAACTTTTTAATGATCTGATCAGATAGGGTTGTTAGTTATTTAAATGATTTAGGAGACTCCGGATGTAAATTTCTGTTTTAGAGAATGTCAAGAGGAATATTAAAGCTGCTCCAATCAATGTTTTTCTATTAACAATGGATCAAAGGATTATGAATCATGTGGAAGGTGTCGCTCACAGTGATGAATATTCACCAGTGTCTGCGTCTGTCTGTTTGCATCTGGGCAGACGCTTGATCTTAAAAAGCATCTTCCTGATGAGGAAATCTTGTTGTACTGACTCCTCCACTCCACTTGGTGTCCTATGACTTTTCTTCTTTTTACTTTGTTCTTAAATAAATATGATTATTCATATTTTCCCATTTGTAGTAGTATTTTATTTTTTAAAAGAAACGAGACAGTACATGTTAATGCAGATATGTATGTAAACATGCATGATTTGGTCATTTGACAGTTGGTTTAAAGCTTCCATGTTGCTCGAAGCTGATAAAATTATCAGAATTACTACAGGCCAATATTAGGTTGAATTATCTAATTACATTGTTAGATAATTTAGATTAATATGATTATTCATGTACGGTATGTTTTTAAAGTTTTTTTTTAGAATTATGAGATTAAAAAGTCCAAAATGGTAAAATATAAAACTAAGATAAAAAAAATTATGAATGTGTCAAAAAAAAAGATATAAGAAAAATGAATAACCAAGATAATTCTATTACATTGGAATATTATTACTTAAGATTACAGTTTTTTGCAGTGTATGCTTTTTAATTGATTCCCACGCCTGTCAGGATTCAATTTTTTTTTTCTTTCTATCGCTTGTTCTCAGAGACGGTCCTACATCAAGTAAGGTTCCCTTTTTTTCCCTCTATCACTATGGCAACAGGAGGTGACAAGCTATGTATGTAGGTGACGGTAAGTGTCCTTATCAAACGAGTGAGTTATACCGACAGACAGCTCTGCCATCTGCAGCACCTATTTATTACAGAACATTTACCATACGCAGCACACTGAGCGGAGCGTGTGAATCGCTGAGTGGGACTTGTTAGGGGGACTCGCTCTTTGACACATGTACCACCTGTTGACTGCATGTTGGACGGCTTGGAGAAGTTGTCAGATAGGCTTAGATTGATGATGTGAAGGTAAAGCATTCAAACTTACAGGTTAGAGGTTTTCTCAAAAAAAAAAGGCAATTTTCTTCATTTTTTTCTACCACATTTTAGGATCAGACACAAATGGCATTATTTGCAAAGTTTTCAGGCTACTCGACACCTCTCCCATCCTTCCTATCAGACCAGATAAATCTTTGTTGTCTCCCTTAGCGGAAATGAGTCTCGGCCACGAGGACATAGGCAACAATCACTCTCTATTATATATATAACATACAACATACAAACATGATGCCCATGAGTAGAAGAAATTATTGCATGATGCCCAACCAATGTGTTGCATGAATTTCCACTATCAGGCACTATCACTTCAAATACAAGATCTCTGCTTCTGGTTAAATAAAATGTAAGTAAAGCTAGCATTCTGTTTGCATGATTCTTGCTGCTGAGAAACTACTAAATTCCATTAGTCATGCTCCGACAACACTGTTAAGACAGAAAACATTCATTTTCTCCTGTTATGTGATTAGCTTTGTTTTGTTTTTGTGGTTGTTTTTAATTGGTTCAGATTGCTTCAGTGCAGTGTGGATGCATGTGAATTTATTCTTTGAGGAAGCACATTGCGTATCCTCCGGAATGAAATTCACTCCATGAATACAGTTTTGCTTTGTATTTTTTTTCTTCTGTTTTTGCTGCTTCGCCTGTTATTTATCAGCCACGGTGCTTAACTTTTCTTTTCTTTCTGTTTTATATGCATTGAGCACTTGAGTCGACCTTCTTCATTAAAGTCCAAAGCCGATCGACTCAAATCAAGGCTGACACTTTTTTTATTTGAAATGTGATGGAATAAAAATGAATATTAATCTGCAATGATGTGTCTGATTTCCATTGCACCAGCGGCTGCTGTTTGACCTTTTTTATGTCCTGTTGCCCTTGGTAAACTAATCTATACAAAAAACGTAAATGAGTTGTGCTAAATGGACAATTATGAAGAAATAATGTGTGATTACACTTCAGATTCAACCACAAATGGGAAAAAAATCTGGATAAATAAATGCTAGTTCTTTGACATACATGAGAATTAGGGCTAGAACCTTAGTCATAACATTAATGCTGCACAATTATTCTAATCGCAAGTGCAGTCACAATGTCAACTGGTGCCATTACATAACCACAAAAAAAAGGCTGCGTTTTATTTTAAATAAATATGAATGCAACAACTTATCCTCTGAGAGTGTGGAGTCTATTAAGGCTACAACCATCAGCTGTTCTGATGAGTGCAAGTAGAATAATTTATGAATTAAACCAAAATATTGTCCACTATAATCACACACTCACCAAATCATGCCGCACTAATATTAATGTCATATTAGCAGGTTGTCACTGTGCTGTAATGTAAAGTGCTACTGGATTGTTCTATAGGAGTGTAATCTTGTGAATTTATAAATTATCACATAGTTGTTAGCCTGGCTAACACCAGCGCTCATATCAATGTAGAGTGACTCATCCCTGTCTACAGGTACATGAAGGTACAAACACATCCTGAATGGTCTGAATTACTTAGTACAATTACTAGTGAAAGGTAAATTAATGTCTGCCGCCATGTTGGATCCGCATTTACTCGTTCTGTATCTCCCCAGTTCTGGGATTGGCTCCCTAGATGAGGGGAAATTTAGCTCCTTGGTGTCCAGACTTAATTACAGACATTGATGACATAGACGATACTGAATGATACATTTTCAAACCGTCAGCAGCCAAGTCAATTCAAATGAATGAAAATATTCGCACCTAAGTGTACAACGGCAGAAAAATGAACAAAACACACATTTGCAGTCATTTATGCTTTCGATTTGCACTCAGAACTCTAAGAGATCTGATCTTCAAATCGTAAAAAGTGCAATTACAAATGCGCTTCCCCAGCAGTTCCCTCTGAAGCACCAAAGACATCCAAGGAAACATCACATTACTGTGGCAGGCCATGTCTTCCGAGTTTGCACATTTACCTTGGAAATTGGAATTTCTGACTGGGATCTTTCTGAGTTCCGAGTGCAATCGAGAGCAGCATTACAAGAACCTAAACCTCTTTACAAAAAGGTTTAATGTTAATCAGGAAATAAATGCTCAGTATTCTGTTTGAGTGTGATTTTCATGACACATTAGGCCAGATTTCAGGATTTGGGGCAACAGATGAGATTTCAGGACTGTTCTGAATTTTTTTGGGACATTTGGTCAGTCAGCCTGATGGTAAAATTGTGGACATTAACCAGGTATTACAAGACAGTGTTTCTCATGCCTGCATGGGGCTCTGCATTCTGCAATAATCAATGGTATTCTGCATGAGAGATTCAACGCTGTTGGCTCGAGGCGCCCGAGACCCGGCTCATGTCTTTGACTCTGCTATGTTTCATGCTCCCATGCTGCGCTGCTTTTCAGCATCAGAAATCCCATCATTTCTACCCTAATCCTCATTCAGACTGCAACTGCTGCTCTTTACAAAGGAAAAATGGGTGGAATCAGCTGCAGCCATCTCCCCTCACCCCTAACCACGCCCCTGCTCATTTTAAATCCACTACAGAGCATCACGCACTAATGGATCTATGAAAGTACTGAATTACATGTTCACATATCTCATGGGTAATACAATGTCTGCCTGGTGCAAAAAAAAAAAAACACGGTGCAAACAGGTGCGAAATCTGAATGGAGGAGAACAGTGGCGGCAACGTGTAACAGCCAGCTTCCACATGTTTCCTCTGCAGTGGAAGTATATAAGTGTGAAACCTCTGCTTCTTATCACGCTCCGCTGTTCCATTCCTCACTCAGATCACAATCTGCCTTTGTGGAATTTATCATGCCTTTATTCTGCTGTTAGAGGCTTTATCCCCCTCCCCGTCCTCTTGTAATCCCCTCTTCTTCTTCTCTTTCATCCTCTCCTCCACCTCTCTGCTCACCTTTCCTTCTGTGATTACAGGCTCTAACTTCTCCTCTCCTCTCCTTTTATGCCTTTTTACTCGGCCATCAATAGCTTTCTCGAGTCCTTTGCTCCATGTATGTAGAAAGATATGCGCTTTATATGACCTGGTTGAAAAAAAAGACACTGTATAGTCTTAGCAGAAGCAAAGCAATTTATTTATGTCTGCCTTCTTTGACCCCTTTTTTGTGGAAGGCAGATTGCCTATAAAAAAGTGTATTTTGAGGGCAAATCCGAAGTCCTGCATGGTTAGATGTGCCATTTCCTCTCCCATCAATGCCATTACAGAGGTGAACGGAGAAGGGAGAACCTTCGTCCCTTTTTCTCACTTGTACAGGAGGCTTTGAGAAAAATGTTTTAGTTGTGGGCTTAGTGTTAACAAGAATGACCGCCAGTGCCATATTGAACCTGTGCAAATCCAAAATGGGTCTTCCATTTTCCTTGTGCATCCAAAGGATCAGAGAACGTCAGGTTTGCGAGAGCAGACGGCTCACCGGCCACAGTCTGGACTGCTTGTAGCACAAGTGACTATTTTGTTGTCTGTTATTGGATGAATTGTCTTCATTTTCTGGTTAGGATAGCATGGATGAGATCCATACAAATCATCTCACTGGGCAACGCTGGAATTCGAGTGGAGGTCAGCAGAGCCCACATTTTCAAACCCTAGCACAATGGGAAGGCATCTTATTGTCCTACATGACAATTGTTCATGTTCTAAAGGAAAATTATCTGTTTTCTGTGACTTTAGCCTCCTAGTGTTGACCAGTGTTGGATAAAATTTATTCTAACAGATTACTAGTTATCCTGTTAAAACGAACTAATACATCAAAGCAACATACCTTATTGCTTCTGTTTACTTTTCTAATACAGTTTTAGTGAAAAGTCCTAAGATCTTGTATTATTCTTGTTTTTTTTTTTTTAACTTGATTTGATTGGCAGATAGCAGGCAATGCAAATAAAACAGAACCCATCAAAATAGGGTGTCTACAGCTGCTTGTCTACAGCTGCTTGTCCTTCATGTTGCACTCACGACTTTTCTGACCTGAGCTGTATGAAAACATGTCAGAAGAAGTTATACTTGCAAATTGAAAAAAAAATACAGAGCAACAGAATGAACATATATATGTTATTGGTGTTAAACACGGTGCCAGAATTGGCTGCTAAAAGCCATTGGAAGACTGTACAAAATTTCATGAAAATTTCCTGTTCCTTCAGAGAAGTCAGTGAGAGTTTTTCAAGGCTCAAGGGATAAAATACATGCAGTTTTGATTTGTTAATGGTTTTGTAAAGCAGGCCACAACTTCACCTGCAGCTTAAAAAAAATAAATATTGTTTAGTGAGTAAAGGTTTTGAATTGAACAGTAGATTGACTGAATATGGAATAACATCATCACTTTGAATTTCCCCTTTTTTGTCATCTCTCCTGTTTTATAAATCAAAGGTTAATTAATCATGTAAACATCTATATGGTATAAATTTATATAATGTATTGTAAAGGAGAAATAATGTGTAGTTATTGTTATTTATACATTTATTTCTATTGATCCGACCCACTTGAGATTAATATGTACTATTATATGTAAATTACATCAAGTATCATCTATTTGTGTAGTTACTGTAAAGCATGAATGTTTATCATACTTTGTTACTGGGGAAGCATTAATATGGACATTATATGGATAGGGATTATTAAAAAAATTGAACAATTAATGCCTTACATCAGGGGTGTCAAAGGAGGGCCGAGTCGGTGCAGGTTTTTGTTCCAACCAGGCAGTAATACACCTGATTCTACTAATTAAGCACTAGAACCCTTCTTCATTAGTAGAATTAGGGGTGTTACTGCCTGGTTGGAACAAAAACCTGCAGCCACACCGGCCCTCCAGGACCTGACTTTGACACGTGTGCCTCACATAGTAACAGCTAACTGTTGTAACCATCAGTTACCATCCAGGTACTATGTATAGTTAGTTTACAGACCCGCTATTAACTGTTAATAAACAGATTAATGAATTTAGTGTGTGTTCAGCGGCCTGGAGGATAAACAGCTAGTTGACATCGCCTCAGCATCTGATGGAGGTGACAGTGAATTCTCCTCCTGTGTTTCCAGCTCAATAACTAGTGCGGGATACCAGATGGCAAACCTGAAGGTTGTAGCCCCTCTGTCGTACCTGCATGCATTATTCAAAGCTCATTTATCACAGAAAAAAGTCCCGGCGTAGCCACATTAAACATACGCTGCATCGTTTGTTTATGCCTTATTTTGCTTTCAGAACACAGAACAAGGTTCGATATTTGTACAATTAGTGACCTTTGTGTAACCCTGTGTGAATCCCCTGCATTATTTAACAGCCATCATTTTACTATATCACTTTGTTATGCTACATACTATCTTAAAGGGAAATGCATAAATTTATGGAATTCCGGCCGTAGTGTTCAACATTCTTGTTGGGCTGCGAGTGATTTATCTCACTGCCGTGGAAAACACAGTCAACTGCAAATAAATACTACTGTGGGTGAATGAGTTTCAATAGGCCACATTTATCAATCTCGTTCTCATTTGTTAAAAATAAAGACGAATTACAATCCGCGCTGTACGTGTTGTGCCGTGGCGACACTGAGGCCTGCAAGGTGTCTGAACCCTTGGAAGCGTGACGTCTACACACGTTTGGCCACGATACAGTTTGCCTCACATTGACTCCCCCTCCCCACTCCTTTGTCAGTTTCCTCTCTGCTCAGCATGCTGTGCAGCGAGGTGAATGTCTCAGGATTAACCAAGGTCGAGGCCCACTTTGATTTGCGTACATGCACTCACACAAACAGGCATGCAAACACACACAGCTGCTTTAAGGCCTTGGTGGTCAAGTCCAGTGACCTGCGTGATTGATAGCTCAATAGCCAGCAGGATCTGCAGCCGGCCCAGATTTCACAGTGGGTGAAGAGAAACAAGAAAGTTTCCGCGCTGCATCGCAATGAGCCGCTCTCCTCTGTCTGCAGACGGCTGCTGTGCCGCCAGCCTGCCTTGTCTGAACGCACGTGGACCCGCGTGTCTTACGCTGCACGTCGCAAAACAAGACCAAAAGTCATTTAGAAGTGACCTTTACATTGGTAGCCTCACACATTTCCATGTAACATACTCGGCTAATTACGTAGTCTAAGATGGTTCTGTAATCTGTGAAGACGTCTAATCTTCAATAAAAAGCAACATTGTTCCTTTTTTTTCCCTCCCAGTTCTTATTCATAACAATATTCATCATATTATGCTTTCATGTGGTTTACATGCATTACCTACACCAAAGGTCAGTTTTGTATATATGTTCTATATATTAAAGTACATTTTCGTATATATTAATACCCTGCGGTCACTAACATGTTTTTCATCCCGTTCCTACGGTCAAATGTTTGAGACTCGCTGTGCTGAATGTCGAATGTGCAGAGTTTGAAGGATGTATTCACATTCATCCACCGAATGTTTCTCTGAGCTCATTAAAAAATCCAATTTTGAAAGGCAGGCCGACGAGCGAGATTTGTTCAAGTTCAACACAACCAGTGTTGATCCAGAGTGCCATACAGCAGGCGTGTGAGGAAAATAGAATACTTTTTTACTTTTTTACCTCTATTTCAACAAAATAAGACATTATATTATATAAAAGTATTAGATTATATATGTTGCATTATATATATATATATATATATATATATATATATATATATATATATATATATATATATATATATATATTTATATATAATGCAACATATATAATATAATACCTTTTTGCGAAAATGAGAACACAGAGCAGCATAGTGATTTGCTCATCCAGAAGACACAGACGCATCTGACACATGAGGAGATCACTGGTGGTGAAGCTGCTCCTGCTGAAAGACGCAAATCCAACAATGGTAAGACATTAGACATGGTTTGAGCTAAACATCACTTCTATAACAAACCTTGAAGGTGAACAAGTCTTTCATTGATAAATACCTAGATGGTAATGTTGGTGTTCCTCTCATTTTTGGAGGCCACGGACAATCTCTGGGATGCAACAATGTCACTTCCGACCTTCCATGTGATATCAACAGGCCTCAAATGTGACAACAGAGATACCAGAGGAATATCTGACGTGCTTGCTCCCATCAGGGATGTATGGAACAGATGGGTGCAGCTTCTTCTACTGATGTTCAACCCAGTTGACAGTGGATGTCTTATCCCTTTCCAAGGAAAATGCTCCTCCCAACAATCAATACCCAGTAAGCCAGGAAAGTACGGCATAAGAATCTGGGCAGCCTGCGATGCAAAAACCAGCAATGCCTGATTTCTACAGACCTACACAGACAAATCTGCAATTGGCAAAAACATTTTAAACAAAACATTTTAGAAAAAGAATATCATACCAACAGTAAAATAGGGTGTTTTGCTACTTCAGAACCTGGAGGACCTCATGTGATAAATGGAGCCATGAATTATGTTGTCTACCAAAAACAGACATCCGGTCATCTGTTTGTGACCTCAAGCTGAAACCAACTGAAACCAGCAGCAGCAGGACAATGATCCAAAACACAGCAGCAAGTCCACCTCTGAATGGCTGAAGGAAAACTAAAAGAAGACTTTGGAGTCGTGACCTCAATCCTATTGAGATGCTGTGGCATGACCTTAAATAGTTGGTTCATGCTTGGTTCATAATACCCCCGATGTGGCTATATTACAAAAAAGATAAGTGTGCCAAAATTTCTCCAAAGCTCTGTTAAAACAAAATATAAATTTAGGGACTAAACACTTATACAGCACTGGAATTTACCTTCTTTTTTTTACTCACTTTTAGCAACAAACTGTTCATATAGAGAAATTTGCTTCAATGTAATATTACATATGCCATTTAACAAACACACAAACAAAAGCTAGCATAGTGATCTTGCTGAGAGGATCCCTATGCTCTGCCAACTCTTGGTCCTTGCTGGCATTAAATCGTGTTTGTTCCAATTACCACCAAGATGAATTGTGGATTATCCAATCAATGGCTCTCAGGAGGATTTCTGCTGCTATTATAAAAAGGCAGAGATTAAGGGCTAAAGGTATTTCCTCACACTCATCTGTCATGTAACCTGGGGGACAATGGGAGACTGGTAAATAGGAAGTGATGCTGTAAGGTCAATGTCTTAATTACCTCACAGTGAGACGATGGGGGGCTAAAACCAAATAATAAACACATGAACTAGGAATCGCTTGACCTTTCGTGATCATTCCGGCTCTGTGTTGTTTTGCAGGCTGAGTCACACCTATGTGCCTGATGATATTTACGTTATCATCACTCATAAACCGGATGATGGTAACGATCGGTGGCATGTGTACATTCATTAGTGTGAATGGCATTCTCTCTGACCAGATTTTGAATAGCCTGTTAATTGAAAATAAGGATAATGTACACAGATTACTGTTTATCATTCCTGTGTTAATTAAAGTGGAACAGCTAATTAAGCAAACAACTGTGTTGCTACATGAAACAAAACCCTCACTTCCCTCTAAACATTTATTAATTTGTTCATCAATTTAAATGGATTTTACATGTTGAGTCATATTTCTCTTCCTTGTTAATTAATGGTTTATTATGGGCAGCCAATAAAGCGTAGAAGGGAGGAAGTGAACTTTTCTGCACTATAATTTAATTAACTGTATTTGGTTTTCTAAAGCCGGTGATTAATCACAGGGTCCAGGGCAAATTTATCACACTCCGAGTGAGGTTGATTATTTCATTATGGAATTTTCAAAAGGAAAAAAAAAAAAGTCTGATGAAATGTGCTGTTGCTATGCTGTTTACCTCCCACACACCCCTGTCGCCTTTCATTTCTCTGTTCCACCATCACTCTCCCTCCTTTCCCTCCAGGTCCTCGGCACATATATAAATTACAGTCCTGTCACAGTTAATTAAGGCCATGGTGAATCAATAACATCCTTGTGAAAAGAGAGATTGTCTTTATTATTATGATTCTATTCCAAACTAACTCTGTCTTCAACAACAGCATTGCTAGGAAAGAGCAGGGTCGGTCATTTACAGGAACTGAAGGAGAGACAAAAAGCAAAGATCCTTGAAGACAGTGCTGTAGTGTATACAAACATTGCTTTTTGGACTTTGGACTAGAATAAAATAAAGAAAAAAAACACTGGTAGTAACTGTTTTAAAATGTTAACTTAAATTAGTGTTTTGAGTCACAAAACACTAAGCTTTTGTTACTTCTGTACTGCTGTAAATTATGAACTCATGAGTGAAACATGAATAACCATCAATGTGGCCTCTGGTAGACCACAGGAAGTATTACTGAGACCCCTTGTGGACTTGATAAATTAGAAGAATCTAATATTGTGATAGCAAATCTGTGTTTTTTTTTTAAGAGAAAATTATCAAATTTGAAAATTTCTTCATGTAAATTACTGTTTTATTGGTGATTATTTTTTTATAAATTATATTTTAAATTTACATATTATATCAAGTTTATAACTTGACTGTGATTTGAAGCCTAAATTATTTTTAATATAGCTGTGTCAATATATTTTTACAGGCAATTGTTTATTTAGATGTGTAAATTACCTTATTTATTATCAAATTATAATTTTTATGTAACATTTAAATTATAAACTATGTTTTAATTGTTTATAATTTTTTGTTTTACTTTGAGTTCCCGTTTGGTTCCTTCTGTTTCTGTTGTATGAAAAAAGTTTGGAGGTGGAGCTCACACAATAGCACAGCACTAAAGCAGCCAGCGATTCAGATGGATCAGCCATTGGTCGGATAGACAAATGTGCAATTGGTCAGTCAGCTAGACAGAGAGAAATACATTAAGTCAGTCACAGAGATCTAAAGTCAGCAGGTCAGACGGACATGCACCAAGTCAGTCAGTCGGTCAGGTCAGCCTGACAGATGGAGCTGAGCAGATCAAAGTGGGGGAATCAGACAGAGCGGCGGTCCAGATGGCTGCGGAGACGCGTCCCGGCCCAAGTTAACGGTGGCCCAGGCCAACACATTACCAGACAGATCCGTCTCCGCGGCAGCCAGCTGTGGTGCCAGCTCGCTCAGTCTGGGAAATATCATGCCATGACAATTATTACATCAGAGTTTGACGCACCATGGATCATGTGTCTTTTGGTTATACCGATTCAAAACTCACAGTGGATTCGGGTTTTCAGTGTTGCATGAAATGTGCCCTCGATGTCAAAGGTCACGCTGCACAGCTGGGAGCAGAACTAGTCAGAAGGGCAACAGAAGGGGTGGGTGATCTTATTTCATAGTTTGTGTGTTAGCAGGAACACCAGACCTCAATATTTACACAAATGTATTGTTTGTCATAGGATCACCCAGCTTTTATTAAACCTTATAATTAAATGACATGTTAAGTCAATTGCATGTATGATCAACAAGGGTGCAGTGTCATAAAAATAGCATAGTCAATAAATACAAATAAAAGCATCTAACAGATTTGTCTGTTGATTTTTGAAAAGGAATAGTAATAATAATTTGTAACACATTTTTCAAAACCCTTTAAACAAACTGGCATTTAAAGGGTTAAAGTCCTGAAATAATGATGATTTTGTTGTGATCAAGATTCATGTCAGAAAAAGAATACAAACACAATATTAATTTATTGTTTATATTCATGTTAATGACGTGTCATACACAAAAAACTTGCAGGAAAAACATGTTTTTTAAGCTATACCACATATTGACACTTGTTTTAAGGCACTGATGAATGGAGAATCCATCCATGCTTTAAAGGACACATTCTCCAATCATTAAGATAAATGGAGTATCCGTCCTTGAAAGCAAATCTTTGAAGATGAGAGGACATTCTATGTTGTTCTGTCTTGTAATTGCCACTTGAGGCCACACTGTTAATTAACACTTAGACTTGTTTTAACTGAAGTCACAGACAGGGAGAGTCATGCTGACGTCCTGTGGCCCTGCAACGGTCCCCTGATGGAAAACTGGATAGAATTGAATTCACCACAGACCACAATATATCTATATATAAAGCAAGGACTGTCTGTATGTCTGTGGATTCTGTGTCTCTCTGTTTGTCAGATCAACCTCAACTTTTGGACATAGCTTGCATATGTCATGATTGTGTGTATCCTTTTTGTGAAATTTTTTGGATAAGTATTCAAAACATCATTTTTAGAGGTTGCTACAATTATAGCTCGCTCCACTTGGGATTAAGACTGGTCCGGGCTCGGGGGCCCCAAAGGCAGCTGCCTGTCCAGCCTGAGGACTAGCTACACGCTGCTGCCATCCCCCAACGCAGCCTGTTACTGGTTGCCATGCAGTTTCAGAGGACTTCATTAGTATCGGTTCTCGTGGGCAGTGCTGGTGTCATACAGCCTAAATGTTGATACATAGAAATTCATTTGTGCTGCTTTCAGTGAACAGCTCAGAGTTATGTGGTAGAGATGCTGTATCATAGAATTTCATTAGTATTGGTTTCACTGGAGAGTTTTGTCTGCCAGTGTGACTGCTTCTTCACTGGAGGATGAAGGGTTCCTCCACGGCTCGTATTCAAAGACTATTGTTAGAAGAATTCATGGATCTGGCCTCTCGGATCCACCAATGAGTGGCTGAGGAGGCACATACAGTAGTTCCAGAACATACAAAACTTGTTGAGCTTCCTAGAATCCAGCATTCCGTGAGACTCCCCAGGTCCAGCTCAAATCCTCAAAACTGAAGAATATTGCAAAGGGAGATCCAGACCTGCCACCTAGGGCTGCAACTAACTACTATTTTAGTAGTTAGTAGATAGTTGATTAATCAATAGATTGTTGAAGTGATTGACTAATGAATAGTTGTCTGGTTCATAAAAATGCTGTAAAATGTCAATCACTGTTTCTCAAAAAGCTGCTTCAGACCAACCGTTTTAATATGATGATGGCTACTGCGTGTGTGCCTGTGTTTGTGTGTATGTGTGTGTGTGTGTTTTTTTTTTACTTTTTCATCTTTGAATGAAATTTAAAGTTTATTTCTACACAGCCAAAGTGATATATTCTCGCTGTGCTGAACCAAAGTTAGGGACCTCCAACTACAGTATGTTGAAAAATGACTTTTACTTGTTAGAAAACTCGGATGCGACTGTCCTGAAATATCCCGTTAAAATCTCAGCCATGCGGCAGCAGGTCCTTCCCTTCATTCGTATTCCGACTGGCATTCAGAAGGTACCGTCCGATGTCTGCACCTGCAGACGCTACTCTAGGTAAAGATGTGCCATAAGGGCATTAGCATTATTCATTAGGTAGGAGGTCATTAATAATGCCTAATTTATGTTAATAGCTTCTGAAAAAGCCTGCTGGAAGACAGGAAGTACAGAAACATCATGAAGTCAAAAAAACTGACTGGCACTTACACAATATCTACATAAAGTTTGATATGACATTAGCCAGCAGAAAAATCCCTGAGCGAAGAGCAAAATTATCACTAATAGTTACACTATGGGAGAAACTTTAGAATTGTCAGAGATTAATTTAGTTTATTAATAATAGTCTATTTTCTATTGCTTTAATAGAATGATACATTAAGTTAGATATGTCTTTACCACCTTATAATTACCTGTACAGAATATTATTGAGCATACATCACACATTAAGGAGCCTGAATGATATACTAAAAAGAATGAAGGAAAAGAAAATCCTATATACAAATAATATTACAGCAGCTGTTACACTAATAAAATACTGTAAAATAACAGCATGGCTATACTACAGTTTTAGATGACAAATAAGAGTATTTCTAACTACAACAACTATAAAAAATGGCATAAACATCTATTGATACAATAATAATCATGCTTAAAGCTACAGTAATGTACGGTTAAAGCTACAGTAATGTACGGAATTGATACTGAAAAAAAAAAATGTAATTTCAAGACATATTTGTAGCTTTATTGAGTTTTTATTATACAACTTATTTCCATGTATTATTGAACTACAGGAACCATCTGTAAAAATATAGATTTTTTTTTTTTTACTTTGCGTCCATATGTGTGACTTGCATGAATGTGAAATGTCACATTTTTTGTCATATTCCAGCATTAACTATGTGCTTATTAAAGCTCCTCCAGAGAACTTGAAAGGAACTATTGAATGCGTGCGTGTGCCATTTTTTTTGACAATCACACATGACCAGTACATTTTAATCTCACCACTAGTGTGCATGAATTGTTGAACCAGTTCGTGTGTGTTACCACCCCCCCTGAGTGCGGAGCAGAGTTCTGAACTGACGTCTGCCATGTGAAATATGACAAGATACAGACAGAACAACAACGTGAAATAAGAGGACAAGCAGACTTAAATCGGGAATGGGAGGCATGACGGCTACAAGATCACTGCAGTTGTAGAAAGTGTGAGAAAAAAAAGGAAAATCCCCTTCCTCACATCCTTTGTTATGACACGTGGTGGCAAGCGCTCACAAACATTTGGAGAATTCAGCCTCAATGTTATTTACACAGATTCCCAGCATAGAGGTGATTAAGGAAAAGGGAGGAGTTGCAGCTGTGCTGTAATTGGTTGATCAGCAGTATCTGATCATGCCTTCATAAGGCTGTTTAGGCTGCTGATGACATGAAAACATGTGCCCCATGTGACTGATAGCAGCAGGGAATTCCATTATATCCATTAGTGCTGTTTGTCGGCTCCTGGTGTGAGCCGCTGCTGCTGGGAATTAAATTAATCACGGCTGTGAGAGAGCAATAATGGTCTAAGAGGGTTAACGTTATTGAAAGAGAATCGCAAATCTAATGAGATCAAGATCAGCCTCAGTATCATCTCTGCAGCGTTTGATCGACCGTGCTTTATTAACTCCCACACGGAACAGCACAGAACCACCACGGTTCTGGGCTCTGCAATCAGTCATGTCTCTTATCGCACAGAACCTGGGTTGACCTATCCCAAAGACATCACCTCAAATCTGGCTTTTGTATAAGCGGCGAAAAATTTTTTACAAAAAAGAAAAAAAAGTACAGGAAACTGTGGACTGTAATTGTCTTACTCCATGAGGCGTTCACAGATCCTCAGGAAATCCCAGCACTATCACCTAACAGAACAGATTTTGGATTTTGGACCTTTGAAACCCACTTATTTATAAACACATATAACAGTAATGTGCTCAAGTTCTTACACTATACAGATAATAATTACAAAAACATTTATCATTATTCCTGTTTTACTTAGCCTATCGACAGCCTTTCAAAATTGATATGTAGATTGACAACTTTCAATACAAATTTTTTTTTTCTGTCTTTCTCTTACAATAACTGTATTCTAATGTCTCTCCCTAGAACTGTATGTCTATATCCAAAGTAAAATTTGTCTTTTAAGACTATGGAACAGTCCAACACACCCTCGTTTGGCCAAAAATGAAAAAGATCTGCCTAAACTTTCACTTTTCTATGGGAATACACACTTCCTACTGCACTAGTATAATGAAAGAAAACTGACAAAGGTCATTTTTTTGCTTGTACTACAATACTGTGATCACAAGTGCACTTCTAGGTGGTTGCTCGGGCTTCTCATCTCTGTTGTCACGGTGGTGTGGAGCAGGTGGACACGACCATGAGGAGAGCAGGCAGACAGGATCGAATGCACTGGATTTAATGACGAATGATGTAAAGCTGGCAAAATGTTGTTATTGAGACAAAATTCAAAAATTCCAGGCCAAAAGGTAAAGTTTATTATGGTACCACCATCCAGCCAAATTGCACCAAATTTGACACTGAGTTTATCCAAGTCTCCAGAAATAAATGGCCTGCATTTATATTGCACTTTTCGACCAATCACAGTGCTTTACACTACAATTATCCATTCACCCATTCACACACACTGACAGCGGTGGTGATACACAGAGCCACCCGCACATCAGGAAACTACACATTCATACACCGACGGCACATGCCATCGGAGGCAAATCAGGGTTAAGTATCTTGCCCAAGGATACAACGATATGCAACTCGGAGGAATCGGGAATCAAACCACCAATTTTCCGACTGGTGGACGACTGCTCTACCTCTGAGCTACAGCCGCCCCCAAATACATGGGAGCATGGTCATGCTGACCTGTCCATTCGCCTGCACTTGGGAGGAAGTCCAGCATCTAGTCAAAGGTGCTGCTCTGTGTTCACTTCAACTCTAAGTTTCTACTGCAACAACTTTTCTTTTTTTTTTTAAGAACTCACCTCAAAAGAGTGAAAGCTTTGAACAGGATGAAACCGCAGCCACTGAACTGGCTGCAATCACCAACATTTCTCACTGCATTTAGACGTGATTGCAGACTGCGTTGCAAACAAATCACCAGCACCAAGCATCCCTCACTTTATGTGAGTGTATTAAAACCAGTGTATTTATCAGATGATTCAAGTGATTACAGAGGCACTTGCAGCAACCCCCCCCCCCCACCACCACCACCCCTCCCACCCCTGCAGCAACTTCAGCAAGATCCATCCTGATTTTTTCAGTGGATTTCTACACGTCCATATTTGTTCTTTATTCATGCACAGCACAAATGCTACTGATTCCCTCCTTAATGCTGCACTTCATTCACAGAAAATTAAGTATAATCTTCCCCTTGTTACATTCAGAGCTCATTTAATATGTTCTGTCTGTGTCACTATGCATAATTCCAGCTTTTTATTGAGCCGTTGGCAATGATAGAAGCACTCAGTCCAGGATATGCACACAATGCCAACAGCAACTAATAAGCCCTGCAGGAAGGATATTTGCTGTGTGTGTGTGTGTTTGTGTGTGTGCGCTGCTTTTGCTATGAATACTGGAGGGAAAGTGTTCGTATCTAAATTACAGATGACCCCAGGGTTGACTGAGATTTTGTCTCTCACTACAAGTGACTGTGTGTCTGTCCAAGTGTTCCACCCAGAGAATTGAAAAAAGTGCATGAATATTTACTCAAGTAAAAGAAATGTCTCCTTAGTAAAAGTGAAGCAACTTGTGTATTAATGCAGTAAGATAAAAGTAAAGTCTGTTATATTAAAAGTTCAAATGTCACCGCATTGTCTTTGTAAAAGTAAGACTGGGGGTGCAGCAAGATCAAATGTTATCATACAACTATTGCATTAAAGAACACTTTAAGACTACATAATAAAGTGCATTTGTTTAATGTTTTATGTCTAAAATTATAATAATGCAGCATTTCACTGTCCCTGGTTGTGAACTACACCAACAGACTTTGGGGAGAGATGTAACACTGTGTGTAGAATAATGAGTAAAACTGATTGTTGCATGGGAAAACAGTACATATGTGTAGTTTTTGTCAGATTTGTGAAGTCATGTGTACACATGGTTTTGATTTATATATAGTCAGTGATGGATAAAGACATTCCACCTGATCCACCAGTATGAAGGACTGAAACCACTATAAATCAAGAATAAATGAATTCATGAATAAAAGACTTCATGTATAATTAAATTAAACAATAAAGATAGATATGTGGGAAAAGGCTTAACTTACCAATGCACAGCTTCTTTTTGAAAAATAAATAAATGTGAACTCACTTAAATATGCACACTTTTACTCTGCCATAGCATTAGATACTTGATGAGCTGGTTGGTGTTCGAATGAGTGAATGTTCTTTTGGCGTAAAGTGCTTTGAGTGGTTGGAAGACTGAAAAGGCTAGTGTTTTATTTAAAAACTGCATATGTTTAGCTCACCATCAATTGAAGATCCCATGCATGCATTTAGTAACTGATCAAATCATTTGAGGCTGACTAGACGGCAAGAAAGCGGGAAGACCTGAGTGATAGTTGAATTCAGGTTTTTTAAAAAAAGGAATAATAAGTAAGAGCAGGTAGTTGGATGATGCAGTGATTAGAACTGGGAAGGTATAGGTTTCACTTTACGTTTACAGAACTGAGTGGGGGCTCAAACAAGAAAGCCAACCAGAGAAATTCTCATAGCCTGTTAATAGTTAGACATGTTGCCGTTTCATGGTTTGTTTGTACTTTCTTGACTTTATGATGTCTAGAGTATACCCAGAAAAGTGCATAATCGGGAGTATTTTGTAATTGCTTTATAAACCATCTGTAAAACATTATTTGAATGGCTATTATAAAGGTGATGGTTACAATATCTTGTTAAAACCTTAATAAATATGTACATATTGTGCAGCAGAGTAAACTCCCTAACCAATACAAATGGAACTGTAGGGTTGGAAATGAATCGGGGGTATCATTGAATACCAGTTATTTATTGTCAGACTTCATAAAGGAGCTGAAAACAAAGAAATGACCTTGGTGATAATGACATTCAACCGATTGTGCCGAGCCAAGCATAACAAATAGTTTCCATTGCTCCTGATTGCAGCGTTTCACTGAGCTTACAATGCTGCAATCTTGAGGAAATGTTTTGTCTGGAGGATTAATGCTTTTGCAAATGAATACATCATATATTTGGATTGAAACTCAGCTCAGAGCCCAGCTGTCCCTGTCCCTCTCTCAGCTGCACTAAGACTTTGTATCTCTGCCCTCACAAAGGCATAATCAATTTAAAGAGTTTGTCTTGGGTCATTATTACCTGCTGGAGGACCATCTGTTCACTGAAGCTCTCTGAGAACTCTGCCAGATAGACGCACACACACACATGCATGCACGCACACACACACACACACACACACACACAGACACACAGCCTGAAGGGTTGCCAGGTAGATTTGGACGGCAGTCAGATGTAGAATGATTTCCCCTCAGGAAGAATTGAATAAAATCTTGGCTGGTGTGTGTGCATTTATAGATTTTGAGTCATGCATTCATACATGTATGGTTGCATAATATAGTTGCCCCTAATGTGATGTATGCAGCGCATATAAAGGTGTGTGTGTGTGTGTGTGTGTGTCTGATTGGGTATGCAGTGTGTGAGGTGCAGATGGTCACCTCACCCAGCCAAGTGGTTCAGCAGCTCCTAGTTAACAGTGAAGCACAGCTAAATATAATTACATCTTTACAACAGCCTGGGTGCTAATGCTACACTGAGGAAACACAGATATCATGACGGAACAATTTGAGTCACTGGATAAGTCAAACAGATGCTGGAAAATGCAGTAACCTGAAATACTTATTTTTCTTGAGTGAACAATAACATTCCATTGGTCAGAATCATATATCAGTACCAGTCAAGATGGCAAAACTTCCTTCAGAGCCAAAGATTAAAGCAAAACCCAGAGATCATCAGTTTACTATATTATTATATTGTTATGTGGTATTCTGGTTTATGAAAATGTTCTCTTGGAAAGTACAAGCACCATTCATTTCTGGCAATCCCTGAATACACTTGTGTGTGTGCATTCATTCTATATATAGAGATAATTGTGTTTTTTTGTGTACAAACAACAAAACTAGCAGTTCTTCATATGTGAGGCACCAGGTGGGTGAGCAAAGAACAAGAAAAAAACAGTTCTTTATTTCTTATTCATTTTTCATGTCACTTCCTGGAAAATGTGGGTGTTACAGGATATCGAAGCACATTATGGCATACATGACGATTGTAATAGGAAATCCACTGTGATGAAAAACAGCAAAAGCTCATTTTCTCATGTATACAGTATGTCAGGTTATTAAATCCCATGCAGCACAAGCATCACATCAAAAGCTGAACATAACCTCAGGTGTTACTTTCAGTGATGTTTGGGCACAAAAAACATGCTTGAAAACATTAATTATGACTTAAATATGGTGAAATGAGTAGTTAACATAGTAAAATATGTAAATATGTATGTAATAGTAAAAATATCCTGACATCATGGTTAAAAATATAACCATGAATTGTTCTGATAATAAAGATATTAATGTCATTACTGTAAAAATGTCCTGACATTATGGTAAAAAGGCCCTCATATTAAGGTTAAAAAAAAGTTCTGACAATACAGAAAAACAATTTTAGATATAACCGTATAAACATACCATAAGCAAAAATTGTTGTGACTCAGCTGTAACTTAAATAGGCTACCACCACTGTACAAAATATGGACTTGCGAATGCAATTTGTCATTGTATAAACATTTATAGACATCAGTCCATGAAAGTCTGTATATTAGGGAACTGTATATCATATTATACTTATTGTATATGATAACAATATATGAACAGTATAACTGAAGAATAAACCAAATTCTCCTGAAGGAAAAAGGTACACAAACGTAGGAAGAATATTCATTTTGTAAACATTTATACATCTTATCATGGAAAGTGGTAAAGATTTCCATCTATTAATAGACTCTACAAATGAAGTTAATATTGGATTTTAATTAGTAGGCACTACAGACACTATTCTTAAAGGGAGTGTTCTGTGGTGGAGCTAATCTTTCTGATTACTCTAATAAACTGATTATGGAGTTGGATGCATTAACTTTCTGAGGGGCTTCCATAAATATGTATTAGATTTAAAAGAGTTGGTGTAGGTTGTTCAATTTCTGTCAGGAATAGAAGTATATTAACTTAAGTAACAATCCTATTTTGTTCTCAACACCATTGACTTCAATGCCTCTCATATTGTCACTACTACTTAATCCTATTGCTAGAGGCCAAGAGAAAAAGCAGTGGGAGACAACAGGCATCCCTGCTGAGAACCTCTAGAGAGAAAGAATGTATTTTACACCATATAGTTGGTCATTACTTAAGCCATGAATTATGGTATAAGACTTTGATCCAGCAGAGAAAGTAAATGGTAAATGGCCTGCATTTATATAGCGCTTTTCCACTCTTTTCAACTACTCAAAGCACTTCACTGCACTTCACAAATTGGTGTCAGACTCAACTGACACCAATTTGATGACCTAGTATTTAAAATAATTTAATTTAAGTCATTGTATTTTATATGATGTTATTTCATCCTTATTTTAATTCTATTTTAAGTATATTTTATATTTTTAGATACAGTCAATGAATAATGTGAACATGTATCATAACATGAAAAATTAAGTGAATATGTTGAGATTGAGGATGCTTGTGGACTAGGATTTTCTTTCACAAATTTTTATTCAAAAAAATAGTTGTTCCATGGGTTTGAATTTCAGTCTGTTGCGCTTTTTTGAAACCACCTCTCCAGCTTTGAGAAAAAACGGCTCACACGGCACAGTTGACGCTTGAGTGCAGAGGAATTGTAGGGCAAGCTGGAAGAGGTTTGGATACACAGTCTTTTGGTTGTCCCAGTATTGCAAAGCATCCTGGGACCTGGTAACATTGCCCTTAGCCAGGTATCGCTGCACCTCCTGGATGGCATCAGCATGATTTCCAAACAACAAATAAGTAATGCTGAATAACATTCTGGAAGTGCGTGCAGACAGCTTTGAAGACCAAAAGCAAATCAGTGTAGTAAATTAAAGATTAAATAAATTTAATATATCAACTACTAGGGCGACACGGTGGTGCGGTGGGTAGCACTGTTGCCTCACAGCAAGAAGGTCGCAGGTTCAAGACCCGCCTTGGGCCTGGGTCTGGGGCCTTTCTGTGTGGAGTTTGCATGTTCTCCCCGTGTCTGCGTGGGTTTTCACCGGGTACTCCGGCTTCCTCCCACAATACAAAAAACATGCTCAGGTTAATTGGTAAACTCTAAATTGCCCATAGGTGTGAGTGTGAGAGTGAATGGTGTGTGAATGGTGTGTGTGCCCCACGATTGGCTGGCGACCATCTGGGGTGTATCCCTGCCTCTCGCCTTAACGCGCTGGGATAGGCTCCAGCAGACCCCTGCGACCCCGAAAGGGAATAAGCGGGATAGACAATGGATGGATGGATGGATGGATATCAACTACTACTTTTGATTATTTTCACACAAACCTTTCTAGTCAGCAAAACATATGAGGGCTCAAGGACCTGAATGAGTTCCCTGAAGCCTTCACAATGCTGAGGGGCTGCCAGTCCTTCAGGATGAAATTCAGCACAGCTTCATCCAGCATTTTCATTTGGCTTGAGGTTGCTCCATAATTGTTGATGACGAACAGCAAAAGAGCAGATATTTCTTTTGGTAGACGAATCCCATTGCCAGACGCGCTTGTTTATAGACACAGTTTGGCGCGTCGCTGTCAGTTCGAAACACTTCCTGTATCAGTCACGTGACTTTCTAGAAGTGATAAGCGCACCGACACAATGTTTGTGGTGTTGCAGGACCCATCACTACAAACCACCAATCGTCTGGTGGAAGACTGCTCTACCTCTGAGCTACAGTCGCCTCTATGACAGTAATTACCTATCCCAAAAAAAGTCAGCATTTCTAACAAGTATTCCTGCATGACCCTGTCAAAGGTCTATTACTAGTGCAAAAGAGTTGTGTCAATGTTTTTTGATAGACCACCATCCCTTGCGCCTTACCTACATTCTAAGATGCTGAGCGACAGTACTTCTCCCAGCTCTCCCTGTGATAAAAGCTTCCTTTATTACTGCTGAAAGTCCGGAGCGGATGAGAACCCTCAGCCCTCGCTAACTGATAGGCTTGATGTGTAATTAATGGTCTGACACAGGCCAATAAAGCTAATGAAGCTAACTGCGTTAGCATATGGGCGCCCCATGGGGATCAACACTTGCCGCACTAATTTAGATAAATGATGCCCCAGGTTGTGCTGGGCTATTTGCATTTCATTTGGTGGAGGCCAGGGGAGAAGCAGGGATTAAACAGGGGGAAGGACGGGGGAGATCAAACGGGGGAAGGTGCCGGTGGTTGGAGGGAAGGGAAGATGGAGGTGTTTACTCCTGTGAGTGTGTGTTTGGGTGTAGATCTCCCCTCGGCCATGCACGATCCTGTTGTCAGATAAAGGACTCGGCGGCAGACAGGGTTGATGGCAGCTGTCAGAAACAGTCTTTAAAATAAAATAGAGAAAAGCCTTGTGTGTACGCGGGAAAACGAGCATTTGTGGGGAGTCACAGAGGTTTGTAATTACTGTATATTGGCCTGTGGGAGTCGTGTCGTTGTCTGCTAGAGGGTCTCGAGAGGAAAGAGGATGTGCTGGATTTAAATTGCATCATCGAAATACACACAACTACTTAAAGTCACCTCGCATCTAAAGAAAGCATCTAAAGATTGTTTTTTTTTTGTTGGAATATACTGCAAATAGTGTATTGTTATGCAAAGGGGGTTTGACTTGATGCATACGAAAAAGAAGTCTTTAAGCTTAATTAGAATTTACATAATTTAATCACTCTCATAACAGTCATCAGTCTCTGTAGAGTTTTGTTTAGGAATCAGCGTCATTAGAAAAGCTATCACATTCCCAGTATGTGGCATGTTAACAGCAGATAATTCACAAACACACATCCGATCGCTGTGATCTCTCCTGGTTTATAGTAAAATATGTATGTATTAACAGGATCTCAGACATAAAGTATGACATGAAGGGTTTTGTTAACATTCCATGCAAAGGTAATCACTGTAATCACAATTTTTTGCTCTGCTTGGTTTATTTTCTGTGGTATTCATTTCAATGTGATAGAACGATCCCTCGTGGTGCGCAAGAAGATTCACTATTTCTCTACATTACCCTCTATACACAATATACCCACCATTTTACCTACTAATATTTATAGTCACTGCAACCCAGAACTTCCAAGAAATGAAATCTTATCAGGGGAAATATCTTATATTCATTAGAACTAGTCCAATATTGAGTAGACTTGTCTGGAATTATCTTTAACATTGACATTGGCAGATAACTTTATTTTTTAAAGCTTTTTAAAACAATTGAAATAAAAAGTCTGCTATATGAAACAAAAACAATCCTAAATTGACCAAAATCAAGAGGAAAAAAAATACCCACTTATAGAGTAATTCTACTCAATATTAGACTAATTGTACCAAAACCAGGATATTTTCACTTGTTAAGATTTAATTCGTTGCAGTGCGGCATCCACCCTCAGTGTGTGTGTGTGTGTGTGTGTGTGTGTGTGTGTATGTGACTCAATGTATGAAACTACTTTACTTATGAAAACACAATTGGGAGAAAACAGAGATTTATTTGCATTTTAATTTATCTCTTTGACTTTAATTTCCAGTTGAAATTTGTATTTTATTTGGATGAAAACTTGACTAATGATATATACAATGATAAACACAGTAAACACGGACATGTGAGCATTGTGGGAACAATAGAAGAAAGTATAGTTTTCACTAGTCAGTATGAAGGATGCAGCGGTTCAGGTTTTATCCGTCACAGAGGATGTCCACTTAATTTCTGGTTAAATCTCGGTTTGTTTATGCTTCCTGGAGCAGAGCATCTCCATTATGCCACCCATCCATATCTGCCCGCTCCGCTTCCCAAAATCCACCCACCACCAAACAAAACAAGCTGACCTTCAGCCGTAATAGACTGCATAACCTGTTGACTTGTGGGTAATGCGGTTTTTAATGGACTGGCTGGAACTTTTCAGAGCTGAGAATGCAGCAAGCGAGCGGGCCGGGGCAGGACGCGCGGTGGGGGGGAAGAAACAAGAAAGAAAATGAGTATTGAGAGGAATAAATACAAAAAAGAAGCTAGATAAGAATGTTTGGCTGTTATTGTTTTCCGTGTCTAACATCCTGAGACATGGCCCGTGGTATTCAGGAGATTTAATGTGGAGGAGAGAGTGAGGGATCCATAAAGCCTCTGCTCTCCCTCTGCACCCCAGGGGAAGACATCTTTAATTCATGAACACTATAAAAATAAAGGTTTTCCTCTGATGGCCCTGCAGCCAGTAACAAACACTCACAGCTACATGGTGCCGGGCAGATGTTGATGCTGTGGTTATGGATGGATACCGACTGAGACCAGGTGATATTTTACGAGGAAATTGAACAGAGTCCACCTTCGGCTGTGCTATTAAATGGATACCAATAAGCTGGCTGTTGATTCTGTTGAAACCAGATAGATGTTAAACAGCCAGATTCTCAATGCGAAGGCTGCCAATAAGACGGCTTGTGCCTGACAATTATTTGCGTATCCCTCCAACGTTTCTGCGTTACTTTTTTGCATTTTCAAAAATTGTGAACTTGGACGGAAACACAGAAATTCCAAAAAATGTGTATACAGATTTTACGCTAGGAGTGGATTTTGAGGCTTTTGGCGGTGGAAATATAGCATAAATCATTACTGACCCGGATGTGATTTCATGGTACATCACGTGCCGTTACGCTGTAGTTCCTAATTTTCTTCCTTCAACAAACTGTGACAGGACTTACACTAAAATGTCCTTTGCCCTCTTCAGCATGGTTTTGTAGCCGTAAATCTGACAAAATTGTAGCTAATGTTCTCCCCAGAGCCGACAGGTTCACCAGTGAATTACCTATGATCAGCTGTTGGCTGACAGCTGATCTTCAACTGTTGTCATGGATACAGTCACACTCTCTTAAGACGTTGAACTCTCCCTCTCTGAATAATCAACAAAAAACTAACGAATGGAGACAATGCATCAATTTGCATTTTCTTTTTTTGCTCATTTCACAGAATTCACTTTAAAATTTCAATGCATTTTGATGGAAACAAAGCTATTGACACTAAGTTTTTATCCTTTAAAAAGACAATGTTGAACAGTTATTAAAGGTATAATACGCAGAGCTTCACCGAGGCTGAGGTGTGATTGAGAAAACAAAACCAATAATGTGGCTGTTCACTATTCACTCCATCACAAGTTAGTTGCTTACAGACATAACATGCAGGAAACAGTTGGATTTAAGTTTTGATATAATGCTCAGAAAATGTGGATGAGCTGTATTTTTCATATTGCAGTTCATGAACTGCAGAAAATAGCAGTATTTTCGCTTCATTGCGGTTGGATCCTTCGTTTTAAATATCCAATCATCTTGTGGGAATGCACAACATGCCGATTTTAGAAAATGCACATGCACGGTTCATATTGGAAACGAGAAGGTTATTACATTGGATTTTTAAGCTGCGCACGAAGGATAAAAACATCCAGTTTGACGCAGGGAGGCACCATTGATTAATGGATTAAAGAAGTCACTTTTTTCTCCCCTAATTCACTGTCGCTCTTTATGCTTGCACGTTCACACTCCCACACATGAGATAAAGCCACTGTTTCCTGCGAGCGTATGATTTGCCACTAACCACCGCCAAATGTGAACCGAGTCTCCACAGAGACACTCAATCATTTCATTACACCACAAATTGCTTTTCTTATTTGTCCCTTGCGGTTCTTACTGTTTTTTTTCTATTATCTTAGAAACACCACCGGAGACCCATAAGGGTGTGGGGGTTATTGTATAATCTGCATGTGTTTTATTCAGGGACATGAAACTATACAATGGATGGCAACACCGAGGTTGGTTTAATATATAATTTACATGGGATTATGAATAATTTGTGGTCTTTGTGAGCATCTCCCTTAGCCCTGGCGGCACTTCTCAGCGGCGGGGAGGGGAGGGGAGCGCCGTGATTGACGGTCGGCCTCATGATCTGCAACTAAGGCGGCTGACAAGGTTGTGTCACACAAAATGATTGGTGAGGAGGAGGAGGAGTATTTGGGGGAAATATTCCCCTTGTCTCTCTGCTTCTTTGTCTCTGCCAGCCGATCACACTCGGCATGCTGGAGTGTCTCAGCAGCACGCCGGGTCGCACTAAGTCATTTATGACAGACAGCAGATACAGTAGATGACCTGTCAATCTGTTCCAGACTTAAAGAGATGAGATAAAAGTCAACTTTGTTTCGCAGCCGCCTTTGTATTGGACGAGATTCACATTGATATGAGTGTGCGTGTGTGTGTATGTGTGGGTATATGTGTTTATACACTATGTGATACCAGAACGTATTTGAAGGGCGACTCCGTCCTGGCATACCAATGCTGCATTTCCTCACCCCTTCAAAGCCACGAGAGCCGTTTATGATTATGGGATCTCTGAAGGTCAAACAGAGCAGCTGTTGCATCAGGCGTTTTTTATTCATCATGCGAAATTTGTTCTTGGGTTCAGCTCTGTAAGTGAGTGCTATTTAAATAAAAATAAGTCAACTTTTGATCTGCAATTGCCCATAATGGAGGCAGTTATGAGTCACTGAATGAGCTCTATTTTTTTTTCTAATGTGGCAGCTTCAGCTCTATATATATTAATGGCCAAAAAGTTTTAATATTGTTGATGCAAAATGTTCGCATCCACCATATAAACTACAGCACTGTAAAAATGTAATATGATTAGAAATCTCCCTATGAAATCTAATACATCTTATTCTGCACATGTCCGGGTCTCTACTTTTATTCTGCAACTCTACTGGAATATATTTGCATGATTTACAGTCTTGTGTTAGTCAAGACCACTTAATCCAAGAAAAAAAATCATGACCAAGACCAGGGTATCTCAAGACTGAGAGTTGAGTGGTTGAGACTATGTCAAACACAGAAAAGAATAAAAAATGATAATTGATGACACTATTCACACCCTCTGCAAAAGATTTATAGAAGAAGAGCTTTATAGAAGGTGATGTTTTGAGCACAGTCTACAACCATCAACAGCATCTAATTAGAAATGACAAGGAGTTAGACTAAAACATATCTGTAGTTTAGATTAGGACCAAGGAGCCTAATGTGAGAAAATGCTATTTATTGCTGGTCATGGTGTGATGGTTATAAAAAATACTCTCAAATAATGTTGCAGAGGTTTTCTTACTTAAATTCTAATTTATCCCTTTGAATCCTATTTCTTTTTGTAACCTGCCTCAGCCTTTTATATGGTAATAGTTACAGTTTATTATTAAAGTGAAGTGCTAGTGTATGCAATTTGAGAACTTCAAGTCTCATTCTCATCCTCCTAAATAAATGACCAAATATGGGACACAATGAAGAATGAATGTTTAATCAAGGGAGAGTGCTAAGGATCAAGTCTATTCAGTAGGTTTATGCTAGAAAAAACAATCTTATCAGGGCTAAATATGTTGCATTATTCAGTTAGTCCAATATTCAGTGGGAGGTAAATTTTCAAAGATTAATTGAACAAAATCAAGGAAAAAAAAGATAAACAAAAATAACTTGCCAATGGAATGAAATAATTCTACTTAATATGGGAGAAATTGTATACAAACAAAGATATGTTCATTTGTTAGGATTTTTTTTTACAGTGTAGGGACATATAATCACTAGCTTAGTTGCAAGATCTGCCACTTTATCAAGGTTAGAAAAGCAAGTAATGTGAACACTGAAGTTAATTCTGTTAAACAGTCCACAGCCTGGAAAGTTGTGTATAGAATTACAATATTGCCAGTGTCCACCCACAGTGGTAATATTAACAAAAAGACAGTGTATGATGAAGCCTGCATCCTGCAAGCATTAGTCCAATGGAGTTGAAACAATCATTATAAACTTGTGCACAAATTAGTATTTTTTTGTATTTTTATCTTAAACCCGGTTTAGTGATGTTAAATCTAAAATGTTTCTTCTCCACTATTGAGGGCAGCTGTGCTGCTGTATATGTATATTCTGACTATTGGCAGCAATAAATCCTTAAACAAAAATCTCTCTCTCCTTCCACTCCTTAAGATTAAATTTGTATCCCTGGTACATTCAATATCAAGGTGATTATGAGATTAACCCTCTATGAAGTTTCTTTTTTGTAAAGAGAGAGTAATGCACCCATTGCTTTAACCACACCTTTGACCTCATTCTGAAGTACGACATCGAGGTAGAACACTTATCTGTCACCATCGCTCCCAAAAAAAGAAGTTAAATAAATAAAAAAGAGTCGCACCCTGGTGAAACTCTCTCATCCGTTAACTAAAGCTAACCTCTCGAGAGACATGAAAAATATGGTCCTCCAGCAAAGCTTTACATGCATGAAAAGAGAGTCTCAGAATGTACAGGAAGGTCCTACACAATGCCAGAGCTGCTTATTACTCCTCACTGAAACAATCCAAAGTTCCTCTTCAGCACATTAGCTTCACTAACTAAATTTAATCCACATATTCCTACAACCCTCAGCCGTGACAACTTCATGGGCTTCTTTAATGACAAAATTCTGACAATTAGAGACAGAATTTATCACCTTGTCCCACCCACTGGCACTAATCTGTCCTCAAATGCAATAATCGTAGAGACAGATGAAATAGCTAATATTCACCTCGACACATTTACTTCAATCAACTTTGCTGAACTAGCTTCACTGATGTCTTCATCTAAAACTTCAATCTGTCTTTTGGACCCTACTCCATCCCGATTGCTAAAAGACATTTTCCCTTTGATTAGCCCTTCCTTACTAGAAATACTCAATATGTCTTTATTATCTGGCTATGTACCATAGTCTTTTAAAGTAGGTGTAATTAAACCTTTCTCCAAAAAACTTGCCCGCGACATTTTATCTAACTATAGACCCATTTTCAACCTTCCCTTCCTCTCTAAGATTCTGGAAAAAGCAGTTGCTAAACAGCTGTGTGACTTTTTACACAACAATAACTTATACAAGGATTTCCAGTCAGGATTTAGAATGCAGCACAGCACAGAGACGGCTTTAGTTAAGGTTTCAAATGATATCCTCAATGCATCTGATAAAGGATTTATTTCCATACTTGTTAGATCTTAGCGCTGCATTTGACACAGTCGACCATCAAATCTTGTTACAGAGACTAGAGCATCCTATTGGTATAAAAAAAAAAAAAATTGGGCCCGAAATCCTGAGAAACTCAATATCCAGTGAAAGAATTGGTATAAACTGGTTTAATTCCTATCTCTCAGATCGTTCCCAATTTGTCCATGTCAATAATGTTTCTTCTATCCATACAAAAGTTAATCATGGGGTTCCAAAAGGTTCTGTGCTTCAACCAACATGTTTCACTCTTTATATGCTACCATTGGGTAAAATCATTAGGAAACACTCTAATAATGTCCACTGTTATGCAGACGATACACAACTGTATCTATCAATAAAGCTGAATGAAACCAATCAGCTTGCTAAACTTCAAGCATGTCTTAAGCATATGAAATCCTGGATGACCTGCAATTTGCTGCTACTAAATTCAGACAAAACGGAAATCAATGTACTCGGGCCCGAAATCCTGAGAAACTCAATATCCAGTGATATAGCTATCCTGGATGACATTTCCCTGGCCTCTAGCTCCACGGAGAAAAACCTGGGAGTCATTTTCGACCAAGACTTGTCATTCTCTGCCCACATTAAACATATTTCTAGGACTGCCTTCATTCACCTACTCAACATAGCAAAGGTCAGACAATTCCTGTCTCTGAAAAATACAGAAAAAACTTATCCATGCATTTATTACTTCCAGGCTTGACTACTGCAATTCTTTACTGTCCGGTTGCACCAAAAAGTCTCTAAGGACTCTCCAGCTGATTCAGAATATAGCTGCACATATATTAACTGGCAATTGAAGAAGGGAGCATATCTCACTTGTATTAGCCTCTCTGCACTGGCTTCCTTTGAAATCTGGAATACAATTCAAAATTCTGCTCCTCACTTACAAAGCGCTCAATGAACAGGCTCCATCCTACCTTAGGGATCTCATAGTCCCATATCACCTATCGTGAACATTACGCTCCCAATATGCAGGCTTATTGGAGGTTCCCAGAATTTCCAGAATTTTGGCTTGTGGCGCATCGCCATTTTAGTGCCAAGAATCACACAAAACCTCGTTGCTCGTCTTTTAACATTCTAGACAGCTTTTCTGGTTATGGAATGAATCCAAACGACAGTGAATAAAGATTAATTATGAGCATATTAATATATTATATAAGGACACCTATAGTGTCCTGTAGTGAAAATCTTCCCTTTTCCCTGGTGACTGTGTGCAACTGTCTGAAGGCAACAGCCATCTGATCCATCGGCAGACTCTAATTGGAACGATGCTTTAGGTTCTCAAGGTGCAATTAAACATACGGATCCACTGGTTGACTAATGCTAATCAATGATTCTGACCTAACGGTCACCTGGGGCTGCACATTTATAAACACAACGCAGGTCAGGCATTACAGAGATTGTCCTGGTTAGAAATCCTGCTGTCTGACCTAGATGAACAAAAAAAATAACTGATTTGATAGATGTAAATTGTGTGACTTTTTGTTAGAATTTGCTATTTGTATTTGGAATAATGTCAAAACTACACGTCCACCCTAAAAACTTGGTACAAGATAGATTAGTTCTCTTAAACATTTTAATTTAAAAATGCATGCTGTCAATTAGTTTTATATTCTAGGTCGATTTAGTATTTAAAATATATATTTAAAATGTATCATTCTTTTTTTTTTTTTTTTACAAATGTCTATTTTCACAAATATAAATTTAAATGACAAGAAACCAATCTGAACATAAAATATATATTTTGAGGGACCTGATGAATGCTTCTTAAGACTGTATTTAAAAAAAAATACAGTTGACTTTTTCGTCTTGCCAACCATGATTTGTCACTGACCTATTTGCTTAGCGCCACCATCTGGCCAAATTCCAGCCTGCGCCCCCTTCTGTTCCCAGCAACACACCCCCGAAGTGTGAGCTTGATCTGATGAGCAGCTGTTGAAATATTTATTTAAAATACTGAGATTCTGTACATTATAGATATAAAACTATACATATATAATTTAGTGAGAATATGTTTGCACCCCCAGCTGATCGGTATCAGGCTAAAAGCCCACCGCAGTGTGTGTGCATGCACGGGCACGCGTGTGTGTAGCTGGAGGTCAGTAGTTAAATGAACTTTTGTTCCATGTTGCTCAGAGGATTCTTCATCTGCATTGAGCTAGAAGTAATGAAAGTGTGTTGGAGCATTGGAGATTAATGCCAGGGAACTCCCAGACCTCTTCCCACTGCTTTTTACCCTCTCATCTATTCATCTAGAAACACTCAGCCTCCTCTGTCCTACCTTCCTGTGTTCTACTCATTTGCTTTGTTTCCCTGCCACTGCCTTTGTGCCTATTTTTTCCCTCCTCGCAGTATCTATCTTCCCTCTCTCACCAGAACTCTCCTTCTAATTGTCTCTGTCTGTGTTTCTCCCCCCGTTTGCATTTCCATCTTCATCTCTCCTTCCTAATGGAAAAGTGGCTACTGTGTGTGAATGGGGACAATCCAGTAATCACTCAGACACCTGTGACCTATTTAAAGCTGAACTGATTATTGTAAAACATCCAATCAACAACAATCAGTATCACTGGTAATAGCAATAACAGGCAGTCAGATGGGTATGTGCACATGTGCAGCTATTGCTTCTGACACTGTAATATATATATATATATACATATATACATATATACATATATATATATATATATATATATATATATATATATATATATATATATATATATACCAATGGTTGCATGTTAATTGAATTAATTAGACCGCAGTTAACAAATAATTTATCAAGCAATTATTTACCAATTATTAAATAGTAAAATAAGTGTTAAGTAAAGGATTGTTTTAATTATATATATTTTAATTCTAAATAGAATAGTTACAGATGGTGTAGAAAAACAATTATATTTATTAATAGCCATTGACAAATCCAGAATATACAAATACAGACTGGAGTTATTTGTGTTTATTTAGTTAATTTAGGTATAGCCAATTTTAATTGACACCATTTATGAATCTCACTTGCATTATTTCCCAGTATTGGTCTTTTAAAATTGATTTAATTTTTTTAAACACTTTTTAAAGCACTGCTGTTTGTTTTTGTAATTACTTCTGCAATGATAATTGTATTCAATTTGTTAAGCTGAAATGTCTCTTTACCCACTGTCATTTGGATAAGGGAAAAAATGACGGGTAAACTCATTTTTTTTGAGTGATCACAACAGATTAAATGAAATTTCACCCATAATCATCAACATGACAAATTTAAGTAGTCATGATCAAGCTCCCAATAATAGTCTTTGCCAGTGAGGTGATTTCGGTGCCATGTCTTTAAACAGAATTTAATTGTCAAATGACACCCACTGGTCCAAAATAGCTGCTAAATGATGAATATTTTTAAAGGAGACACAAACCCTTTGACTCCTTGTGTTGCCAAAATTGTATCCATTGGTTCCAGCCCCAAAAAAAGCATTTTCCAAGCCTGAAGCTGTTGCAGACAGTCAGTAGGAAACCAGCTTATGGGGCTTAGACCCATACGTATTGGGGATGACACACGTCCTTCCATTCTGGATTCTATTGGTGACACCTAGTTCTGAACAGACGATTATTCTTTGACCTCGCTCCTCCTCCAGATCACCTGATCAAACCCGAAATATGTAAAGAGTCTCCTGATACAAACAAAACTTTGGCCTTGACTTCAAGTGCTTTGAAATTGTAATAATTTGCATTAAACATTCCATAAAGTCAATATCTTTTATTGAATAACAACCTATAAGTTAGACTGCATTTTTGAGGCATATATACATATACATATATATGTATATATAAAAAGACAAAAAAAGAAAAAAAGAAGAAAAAAACACCCCTAATATATACTAATATATATATTATATATATTTATATTATATATTATATATATTACTAATATATATATTACTAATATATATATATATATATATATATATATATATATATATATATATATATATATATATATATATATATATATATACCCCTAATATATACTAATATATATATTAGTATATATTAGGGGTGTTTTTTCTTCTTTTTTTCTTTTTTTTCTTTCTTACATCAAGCTGTTATTGATTGGGGAGTTCATTTGGCCATTTATGGTGGACTTTGATGATGGATCCTGTAAAAGGGACTGTTAAACTTGATGACATACCACTGCACTATGTATGAGGTTTCATACTTTCATACAGCTGCACACATACACACACACACACACACACACACACTTTATAAATGAGATCCAAGTGGTTTAATGAGGCTGTTTAGGAGCTGTATTGAATCCAGAACTGCTTTTACCTGGCAAAACGCTTCCACATCATCCTCTGCTTAATTCCTGTTCTCTCAGCCACCATGTAAGTGTTTGTAGCACCCTGCAGTGCTTTTAGTCTTCATAATTGTGTGCTGAGAGGCTCTGGTCAGTCACTTAGTCCAAGTACAGCTTTTAAACACATTCATCACATTTTCTTCCATAACCAGCACTAGTGTAGTATCCATTTACCTCGAGTCAAATGAGCTGTCTTAATCTGACCCAAGTGGCTGATACCAGGCTTTCAGCACACACTCTGGGTTTAGCTGGAGAGATCTCATAATGGATTGAAAATGTCAATGTGCATTTAGCTTGATTATGGTTATACACAGCAACTTAACTTGATCGCACATTTTCTTTTGCACATGTATCTTAGAACTTAAGTGGAAAGGTTGATTTACACCTCCAGTTACTTGTCGACAGGTGTGTAGGTGGAAATGTCCACAGGCAAGAGAAGAATCTGAAACTACTCCATATGAATATGTCTGAACTTAGGGAAGAACACTCTAGCAGAAAAGATGTCACCCATTTCTAATAATTTCAGGTAGGGTCTGGACAAAAAAAACAGCAGAGTTGTACAGCAAAGAAAATGCACCTGGCTGAACATTTGCTTAGTAATACATCATGTCCACAAACAAACACATTTATGAAAGTGAACACAATAGTCGATCAGTTCACACTTGGTGGGTGTATTTATTGCTGGGGACCCAAGGAAGTATGGTGTTGTACTCCGCGCAGTTTGCTATAACACAAACCATCTCATTTAACTTTTGAACCACACTCTGTGTCTTAGAATTGAAATATACTTTTTTTTCCTGTGTGTGGTTCCATTGTGACCAAATTGGGTGGAAATGTGCAGCTATATTAGGGGGCTGTTCAGTCAATAGGTGGCGCTGTAGCCCCATCACCTACCTCCAAAGAGATCTTCTACTGTCTGTCTGTATGTATGGATGATTGTCCTTCGTGCAGCTCAAGAACCATTCATCATATTGACTTTAGATATAGTGGGTGTACAGCAGAGGACCCAAGGGAGTGCAGTGTCTAGTGTGAAGCAGATCAGATGAATGGTTCTCCAGAGACTGCTACGAATGTGCTGCTGTTCCAAAAGGCCGATGGGCCCATTCTAAATGGGCACTGCACTAGTGCGTGAAAGTTAAGGCAAATGGCTACAATAGTGGGCCTATAGTGATTAGAGTGCAGGAGTTATTATAAGGTTGGTTATTAGTTCAACAGTAAGGAAATTAATGCTTCAAATAAACTTTTATTTTTATAAGTCAGAGACTTCTGTTTCAGGATCATGACCTGAACTCCGCTGAGAGGTATAAGGTACAAATTGGGTTCTTTAGCCAGAGTTTCTAGTTGAAAGTTTTCCTGCATTATATTTTCAACAACTTGTGTAGAGGACTCCTACATACAGTGAGCTGCCTGATCACCAGATTTAATGGACTCATAATACTCAACCATGGTGAGCCTTGAGTAGCATAATATATCTTTGGATTTTTTTGCCAAATCTTCATGGGTCTGAACTGGACTCCTGTGTATTCCAGGTGACATCATGGCATACAGGAAGGTGTGTGATGCCCAGGGCGGCCCACTGGTCAGTGAGGTCCTGCATTGCTCTGGAGGTCTGGAGCTGGATTGGGACCTGGACAAGGAAGAGCTGCAGGAACCAGGACCCAGCATGGACCGCATGCAGATGCAGCACGTAGAGTGCCAGAGATCAGGTTGCTATAAATATGTATCTGCAAATGTTACTAATCTGAACATACATCTAAGACAACAGTCTCCTTAGATGTTTGGATCTATCCTGATGCATGTATAAGACAACCATGCTTATGACACAATTTTTCTTTATTAAATAAATTCTTCACACATGCTTACAGGTCAATTGAAACAAACTGCCACTATGGGAAAATGTGTATTTATTATGAGGAGTTTGCAATGGCCAGAAGCTGCAAATGAGAAGAAAAAAATGTGTTCTTACCTCACTCACTTCATCAGCTGAAGCTGAGATCTGTCTGTACCTGGTTAATTTTGCATCAGATGTAGTTTTCTATGCTGACAACTCCCTTCTCAAGCAAGTGGGCTGAGCTTTCCATAAGATTTTTTTTTTACATATTTATATTTATTTACATATATTTTTCCATTGTTAATTTATAATTAACCCAACTCTGACTGTGCCCTGATATAAACAATATAGGCTTTGCATATTTTCTTTTCTCTTTATCAAACTTGTCATGGTCCAAGCAGTGGAGCAGTAAGTAAACAGATGTTTCAGGGTATTGACCCCTGCTTTTTCTGACGTAACCCATACAATCCTGTCTGATGTTTCATTCTACTGTTTTCTCAGTTTTAATTTGTGCACAGTGCATCAACCATAATCTAGAGAACACTATTTCTTCTCTTCTCTTTATACTGTCTACCTTAATAACATTGGTATAATTTTTGAAGAAGATGCAGATATCTTCATTTATCTCTCCGTCCCACAAATGTTGCCACATTTGGTTAAGATAAAACTTTGCAACTCCACTCTACTCTTACTGATACTCTTGTATTTCTAACTGAACACAAACATACCCAAGGGACTATATAGTACTATTGGGTCATAACCAAACCAAATAAAACATTAGAGGTAACATGATTGACAGAAATTGCAAATGAATACAAAACACATTTATTTTTTATTAACTCAAATCCTTTCATGACATGTCAGGGACATAGTTTGATTCAGTTTGAAAATATTCAGTCTTCACCTACGCCAGGAACAGGAAGAGACATCCCCTATTAACCACAGTAACTCACAGACAAAGAAATAATGAATAATATAACAGAAACATATTTGAAACCTTAAATATATGCAGCTCATATTTAAACCAATGTAAGGTTAAGTACAAAGACATGTTCTAAATCAAATTGTGGTCATATCAATTGTTTATGTGTAGTGTCTATAAAATATATACGTCTGTGTGAGTAGGAAATTAATGCAGTGAAAGGATGCAACATTACCAATATTACTATGCGTGGCTGTGGCCGTCATAACTCAATTATCATAATAAAAAAGGTGTTTGTATCTTGATGTCACACTTTTATTTTCACGTTTTCATCTCAACATGATCCAGAGAGTCAACTGTCACCCGACTTAGTCATTAAAGTAGTGCACAATTTAGGATTTTGACCTGACTTTGGCACCAGATGAAAACTCAAGTAATCACCATAGTTATTACACATCCTCCTGAGGGGAGCATGAATGTTCAATTCCAAATTTTATGGCAGATATTTAATTCACAACCACAAATTTTCGACCTCATGAGGGGGCGAGAGGAAAAGTCATTAGGATGCATCCTGTGGGCAAGGATATCTGTATCAAAAGTTCATTTTAAACAAAAGTAATTGAAACTAAAATTACGACTTTAGATTACACCACTTATATCTGGCTGTATTCACTTCCAGGGTGTTCAGACCCAGGCCCGGACCCCGACCCTGAGCTGATGGAGCCCATCCAGCCGTCTGTCTCCGTGTCCCCGCATGGACGATTTGAGCGGCTTCAGGAGGATCCCAACTACATCTCCCACTTCACCAGGGCTCCGGGACACAAAGGCCAGCGGCGGCTCCACTGCTTCCTGCTGAGGTAAGACACGGTCTGCAGAAGCAGCCATGTTTAAAGTCAGAAATCCCCTGCTACAAGTTTACTATCTGTACATAGTGGCACGCATCTTCAGACAAAATTGACGGCCGATGGGCCCATTCCAAATGGGCACTGCACTAGTGCGTGAAAGTTAAGGCAAATGGTTACAATAGTGGGCCTATAGTGATTAGAGTGCAGGAGTTATTATAAGGTTGGTTATTAGTTCAACAGTGAGGGAAATAATGCTTCAAATAAACACTTTTTTTATAAGTCAGAGACAGAGACAGGTTGGTAGTGGCAAGAATATCTTTGCTCAAAGGCCAGTAAGGACATTAACTTAGCTAAACTCTTATGAGTCTAGCATCAGCAGCAGCTGACCCAGCTACAAGCAGCGGAGCATTTAAATGACGATCTACAGCAGCACAAAGATAAGGTGGCAGCGGTCACCGCCTCAAAAATGTCTCAGCAGATTACCTCTATTATGAGTTTGAGTGTAGACACTGCTGTACACAGAGATAACCCACTTTAAACCTCTCGTATACACATTCAAATCGATTCAATCTCTACACAAAGCATAAGCCTAAGACATGGATCAATATAAAATGGAGAGGAGCATCACATTACATGGATTGTTCCCTGGGTCACCTAGTGCAAAACTATTCTCCTGTCCTCTCTATTGTGATGGACTTATACTACATTGATGGTGTATGATGAGCAGCATGTTGAGATTTGTTTTTTGCTTGGAGATGTCGCCCCTAGTTATTAACCAGTTTGCACACACCAGGATAGTTTTACATATAATGAATTATATTTTTGTCCCTTTAACTGATATTTCTGTTGCACCATTTATTATTGGACGGCAGAAAACAGGGTTAGATAAGCAGCAGTAACCATACAACATTAAGGCAGCATCCATTGACCCAACACCATTTCAGGATAGAATGTTTGCATGTTATCTAGATAAGTGTTGATGCACTGCAGATGCTTAAAATTAAGATCTTAATGATTACCTTATATATATATATATATATATATATATATATATATATATATATATATATATATATATATATATATATATATATATATATATATATATATATATACATATTTTCCCATCTTGGCTACTAAAGTACCTGGAGGGACTCTACTAACCAGTGTTTCCCCACAGTTTGAAAGTTCATTCTTGACCTTAGAAAAAGTAATATGACAAAATATGATTTTCTCAAGAACCCATTACCACTCTTTTTCTGGAGGCTATACCTACACATATCAGGACTGATATCTGAATCCTTTCTTTTTGTCTTCACAGGTACTTCCTGGGAGGGATGGGGCTTTTTGTCCTGGGGCTCCTGATTGGCTGGTTCGCTCACACACCTACGGCCAAAGCACCTGTCCCCCCATCGGACAGCTCGGACCTGCTGGAGGAGCTGCTGAGAGGGATATCAGCAGACAAGATTGACGCTCTTCAGAGGTGGGCTCGCACACATACTCGCTGCCGCTGTGACATTATTCAAGTGATATGTTTTCTACTTTGTACCACTCATGATAACACAAAACATCCCTATAGTATGTAGCAGTAGCTGTAGCTCACACACAAACACACACATGGACCCTGCCGGAGTGCTTGGTGAGTTGGGAAATTGTTGGATTACACTTAAGGACTAATTACCATCCCAACCATCTTGGGTGAACAAAGAGAGGGAAGTCATGTTCAGCTGCTCTTTTTTTTCTGGTTATTTGTTAAGAAAAAAAACTTTTTTTAGCTGCGTATGTTTGAGATGGATAATTGCAGGGTTTTTTTGTGGTAGATGCTTGTGTCATTTGTTGAGGCAGCAACGGAAAGGCAACATACAACTACAGGTCGACTCATCTCAATTGTCATGTTGGAATGATATCAGTATCTTACTGGAATGTAAAGCAAAGACCACAAACGTATTATTTAATACTTGTGCCGTGCCTATATGTATGTATTCCTACAATTGAGATTATACTATTGACGACATTACTGTAACATGGAGGACATCCAGATTCGGCATTCACATTCACTCAAAGTGAGCCTGGTTAACTGATTAATTTATGTTGAAAAGTGAAGATCTCTTTCTACATATCATATTTAATTTGTGTTGATAAACCAAGTAAAACCTGATTCATGATGAATCTCTTCTTACTTTTTACGGTATACTCTAAAAGGTGATCGGTGCAGGAAGAAACGGGATAACGGAGCTTTGAGTTATTGGAAGCACTGGGAAGCAACATGAGGAGGAGCTGTGATATAGAGCTTCACACTGTAACGAAAGTGCTGCTTCAGGATATGTGATATGTAAGGTTATGGGGTTTTAACTTTTTAAGATTCTTATGATGTTTTGAAATCGATTAAAAGGCGATAGGCGAACCACTGAATTCACAGATGCTCCTAGGTTAATAGATACACTATATTTCCAAAAGTATTTGCTCACTCATCCAAATCCAGCATCCAGTGCACAAAGCATGGTCCATAAGGACCTGGATGACAGACTCTGGTGTGGATGGACTTGACTGACCTGCACAGAGACCTGACCTCAACCCAATAGATAGAACACCTTTAGGATGAATTAGAGCAGAGACTGAGAGCCAAACATTTCAGTCTAACATTACACAAACATTCTTCTGGAAGAATGGTCAAAAATTTCCATGACCACACTCCTAAACCTTGTGGACAGCCTTGCCAGAAGAGTAGGTGTCACTTATATTCATATGGAAATCAAGGCAAGTGGCAACATAGTGAAGATAAGAATCCTCATTAGCTGCTGCTGAGGTGACCAGCTAGTGTTCTTGGGGTCTAACATAAAAATAGTTTTTCATCGACAAAGGCAACTCTCTCTTTATCATAGGAGGCAATAGATATGCAGAAAAGACAAGTCAAAGTCAATTCTGTCCTTATGTTCCTGGTAACCAAATCCTTCTCCTTTTTATTAATCACCAAGTGTTGCAGACATTCTTGTAACCATGAAACAATCTTTCCCTTTACCTCCACTAAATTCTCCCTTCCAATTCCCAACTCTTAACTTTGATCATGATCTTTTCTTCAGTACGATTAATTCCTGAACCAAAACTCTGACTCCATGGAGCTTCCTTGGTGAATTTCAGGAACCTTTCACGAAGATGACTTTGACATCAGAGGTCACAGTTTTTGTCTCCTACTAACAGTCAGTGTTGGCTCCGTCTAACCTCCACTACCATGTTAGATCACTGCTGTTTTGCAGTAGCTACTGTTGCTACTTGTTACCAGAGGGAAACTAAAAACCTGAACCTGGCTCAACCCTAACAAGTCAGACTGCCAGCAGTGGTTGTGTCCACAGTGAATCATTTAAACTAACTTGTTTAGCAGCTGTTTGTGAGCTGTGTAGATAATGGTTGATTTAATCGAAGATCACAGTATATGTTTTTTTTTACACAGTAAATATTAATATAAAGGCTCTCGAGAAGGTATAATTTGAGGGGGGAAAAAGCAGATTTAAGGAAGAAGGAGGTGAGTGTGGAAAGAGAAGGAAGAAAACAGACAGCGGATCATAGTTTGATGCCCTCTAAGTCTAAGATCACCATTAGCAGGAGTTTGGCTGCAGCCTTCCAGCCAGGCACTGATTTATTTATAACCATCTTTGGTTTGTAAGGGAAAGACTCTGAGATATTATAGAGAGAGCAGAAACAGGAGATAAAGATTCTCCAACATGTAGCGTTTTTTTTTTTTTTAATTTTTAAAGTGCTGATACCAACCTCTGTCAACCTGAACGCTGCCTTCTCCAAGCCAGAGGATCATGGGATGACTGGGTGTATGTGTCTCTGCGAGATAACTGGCTTTGCCACTGAACTGAGACAATCATGTCACCATGGTTTCCCTCCCGAGTTTTCCACGCTTTTTTTTTCATTATTTATTTTTCCTCGCATTTATATTCCAAGGTGGCAGAAACAACTCCACCCATCCGTAGCCACCGAGCACCCACACACAGATAATTCATTTATCATGTTTTCTAATTTGTTTATCTCTCCCTACTGTCTGTTGAAGACCAGTGCGCACTGTTACAAATTTGAAAGAAATGATCTCCTATAGAAATACATCCCCATATCATCCTTCTCCCTTGGGTTTTTGTGGCCTGTAGTTGACCTACACTTCCAAATTAGTCACTTTTTCACCATCTAAATAATACTATATATCAGATAGACATCAATTTTCTGCTACCACAACAACAAAAAAAGGACAGCAACCTAAACAACAAAGCAAAATAATACAGAAAACTAAAACAAACACATATTTACCCTCATATGTCACTCTTCAAATATGTCATGGATCCCTCACAATCACAATTTCAACCATGGTCTTTTAATACTGACTTAATCACATTAACATGTTTCAAGTGTCATTATTATCCAATGTTGCTACTTTCTACAAAAACACAGAAATTCAAGCGAGATTTGAATTTAAATCACTTCTCTTCAACAACATTTTCATTTTCAGATAATAATGAGTTGTTTAATATTTGGACCTTGTTTACTCCTCAAATCCTGGTCACTTTTGCCCCTGAAGCACTTTAGTCTTGGTTTCATCTTCAGTCTGTCTAAAAAAATCATCAATCAAATCATTGATGCTCCTGTCTGGGATTATTATATGTATTCTTCATAATGGCTTTAGGGTTTAGTTTAATTAAAATGGATCAGTATAAATTCTTAACTGCATTATAATGAATATAAGGTATTAGAGGTGCTACCATAAACTATACTACATGATTATAAATGTTTCCTTACTTTACCACAACTCCTAATTTTAAAGCTTCTTTCTTGGTTTAACAAACTTTTAAATCACCTTTTCTTGTTTGTTTTTTCCTGTGATTCAATCAATCAATTAATCATCTTTTATTTTCATTTGCAAATGTCAGTTAAATTATGGCCTCAGTGTGGATTTAAGTCAAGCACCTGTGTATATACGTTTTTTGTTAAAGTCAAAAGCAAATAGTGTCTTCTTCTACCAGAAACACTCTTTTCATAAACCATGAAAAAAGATGCTATTCATGGATTCTTCAGGGTGGCAAATCGCTGCTGAACAAATAAGAATATCTTGCCAGGCTCCAATTTGTCCCCTGAAATGAAATGTGTATATGTAAGAAAGATTTTTTACATACACAGGAATAGTACACGGGGACTTGTATCATAGATTAAAGTCCATCTGAATGAGTCCTCCTGGACTACACCAGGAAAAAAACTCCTATAACAGATCGTCTCTTTCATTCAGCCAACAACTTGTGTTTCTCTCTGGTGAGCTTGGTGTATCCAGTACCCTCTTCCTGACCACAGCAGGAAAACAGAGGCTGTTTTCCCTGGTGCTTGGATGCATAATGATTCTATTTGCCTTATCGTTGCAGCACCTGCTGTAAATGCTGAGTCACCTATCGTGGCCTTCAGCTGAACCAACTTTCTTTCTACGTCTTTTTCCCCACAGAAATCACTCAGTATTTGAGAGAATACCCACATTTTTCTCAAATGGCTTGAGTGTCAAAGTCAGTTTTTCTCTGATTCAGACTTCAAGGTCCTTGAAACTCTGCAGTTCCGTTTCTGTTTCTTCTTCCCTAAAGTCCACTATCAGCTCCTTAGTCTCACTGATGTTCACAAGTAGGTTGTTAGTAAGTTAAGTTTGGGATCCACATGCACAGTGAGCTGTTCAATCACAGGTCTTTTCCTTCAGTGTTGGAAAAGTAAACTATAGTCAAAAAACAGCAGTATCCTGTAGCCCCCGTCCCTCAACCAGCTGAGATCCTATTCACTTTATCAGGCAGGGAAGTGAGATATAAATCTGCTTCTGTTACTCCATGCAGCATCTGGGAGGAGAAAAGCGACAAAGGCAGAAGAAGTGAGACCCAAAGAATCAGGGGGTGTGAGGAAATGATGGCAGTGAGGGAGCGTATTTAACAGCTTTGCATGAATGAGGGGAATTATCTTGTATTAATGGCTGTTTGGTTTGAAGAACTGTCCAACACTGAGTGGCTGTAGCATCTGCTGCAGCAGAGCAGCTCCACGTTGGCTGAATTACATGTAGTATTTGAAAGAGAAACTGTCAATAGTGCAGATAGATGATTATTGCCTCCCCCTCACTGCAGATGTCATAGCATTTCTTTAAATTATCTCTTGTGATGACAAAGTTAATTCAGATAATTTCAGTCAGCATTCAGTTACACTTCAAAGAGGTTTGTAAGCATGTTGAGCTACTTTAAGAAAACCTGGATTATGTTTCTTCTGCCGGTATCTTCACTTATCTCTGCTGCTAATTACTCTGGATTACTACTGTAATAAATCCAGATTTACAGCTTTAGGGAAGAGCATCTGAGAGTTTTATATTTTTCTGTCAGACTTATTTTATATAGGAACAAATGCACTTTTTACAGTTTTTATGAATTGGTAATTGATGCTATTTTAAAGTCATAATATCTAATGTCTGTGGCTGGATGACGTGTTTGAGTGATGCACCAGTATCTGGCTGTTAAGGATCTTACCAGCTACCATGTGATCACATGATCTCTAAGGCTCATCTGACCATTGTTGAGGTGGATTGCAAAGCTCATGCTTACTTGCTTAGTATTTGTTCATATATTTGGAATGGAATTGATTCCCTTGATATCATATGTAGAGAAATCTGAAACAGTTTCACACAAAACTGGACACTGTATTATTATTATTATTATTATTATTATTATTATTAATTGTATGAATATTATTATTGTGTGATTGCAACTTTCGTCTTTATATGACAACAGTGTTGCAGGATTCTGTAGATGCAATCTTTTGATACCAGGCTCCAGAGTAGCGTTTCCTTTTTCGTAAATTTTTTTCTGTCACAGAGTGCATTAAGATGTTTTTGGACTGAATCATTATTCTATAAAAAAAACAGTGGTATTGAGTAGCAAAGTTACACCACATACTACACTACTAGCATAGACTTTGTGGATCTGTGTGCACAAACAACTAGGGCTGATTTCAACTTCTGGGTCAAACAATCTCCAAACTAACATTTAAATAATTTATTTGGCATTTTTCGTTGTACAGTTAAGCCAAGAGGTTTTCAGAAAGAGACGCACATGCACAAATCAGTCCCACACTGTGTCCGTGTGTCTGTCTGTGTGTATGTGTGTGTGTGTGTGTGTGCCTTTGTGCATGTTTGTTTAGGAGAGAGAAATAGAGAGAAAAAAAGGTATGTTTTTTAAAGGGTATATTGCAACATTCTCAGTTACAAAGTGTTGATTTTTGGAGAGGAATACTGAATAAGTGCATCATGCTTGCAAACTTAAAAACAATCATTTGAATAATTATGATTTTAATATTAACCAAAGCATTCATGATTGTGATTTTTTATTCCATAATCAAGCAGAGCCCTACAAGGAACTGTGTCAACATGATTGTCGTCTGTAAGGACAAAGAAGAACCAGACTTCAATTTAAGTTAGCTGGTTTTGGATTTCAAGAGTATTGTCATCTAAACAATCACAATGAAACATGGAAACTTCCATATGAACAGTAGACCTACCCGTCATGTAGTTATTGCCACTAACACAAAGAATCTGTAACCATTTACCTTGATGTAGTTTAAAGATGTTTTATTTTCAGATGCTTGTTTTCTTGTCTCTTTAAGCTCCAGTCCTCTGAAAACTGTCCCACTGGACATACAGTACATCTTATTCATCTACTCACCCTCCGGTCCGAAGCCCATTGTTCAGAAATGCACTGTTCCACTTAGACTCTCTCCTGCAGCTGTGTGTCCTGCAGCTGTGTGTCCTGCAGCTGTGTGTCCTGCAGCTGTGTGTCCTGCAGCTGTGTGTCCTGCACCAGTCTGTCCTACACCACTCTGTCCTGCAGCTGTGTATCCCGCACCAGTCTGTCCTACACCACTCTGTCCTGCAGCTGTGTGTCCTACAGCTGTGTGTCCTGCAACTGTGTGCCCTGCACCAGTCTGTCCTACACCACTCTGTCCTGCAGCTGTGTATCCCGCACCAGTCTGTCCTACACCACTCTGTCCTGCAGCTGTGTCCTACAGCCGTGTGTCCTGCAGCTGTATGTCCTGCACCTGTCTGTTCTGCAGCTGTGTGTCCTGCAGCTGTATGTCCTGCACCTGTCTGTCCTGCAGCTGTGTGTCCTGCACCTGTCTGTCCTGCAGCTGTGTGTCCTGCACCTGTCTGTCCTGCAGCTGTGTGTCCTGCAGCTGTGTGTCCTGCAGCTGTGTGTCCTGCAGCTGTGTGTCCTGCACCTGTCTGTCCTGCAGCTGTGTGTCCTGCACCTGTCTGTCCTGCAGCTGTGTGTCCTGCAGCTGTGTGTCCTGCCGCTGTGTGTCCTGCCGCTGTGTGTCCTGCAGCCGTGTGTCCTGCACCTGTCTGTCCTGCAGCTGTGTGTCCTGCACCTGTCTGTCCTGCAGCTGTGTGTCCTGCACCTGTCTGTCCTGCAGTTGTGTGTCCTGCAGCTGTGTGTCCTGCCGCTGTGTGTCCTGCCGCTGTGTGTCCTGCAGCTGTGTGTCCTGCAGCTAGCTGGTGGGCAGAGCTATTTTCTGTCTATAAAGTCCTGGCTGATGCTACAGTAGCAGTGGCTCTCCCACAATGTAATTAGTGCATGGATTCTTTCATTTGATTAAATAGGGTTTTCAAGGGGGATAAAACATGGGTCTGGTGTTGTTTTCAGGTGACCTACATCGCTGATTCAGCACCATGGATGGAGCTGGCAATCACTCAGGGGAGGAAAATCCCATTTTATTGATGCAGGGACAATAAACAGTAAATTTCCAGCGAATAATTTCTAGAGGGGACATGAAAAGAATACTATACTACCATACTACCATAATAATCTGGCCCTATCTTCTCTCTCTGTATCGCTTTGCAACCTGCTTCAACTGTATTATCAGATGCTATTAAAAGCAGCAGTAGTACCTTTAGCAATGTTCTACATTTATTTATATTTAAGGCAAATGGGATTATGAATCAATGAGGGGAAAACATTGAAAATCCACCGCGTCTTCTTCTTTCTCACCGATAACGTTTGATCATTTGAGCTCATTACCGATCATGAGAACTGATCTTAACCAGCAAACTGATAAAAAAGAGGTTGATTTCAGACACATTTTGAACAAGTGACATGATAAACGACTTACTGGCTTCCACATTTTAGTTTGATTGTTTTTTTCCACCTACCTAGCTACTCCCTGTTAACTATGCAGCTGTTGGAATTTCCCATTACATTCCAACACATTGTTTTACATTCAGCAGTGCTTGCGTTGTGCATTTATTTATTACTATTTAATATTTGTGGAGGTGGGGGGGGGGGGTTAGATTCAACTTTATCCTTATTGCATATGTCACAAGTACAAAGCAATGAAATGCCAATAGCATCTAACCAGAAGTGCTTCAGTAGTCATTTAAATAGCTATGGCACGTTTCTGCCGATGCAGCCTCTGAAATAAAAGCATCCTCCACCAGGATCACACCTGGCAGAGATTAGTAATCCAGTTAATGAGACGATGAGTGGGTGTGCTGCGGCCGAGTCACACGCTGCTCATTAGTGGAAGAGTCTCCTCCAGCAGCTGATGATATCTCTTGTTCAGAAGTTGATTTAGCCACTTGACCTGTTGCTCGACTGTTCACCAGCATCGTCCTGCTTTCATTTCAGTAATGTTATGTGACTCGGCTGCTTCTTGGAAGCAACGGGACTAACTGCAGCCACAAACCACTGAGAATTAGTATCCATAGTAGTAGTAGTAAAGTGCTCAGAAGCAGGGTGGGATTTGCCCGGGGGGCGATTTGCTCCGTCTATATATCCCTGTCTCTGCGGAGTTATTTTTATCCCCGGTGGGGACAAAGATTTATCCCCCTCACAGTGATTTATGCTGCTTCCCCCTCAAATAAAAATAGACTTTCCTGAAAACTGAAATAAAGAGCTGTGACGTGAGAATCTATTGGGCAAACAACAGTAAAATCAGGAATTGACGTTCGCTGTCAGCAGCCGTGTAACAGCGGAGATGACGGCACGTCCAGGCTCTGGAAATCACTGACGATAGAAGCGTTCCTTATCAAAGTACATTACATTTTCAACAAGATTCAGGCCCAGTTCAAATTCAAGAGTTACAGAGATATTCTACAAATAAAATGAAAAGCAGTAATTTACATAATAAAACAAAGGTAATAGCTTTTTTATGGCCTTTAAATGATAAATATGAATATTTACCCCTATAAATACACGTTAAACTGCTATAATACAATCACTTAGGTTTAAATTATGAATTTAAACCTCAATTAATCAGAATTCAATCGAAAAAAACACATATAACAATATTTCACATCTTTATTATTTTACATTATACACAGCATTTTTGTAACATTATCGACAGTTTCACATAGCTTTAAATACAAAAAAAAAATGTAAAAAGCAAATATGTAAAAAGTACAGTTTACTACAAGACATGATTTCCTAAATAACCCTCAGTTAAATTTTATATATATGTTTATAACTAAACAGAGGAGAATCAACTGACGACAGCTCGGCCGGCAGCCTCAGACTTGGAAAAGTCTTTCCTCTATTTTAGCTCAATTTCCGCCTGATTACACCACTAATTGACTTTGTCCAGCACGAAGTGAAAAACTGTAATTTATTCTGACAATTCAAAGACTCGGGGATGAGCCGGAGTCTATGTGGAACTCGGTGGAAGTGAGTGATTTGTGGAGCTGTGTGCAGGGAAGCTGAACCACCTGATAACAGACATATCAGGGAGCGGCTGACGCTGGGATTGCATCACTGGAGTCACGTCTGGGTGAAGTTCCTGGAAGATTTTATGGAGCCTGAGCGGCCTCAGAGGCTAATCAGTGGGGCGAGGCTGTGCTAAATTCTCTTAGTTAACTACGCCCCGGAATCTCTCGGAATGTTTACCCAAACAGGTTGTGACCACCTCTGATATTGCTTGTGTCTACTGCACTTTGCTGGATACTGATGGGAAATGTAATGATTCCTTTTCAGTTTGTTTACTGGATTCCTCACATAGATAGATTAGTCATGTTTTCTCTAATATTATTTGAAAATATAGCATTGATATATCAGATGATAATGAAGAGTGAATTCAATTCAAAGTACTTTTTTTTTCATCCTTTTTTTCTCTGTGTAAAACGTCCCGTCTCTATCCTCCACACGTCTCTCTTTTATCTATAGCTCATCAGCTCGTCCCCCTCCCCTCCCTGAAATCTTCAGCCTGCAGGTCTGGATCACCATCAAAGGTCTAAATAGGTTTAAGATGTAAAACTAAATAGGGGACAAAGTAACCCTAAAAACTAGGTATCAGATATTTAAATTCTCCTAAAAAATGTTACACTTGATATCAACTAGATATATATTCTAGGTAGATTATATATTTGAAAATGTTGTTATTTTTTTTTTTTTCAGCTACACCACCACCATTTGCCGTTTTGTGTCAAAAAATTGCACAAAAATGTGTGTTTTGCAAAAAATATGCTAGAAATGGACTTGAGAAATAGATCAACATGAACACAAAATATACATGTGAGAGACCTGATGAATGCTTTTTTAAACTGTATTTTCAAATTGTGTCCAACTATGATTTGTCACATAGAACGACACTGCTGCTGTGTGCATGCAAAATCATGTACTTCTGCATTCATACTTCATATTTTAAGTACATAAGTGCGTTCACTATGTGAGTGTAAGTGTTGATTGCAGTGATGCATCAGAACCTACGTAACTACGCAGCAGAAGATGGTGAAGGTCACATAGCTGCAGAAGCAGCAATAATGAAGGCAGAAGTGAGGAAGAAATCTACAGAGCTGATACTAGCCTACAGGCCCCGAAAAAACACATTGTAACACAGAAAAACACACAACAACAGTATCATGCAAGAATGCAGAAGAAGAAAACGAAGCAGCATTTCCGGTAACTGCACAGCGGTGGCATTTGCAATTTCCCCTCCACCTTGGTGTGAAACCGAGGGACACCGATCGGCTCAGCCACTCGCAGAGATAAAAGATGACAAATGACGAGTTCTTCATCACCAGTCACTGCCTGCAGCGACATGAAATTAAAGAGGGAGTGTGACAGGAAAAAAAAATGATCAAGTGCACTAGCAGGAGGTGTAGACTCAAGTAAAAAACTAGTAAATATGCAGCATCACAAATATATATATATATATATATATATATATATATATATATATATATATATATATATATATATATATATATATATATATATATATATACAGATGTGATTTAACCACATTGGTGTGGTCAGCTGCTCTGAGCTTCACATATGAGAACGGTGCAGCTCTTAAACCGGCTGCACCTTTCTCATATGTGAAAATATCAGCGAGGAAAACCCATCATCACCTTGGTATTGGTGAGCATAGAAGCACAAGCACCTTTCTGCATCCAAGGTCTTTGTATTATTTTGTCGCCCGCTGTGTGTGTGTGTGTGTGTGTGTGTAATAGTTCAGGTTAATGGCAACACGCGATATTAAACTGCAGGTAACCATAGAAACAAACGGTCTCAACAAGGTGTTTGGATGGTATAACCCTCACAGAGATTGCATTTATTGTGACGCTGTTTTACAGGAATATGGCAGGTTATACAAGCCCCGTGTGTTTCATGTGCTGGAGCACCTGCAGATTACAGCAGATCATAAACAGGGGCTCTACTGACTCCATCCGTACTTACTCTGGTTTCGAGCAGCTAAAGCCGGCTGTCACTGGTGTCGCCGTACGTTTTTTTTTTTTTCTCCGTAGGTGTGAGCTTTAGAGGAACTGGGTCAGTCGCACCTACTTGTAGCTCTATTAGCTGCAAGCACGTGGCGCAAATCTGAAGCTTGTTTTCCCCGCTTCCTTCAGAACTGGGCCAAGCACCGGACGGGCCCGGAGATGGCGGTTAATTTGTGAAGTGCATACATACAAATTTAATAGTCTTCATCTCTGACAGAAAAGATGAAGAAAGACTTTTTTTTGTTTTTTTAAAGTCAGTCAGTCCTTCTCTATACCTGCTTATTCCTCAGTGAGTCACAGGGGTCAGATGGAGCCAATCCCAGCACATTACAGGTGAGAGGCAGAGATACACACTAGACAGGTAGAAACCTATCATGGAGCACACACACCATTCACTCACACACACACATACACACACACACACATACACAGGCAAATCAGAGTCTCCCTTTACAGACAAAGACAAGGGGAGAATATGCACCTTGAACCTGGGACCTTCTTGACTGCCACCCTGCTTTCCAAAGTTTACTTAAAGTCCATTCAACAAGTAGACACACTACCACTTGTCTTTGATGACATGCAGGCTTTGATTCTGTTTTATCTCTGGTTATTATCGCCTCAAGATTTTTAAACTATTTGACAAACTGCAAGGACTAAAAGTGAAGACATTGCTTGCAAGCAGTTAATTATTTTAATAACATTCTTTTTTTTTTAGAAATTGTTCAAAAAATCTATTTATTTATTATTTTCTCTCCATTAATCAAACCAAAGTGCAGTATCTTTGAGCAAGCAGATATATGGCAGCTCAAAATATGACACTTGGGCTATTTTGAGCCATGGCTCATTCTTTTTCCGAAACACGGTTTATCTGTTTTTGCAAATTAACTCTTCAAGCAAGTATGGAAAAAAATCGAATTAGCACTTATTATAGGGCCTTGTTATTTCACTTTACTCGCATAAGATGCTCTGGTGGACCCTGCTCGTCCTGTGATCATGCCCACACCAGTTCAGTGATCAGTTTAACCATGAGCGAGCAAGGAGTCGGCAGTGGCAGTGTGTCTGTGGAGGTGATGATGATGAGAGAGAGAGAATTAATGGATTACTAATTGGACTCATAGCAGATCCTTATTTTTTTTTCTTTTTCCCCTACTGGGAACATGTGCATTTGTGCGGGTGAAAACCACGGGGCTGCACAACAAAGACTGCGCTCTAAAAATAGCATAATGGCCCAAATATAGGACGGCATTTATTATATAAGAATATGTATATTATTATGGGAAAAGTACATTCAAGGACTAGATATGTTTACATGGCTTTCACAGCATCAGATATATTTTTATCTTTGTATTTTAGAGCCTACAGATATTGTTGGATTTCAGGTTGTTTTGTAGTCTCATGGTCACTTGGCTGGTGAGTGTGTGTATATGTGCCTTTTTTTCGAATTAGACAGCCCTTAAAAGGGTTTAGAAAGCCCAATTAACTGTATGGGTGTTTCTGACAGTTCATGTAATGTGTTTTTTCTGCCACGGAGGAAATAATGCTTCTCCTAACGTCGGCCACAGGAACACACAGGGATCCATTCTAAAGCTACGGGCTTCACACAATATGAGGTGTTCAAAGACTGTGCCCGAAAAAAAACAACAACTGATACTCTGGAATCAAATGTGAATATGTGACTGATAGTGATAAGCTAGCAATGCAAATGAAGTGATTATGTGATGTATTGGTAGAAATATTTAACATTTCAGGGTTTTATCTTAATCAGAGTTGTCTAATGTTTGGTCCAGCACGATTGATTTCTTTTCAGGAGCTGAAACACGTGCACATCGACACTCGAACACACTTACTCATATTGGTCGGGAAAATTGGGTCGAAATTGAGTTGATCAAATGTGACACACATGACAGGAAGTGTGAGTGGACATGATGATGCAGGCTGACGATAACAGGATCTCAACTCACTTATAAAGACAGGACTGGAACACTATAGAGCAGAAAAAGTTTCCACTCGCCATCAGAGGTAGGGTATGTAGATGATGCGGTGGACTATAAGGAATCCATCAGGGGGAAACAAGTCCTGGTCACTGCAAGATTGGCTCCCTGCATAGTGTAAAATTTGTCTGGTGTGCCCCAGCATGAGCAGAGAAGGTTGAGCAGGAAGAAAGAGGTGGGAGACAGAGGGGTGTTGATGGGATTTTACTGAGTGCAGTCAAGGCTGAGCTTCATTATTCGGATGTAGCAGCACAGTGGATAACACTGGTGTGTGTGTGTGTGTGTGTGTGTGTGTGTGTGAGGAACAGTATTTGAACGTTATCTTGATTCTTCGTGTCAATTTTCGCTTCCGGATTTCAATTTCTTTTAATCTGTCGTCACAGTGAAACTTTAATTTCCAAGAATCGCGGTTGATACTTTTTGAATGAGATGGAACCATCTTACAACAAAGTCCAGAAGAGTATTTCAGATTCAGTCTTAGTTTAGTCTCATCCATGTACGTTCAAAATCCAGGTTAATCCAACATTCATTGTCCCAGTGCATGCACTTAATAAAGTTAGTTGTATGCCAGTGCTACTGAAGTGGAGATTTTTGGCAGAGGAAAAAATCAATTCAGAAATCGACACCAGCTGATTGGATTTATAATTTATCTTTAAACCTCCTTTGTACTTTCATGATTTGTTGGTAATATAACAGAGGCTACAATTTTTGGGATATGTCAGGTGTCTATAGCCCCTACCAGATAGTTTAACTCTCTTAAAAAGGTCTTAAAAAATTATATATATATATATTTGTAGGTAGATTAAATATGAATTAATTACATAAAAAAATCAATGTACATTTTGAGATACCTGAATAAAGCTTTTACAACTATATTTTTAAAAAGATTTTTACTTTTTCATCTGACCTAATTGTGACAGATTTGTGCTGAAGAAAAGCAGCTTTGCAAAACTTCACATAATAATAATGTTTTATTTAAAAGCACCTTTCTGGTACACACTGTCAACAGACTAAAACCTACAAGAAACACACACGGGAAATAGGTTAAATTTGAGAAAGAAATTGAAGAGCAGTTGAAATCACAGGAAATGACTGGTGATTTGAGAGGAAATCTGCAGGCAAATATGAACACCGAAACAAAATGAAAAAAATTTTTTCGCTCCTCTCCAGTCTGACAGAAGCCATAATGGAAGCAATACACTGATTACACTGCACTGATTAATTCTTATACTGAAAAGATCTGAAAACTTGTGTGAAAGCCTTCTTGTCTTCCTCCAGATGTGCAAAAGCTTTTATTAATACACAGAACACCACTTGGATATTGTCGGATGTGATTTTTTTTTTTTCTGATCTGATCTGATGGATACTGGATACATAAACTGAAAGATGACATGGTCTCACAATGGGAATTCTGGTAACTGCTGCTCATCCAAGTGCATGCGTCCGTCCAGGAAAACCTGTGGGTGAACACAAAGCTGTCCCTTTAAGGCTGTAAGATTTTTTGTTTGACACCACCAGGTATTAGTGTAATCAGGTTAAATGATCTAGAGACAATCTAAACACACTCTAAACACTTAGTATGTGAAACATCAACCAAAACTGGCAACCTATAATCAACTAGTACAATTTGAAGTATTTTTTGACTGGTATTTCACCGGGGGATGACGGCCCTCGTTCCTACCATCACCCCTGCCTTCCAGAATACCTCACGCTGCATTCTGACAGCAGATTGATCTCCACGGGCAGAGCTGGTGTCGTCACGGCGGGCAGACACGTCAATAACCTCAGCGCTATCGACGTGACCGCGGTGGGTCAACATGGCAGAAATGTCACCATCAGAGCTTTACATCTGCTGCTGGTGGGAGAAACTACACAGGCACCATCCTGGTCATCACATGGGAGGAAGAAGCTCATCACATGGCATTTAAAGCAGTATTATACTATAAAATAAAAGGTGGAAATGCATTTGGTACAACTTGTCCAATATCAAATAGTTTTGTTTTCTTGATTTTATTCATTTTAATTTTCAGGAAAAAATGTGGAAAAAAATAATAAGATAAGGTAAGATTTCACTTTCTGCAGTGTAGTAATCGAATGTCACCAGTCTGTATTAAATAGTGATGGAAAGAGGCGCATGCAATAGCAATAAAAATCCACAGCTATTCCATTTACAGTATGTGCAATTTTTTATCAAAAATATATTTTGATGTTTCATCATTGAACCAAACCATCAAGGCCATCATATTTTGAGTCTGCACAAAGCATCTATAAATCATAACATCAGAAACCTAGTGGAGGCCCTGTTGGATAAGGGTGAGATTAAATCATAATGATATTTCTCATTTAAGTAGAAAGCTGTCCTGTGGGCACAGGGCAGAAGCCTGTCAGACTGTGTGCTATCTACTGTATTGGAGACCTTTGGGGGCAGTGATGAGCATTTGCTGCATCTTGTCTGCTGAAAAATGACAAGAAGAAAGAGAAGCAATGCTGCAGCAGCATCAGAACACAGTAGAAGCCAGAATGATGACAGATTCTTAAATAAATGTAGCATCCTGTCACTGGTCACATGTGTGGCCATAACTTTAGATAGTTGGATATGGATAGATACACAAAGCTACATCACAGTTTCAGCCCACATCATCAACAGTGAAATGTGGAAGTGGTCGTGGGTGAGGAAGGATTGGATATCCTGTATATTTCATATATTGATTTTAGTTTTCCTAAAAGTAATGTGAACATATTGTCTCGTCCTGTTCTTGTGAAGCCACTATTGTGCATTGTCTTATCTCATGAATCAAGAGTGTCATCACCCTCCTATTATTGGGCATTTCAATCAGGGGAGAAGTGAATGAAAATTATCTTTATTACAAAATTGAATGTGAATAAAAGTCTTTGTCGCTTGGACAAAGGGAGTAAAGTGAGCCTGACTTTCGGAATCTGCTCCCACCTCTCTTGACTGTATCAACAACTTTACCCACAGACTAAAAGCGTCTGTCTCTTACTTTTAGAAAATTACACAAAAACACATTGAGGTCAATAAAAATGCATTTAGGCAGACTGAGCTGGTGAAGTAACAGATGAAAGAGAGAGAAAGGCTGAACATAAATTCAGCCTTTCTCTCTATTAACTCAACCCAATCTGGTAGAATTTAAAACAGCTTGTCAGCTGTAACAGGTATAAAATGTCAGAGGTGTCATTGACACGTTGTCTTTGGACTTGTTGGAAATCGATTACTGGATGTGTAACTGTGTGTCTTCTATTGCCATGCGATTGTATTTTAATATTGTATATATAATTCGGGATAAGGAAGACCTGTGATTTGTGTTTTTTTTTTTTTAGATAAGATAATCGTGACTGAGCTGTTTTAATGTTTTGTGGAGCATTTGCCTTTGGTTAAAAAACAAAAAAAAAATTAATTCAATTCAAAAATGTCTTTGTCATTTCAATGTGCATTGACAAGAGAGAACAAGATTTTGTTTCTCAATAGGTGACTACAATTAAGAAATAGTAGACATAATGCTAAAGTACAATAGAAAAACATCATATTAAGTGAATAAATAAAGTTAAAATCAGAAAAAGCTTTTCTCATTCTTTCTAACTTACAATCAGTCTTTATCTTGACATAAAAAAAATATAAAAAATAAGAAAAAAAAATTAAAAAATGCTTTACACAGTTGGATTTAGCCCTGATCCTATTCTGAAGAATGCATGAGTCAGGATATAATATCCAGTCTCCTCCTGCTTCCTACAGCACTGTGAATAACACTGAACCGTGTTTTGAAACAACAATAAACAAGCACCATTCATCTTGTGATTGAATCCGACACAAAGCCCCTATATGTGCACGGCAACTTTGAACGTGCACGGCGACTGCAGCGAGGCTGCAGGGAGGCTGCACCGAGGCTGGCGGGGGATGTGCTGCTGGTACATGCAGACAGCTTCAAAGATGGAGCGTCCGCATTCAGGCCTTAACAAGCACATAAGGCAAAAGAAAAATCATAGTACGATAAAAAAAAAAAAACTTCCTATAGAATGAGAAGAGCAAACTAACACACTTGTCTTGTCCAGAACTTCATTCACATATTCAATTTAAAGACACTGAAATGCATACATCAGGATGCAATAAGTCAGCTAGATCTCTGGTTCTGCTCTCCACTAACACTGGAGAAGATATACTAATAGTTATACTAATAGTTATTTTTAATGACAAAATCCACACAGTCATTTTAAAAAAAAGGTGCCAACAACTGCCAGTATTTTTCTGGTTCCTTATGTTCTCACACACGCGTACACCACATCAACTTAGAACTTATCTTTACACACTTATTCGCACATTAACATCTGAACCAAACACACACCTAGGGGAATACAGTGGAGATACAGTGGGGGAAATAATGATTTGATCCTTTTGTTGATTTTGTTGGTTTGGCCACTAATAAAGACTTGATTAATGGTAGGTGTAGTCTAACATGCTGAATAAGAATATCACAAAAAATAAAGAATTTGACTTTAAAGAATTTGTATTAATTTATTTGCATTTTATTAAGTAAGTATTTAGTAGTTAGTATAAGTATTTGAACCCTCATGCCAAAAGGACTAAGTACTTTTTGGCAAATCCCTGTGGCACAGACATTTTTTGTAGTCGATGACCAGGTTGCACATATTGGGAGGAATTTTGGTCCATTCTTCTTTGCAAATGACCTCTAAATCATCAACATTCCATGGCTGTCACTTGGCAACTCTGCGCTTAAGCTCTCTCCATAGACTTTCTATAGGATTCAGGTCCAGAGACTGGCTAGGCCACTCCATTCCATGACCTTAATATGTTTCTTCTTCAGCCATTCCTTGGTTGCCTTGGCTGTATTCTTTGGGTCATTATTCTTCTTGAAGACCCATCCAGAACACATTTTAAGCTTCCTGGCAGAGGGAAGGAGTTTTTTTTTCAGAATTTGATGGTACATGGCCCCGTCCATCTTCCCAAAGCATATTGTTACCACCTCTGTTCTTGGGGTCATAAGCAGCATGTCTCTTATATATAAATATATATATATATATATATATATATATATATATATATTCTTCCTCTGTTCCCGTAAGGACAGAAAGTGCTGAATGATGTTCTCTTAGGCAAACATGACTACATGACTAACGTGACTGAGTTAAGATGGCCACCAACCTTGTTTCCTAGCAACACCAGTACACAGCTCTGCTTTAATAAAGAAGGCTTTACCCACACATCTGAACAATGGTTGTACAGGTCCAGGCGTTCCACCCACTTGACCAAGTGGACTTGACAATTCTGTCTTGATACGAGAGAGACAATTGTGCACAGGTCTAAAGAGAAGCCACACAACCCGTTTACCTTGAAATCCAGATAACTTGATTTATACTTACTATAAAGAAACTCTGTAGAGAATGTATGAGGGTTGTTTTTTTTTCATTTTCCTGGTAGATTTTTTTTTTTGTAGAAATCTTTTAAAAAAAAAAAACATTTCTATTGTATGTGCAGCTACATCTATTGTTTTCATTTATTGAATTCATTTACCTCAAAAATATTGGATTAAGCTATTCTTTTAAAATCACTTAATTTTTTGTTGAAGTTGAGACATTTTACATGCATCAAGGTGTTTGATTTTTACTCTATAGAAATATTCATGGGGTGATAAAAGAGTTGAAGACTTTAAAGTGTGGCGGTAATGCAAATTTAATCACAAGCAATGACTTATTTCAATATTTGCTTGGAAAGCCCCCAAAAGAAGATATTTAAAATAAAATACATTAAGTCCTTGTGGCACTGAATACAAATTCAAAGGTGGCATTTGAAATCAATGAATTGTTTTATTTCCACATCTTCAGACATCACTGCTATGCACTTCTTGGCCTCCCATCTTTTCACTTCCTGCTTGCTCTATTTCTATCACCAGATATACTACATATTTTTTATTGGCCAATCAAGCAGCATCCTTAAGGGTTTGTCTGTCCCAGTGTCCCAATTTTTAGGCTAAACCTGGTTGTGGAGGTTATTACCTTTGCCTTTCAGTGCTGTTCGTTCTCCGGGAACAGGATTCCAGACTGCACATACTCATGGAACTTGGTGGTCATGTGCAGAATTGGAAAAACACTTTTTGCAAAACATTTTAGCATTTTAGTGTTTTTTAAGGCTTTATTGTGTTGAAGGATGCAGAGGACAGACAAGATCGTAAAATCAGCAAATCACTGCTTGAAGCTAAAACATTTTGAAAGCTATTTCACATGTGGAAATGAAGTGATTTTGTCTTTAACCATTCCCTCCATTCGCCATTCGCTAGCCCTACGACATGTATGTGTGTGAGTGTGTGTGTGTGTGTGACTGACAGAAAGGATTTATTTAAGGTCAAATGCCAGGGCTGATCCAAACAATCTGTGTTGCAACTGTGACATGTGTCATATCTAATTTATTATCATAATGTCAGGTTGAAGGAGCATCAATCCAGTTGAAAAAGGTCAATAGGTCAAAGCCCGTTTTTTCATTTTAAAGTTTAGAGGGGTCACACACTAAGAGCTGTGTGTTTAATAAAAAAAAAACGTAGAAGAGGGAAAAAAAATAACCCTGATGACATATTCACATCATTAGGCCTGAAAAGACGACCAGTAAGCAGGTGTTAAAAACTGGAGTTGTGGGATTTGAAAGATGTTGGCAAAGATCAAGCTTCATTATGGAAATTTGAGGTCTCCACATTCCTGTCTTTGGATCAGTCGGGATGTGTCAGGATATCTTGCCATCTGCTGCTCCAGTTTTGACCTTGATTTTTTTTTCTTTTTTTTCTTTTTAAACCATCTCTTGGGGTCGACCAACTTTATGGAAATGAAAAATCTAAACTGTTGCAATGACCTTTTCCACTTTTTTTGTTGGGCTCGGGGCAAGAAATTGCTCTTGGACCCCTGTCCAACCTTGTTCGTGCTGTTAAACCTGCTGCAGATTTACATACTGTAATATGGTCATTTTAATTGGTCAGTAAAATCTTAGTAATTTTAGATTAAACCGTCAGTATTGACGTTCAGCCTCGAAATAAGCAGCGTACTTTACTTTAGGTGTAGACAGGACACAATTTACATTCCTCAAAAAATAAGAGATGAGCATTAGTTTCAGTATCATTAACTGTTCAACTAATATGATACAACAATGCTTTTTATGCCTCTAATTGTCTGTGGGCAGTTTTAATAATAAGTTTATTTTACAGTAATTAGGATTTGCAGAAACTTTGAGGAAACTTATTGACATAAAAATATTATAAACACTATTGCCTGGTACTGGTGTATAATTAAAAATGTTAGAGTAACATAACCATAAAAATAATATAATATTAAAGGTACAGTGTGTAGTTTCTAGTGGCATCTAGTGGTGAGGTTGCAACTAAATGAGTAGGCCATCATGGAGGTGAACTGATAGTGGCTTAAACATGCTTCCATCTATGTCTGTTCTATTTAACACGTTAAATGTACTGGCCGTATACCGTGTATAGCTTATATAGTGAAAATTGCATTTACCTTGGTGACCATGGGATTATGACCCAATGCTACTTTAGGAACCTCCCCCTTATTTTAGAAAAGAGACAAGTCAATACTAGATTAAAGAACTTGTTAAGAGTTGTAACGATTTGCTCTCTCCATGAGAGTACTTATAGGAGTCTAATCTATACCTTTAACAGAAGCCCTCTGGGACATTAGCGTTACTGTATAGAGCTGCTTGTGCCTGCTGCTAACACCATTATTGATCAGAGGGACACTGCTGTGGAAGACAGCACTGTGGCAAAGTAATTACCTGTAGGCTTCACACTCTAGGGAGGCGCGTGTGTCTATGTGTGTGTCTGCGTGTGTGCGTGCGTCGGATGATACATGCATGTATGTGCAGCTGTAATTGAAAGTGGATGGCTTTGCCTCAGCCCCCTTCTACCATGGAGGACTAAACTACATTAATATCTCAGTCCCCAGCTTATTACAAGCTCTGGTAATTACCCAGCCAGGGAGTCTGAGCACATGAGGAATTCAGGGAGGGAGACGGGAACAGTAAGTGGATGCAAACTGGTTCAGGGAATCCTTGATTAATGTCTTATAGGTATAATCCTAATAATGAATAAAGCGAAACAGCAGAAAGTCATTTATCTGGATGTCACAACCTAAAGAACCATACTGGTGCTATGCAAATATATACTAATGACTTTGGATAAACAGGACATGTGAAGGTATGCAAACAAATCATGCTTGTTGATTTACAGCTGAGTTGACCCCGTAATATAAAAAGACAATATATTAAAGCAGCATGTTTTGTAGTACATCTAGCCATCGGGGACTGTTAGAGCAGATTAATTATATGAAATGATTCTAAACAATCTCACAGGGTTACATTTGTGGTCATGCAATGCCAAAAACGAGGTCTACATCCCCACGGAGCGGCGCACAATAAAACTCTCTGCGCGTAAACTCAAGTGTTCGCCAAACGCTATACAATCTCCCCTGGTCTCATTTGAGCATTTGAATGAGTGAACGAGTCTCGGCCATTTTTAACAGCCTCTATTCCCACTGGCTGCAGATAAATGAGTTTTCGCTGTAATTTGCACTGAGCTGTGCAAAAACCACTGCAGCAACGTTTTGTTTATTTATGCTCTGCAAGCGTGCGAGGGCAGAAATCACGCCAGGGAAATTCCGAATGCTTTCTAAATGGAAAAAAGACTAATGACTGTAAAACTTTGGAGCCGACTTTCTTTTGAAAACGTCTAAACGACCATCGGCGGCTTTGAGAACGGTGCCAGCAGCGTCCGACCGGCATCTGACACAGAAGAGAAGTGGTTGATGCCATTTTGAAATAAAATATAAAATAGTCTTCAAAGGTCTGTTTCCATAATATTACTGCAAATCTATTTAAAACAAGACATTTTCACATTTAAAGAAATTTACAAGGGGGGGAATTACATCTTTAATCAACATCTACCTAGTCTTCACACTCCTATTAAAATGCCATAAAATTATACAAAGTTAAAAAAATGTCATACCTTTTTCCACATTTAATCTAACCTTGTGTAACTCAATTACAAAGAAAAATAATGAAGACATTTAAAGACGAAAATATAAAAAAATATACATTTTAAATAACATATCGCATAAATAAACTAAACTAAAACTTAACTTTCTTGAAGCACCTTTGGCTTTTCTATCTATTCTATCTATCAAATCTTAGTGATATTGGATGCTTGCCTATTGTTCTTTACAAAACCACTCCAAACCTGAGAGATGTGGAGGGTATCTGCTGTGATCAGCCCTCTGATGTTTGATCAGATTCAGGGATTCAGGATTCTGGACTCTGGCTGGTCCATTCCAAAACATCAATCCTATCCTGGTTTTTATCCTTATTGATTTGGATGTGTGCTTTGGGTCATTATTGTGCTGTAAGATGAAGTTCCTTTCCATCTTCAGCTTTCTAAATGACCTGAAGGTGTTGTGTCAACACGGATTGGTATTTGGAACTGTTAATAACTGCCACCACCAACAGCCCAAAGCTCGATGCTGCCACCACCTTGATTCACTGTAGATGTGCTGTTATTTTGGTCATGAGTGGTCTTATTTTTGTGCCAAATAAAGCTTTTGGAATAATGGCAAATTGTTCAACCTTGGTTTTATTAACACACACATAACACATATTACCACATGCATTGGGGAGATTTGAAATGTCTGTTTGCTAAATGAAGCCAGGCCTGGATGTTATATCCACCCTACTCTATAGCCCAGACATATGGAGAACATGGTCGATTGTTGTTACATGTACTACACAGCTGGTACTCGTCCATTATTCCTTATTGCTGCTGACAGCAACATTGAAGGCTTCCCTGACCAGTTTTCTACTTGTCTTTTCATCAATTTTGGATGGCCATCCTGTTCTTGGTAATGTCACTGTTGTGCCATATTTTCTCCACTTGATGGTGACTGTCCTCATTGTGTTCCATTGTATACTTAATTCTTTGGAATTTCTTTTGTATCCCTCACCTGACTAATTGATACCTTTGAACACATCTCTCTCACATTGGAAGCTCTCTGTGGACCAGGGCTTGTGCTGGGAGACATGCTATAAAAATGTCAGGAAAATCCTCCTAGAACAGCTGAACTTTATTAATAAGAGGTTCTTTAAATAGTCACAGGTGTGTTTACTTGACCTCCCCGAAAGATTTCTTTTTTTTTTCCCAAGTGCATTGTATAAGTTAGTTATAAAGTTGTGAAAATATTTATTTTGGTGTCATTTTTTACATCACAAAAATCTTGTATTTCAACAGGTTTGTGTAGACTTTTTATATGCACTGTACTACAGTGAAACTTTCTTTGATTTTTTTTAAGCAATTATTTCGTTGATTTTGACCCTTATCCTAAATGTTAGCATTATTTGACTATTTCTGGGTTGCAAATGTTCTGAAAATAATCTTGTTCACTTTACTTGAGCCTAAATAAAGTTTTATCTGCATATAAGAAACAGCTTCCACACACACATTTACGAAAGGCTGCAGTCTAACAACACAACTGACTTTAACTAGGCTTAAATTATATAAATAATACCTAAAGTAATAAATTAAAGACTAATAACATCAGGTAAAATAGTACAAATTATAAAATTATAAATAAAAAGTAAACATTTTTGTCACCTACATCAAAGGAAAAGTGGTTGATGTGACAAAAACGACAGACAGATGAACCATCACATTACTACAATCTGTGTTTTTAGCCATTTTGAAACAATGAAAAAAAATAAAATACAGAACGTTTTTCATTTTTTTCCCATATTATTACTGAAAACATTTGTATATATTTATTTTAAAGAAATTTCCAAGAGGGGAATTGCATCCTTGAGCAATGCCTACCTATCAAAGATTGAACCTTCATTTACTAAAGTAAGACTAAATTCTTTCACCTAATGAGTCCTTGTTTACCACTAAGACTTTGTTTCATTCTTATAGGAATAAATACATAATAATAATTGCCACTCTAATTGAGAATAAAAAAATCAAAAGGAAACTTGACTACACGAACCGCAATTACCTTTATCTGGGCTTGAATTATATAAATAATTCAACATCAGTGCACTTTTTTAAATTTTTGTCACCAGCATTAAGGAAAATCAATTCATGTAGGAAAAATGACAAGCAGAGACATCTGTTCTGATGGCAAATCACACACGCGCGTGCACACATACACTCGCTCCCCATCAAGCACCTGAAGCAGCAGCCCCTCATCAACACAGCTGATTTGTTGTCATGGCAGCTCTCAGCCATGTTCCGGGCTGATTGTCTGTGTAACCTTTTAGTCGACGTCTGACTGTCTTGTCACATCTCAGCAACAATCACGCATCCTTCCCATCAACTCCCACAACGTTGACATTTGTCTGCCTTGACACGTCCTGGTGCAGCAGCGTAAGAAATGATGGACGTTACATAATGAGAAAAGTGTGGTGGGATGTCTTGAGTTAAACCAACAGAGGCTTTCGTGTCTCCGAACAAACCGTTCCACAGTCAGAGAGGAAAAGAGAGCTGACGTAAGCTTCAAAACTCAAAAATTGATCCCCAGATGCACACACAAAGTTCATCTGAAGAGGATATTCAGAGCGGGTCCTCACTGTAATAACGTTATTATCAACACAAATGTGGCTCAGATTGCTCAACATTGACTCATTTTCTATTTACTTTTGTTTTTCACACACACACTAAACTCTACTTGTGATGGGCTTTTGGCAGGATTGGCTGAAACTGTTTGGATTAATATGAAGTAGCCACTGCATACAAATATCCGGATAAACATTCAGGAACGTGAGCTGTTCATGGGCCGTTCACTCCCATTCCACTTCCCTCCGTTTTTTGCTAACGGGGTGTGTTTAAAATAGAATTCCTTAACTTTTATCAAGAATGACATTGCACAGAAGATTGCATCAGAAACTTGCTCATCGTCTTTATGGAGCGCTTCCCATTCTGAGGATTGGATTGCATCAGTTGGCTCGGTTTGGAAAAAGTTCAGAAAGCAAACAGCACATTAGCTTTGCCCGTTGTTATGTGGAAACTGCAGACGCCGTAAACAGGGTTTAGTTCTTCTGCTTGTTTCCAATTAGAAGCAGGAGAAGCAGGAGGCTGAGATGACATCAGACATGCATCTGCTGGCTCATACATGACCACGGCTTGAAGGACACACAGAGACTGCCTCCAAGGCCATCAGCTATATTTCCATTTAGATATATAATGTTTACCATATAAAAAAACAGCTAAGCCATGTAAAACTGAATTATTAGTAGGCCTGGGCAATAAATATAGTTCAAAATAACATCAATCGTTTCACTCAAGGCTTTTGTTAAAATAAAAAAAAAAACAATGCTGCTCCTCCTTGGCTCATAAACATCATATTTCCCTTGATAATAGATCAATCATTAAATCAAACAGAATCAACTATAACACTGATGTTAAAGTTTTGGCTCTATGTATTATATTTTTACTTTACCAAGGAAGAAGCCACACTTTTTTTTTTCTTTTTTTTTAGCGAGGCAGCTTGTGAAAGCAAGAAAATTAGTACTTATATGACCTTTCAATTGACTGACCTTCCAACCTCTGTGACAAACTGCATAGATTGCATTCACACATGGCTGAATTCTCTGATCACAATGTGACCTTTCTGATCATGTGCAGGTCTTTGCATGTACATTAACAGCACCCTGTCATGCTTTTAGGCTCTAGCTGCACCGTAGAGCAGTTTGCGAAACGAGCGGATCGCTGATTTGTTTGCGTTGAGTGCAAGTGTCAGTTCACATGTCAATATAATTGTTCTGTCAAAAACTGCATCAAAAAATAGAGCAGATTTGCCCCCTATTCAGTAACGTGAAGTTTCCCGTCAGGCCTAATTGGGCCCGTTAACTACTGGCCAAGTGAAGTATGAAAATTCTTATACATTATTAAATACTTTTGTTGCAACATTAAACAGCCAATGTGGTATGAATACAGCATATGATGTTATTTTAGAATAGAGACAGGGAGACAATCTCTGGAGATAAACGATGACAATGTGTTGGATATTTGAGCCTTCGGGGGGAACTAAAGCACAGGAGGAGGTCTGGATGCGTAGGGACACAAACATCATAGCAGCAGCTCCCTCTATCTCGCTTTGTCTTCTTTAAACTTGAAAGAAGGAAGAAAAAAGAGGGGGAAGAGAGGAATTTGTGGTAAGAAATATGCCAAAAAAACACAAAAGCCAGCTTGAGGATGGAGAGGAAGTAGGAGAGACACAGACGTGAGTGGGCCTCAGGAGGTTTGTGAGAGTGACAGGCTGCTGCCACGACTCTGCTGTGCTGTGGGTAAACTGTCAGAACACTTACTGGTCCACCTGGCTAAAAAAACATTTATTTTACAGTTTTGGAGACAGAAATATCAACAACAATAATGCAGGAAGATGGAATTTGAATATTTTTACTTTTTCAACTCATAATCATGTTATAATCTCAGATTACGATAAATTGTATGTGGAATAATCAATATGCTTGAATATGAGACTAATTTCCATATGATGCACCTTCCCATATTTTGATATATTTACTTTTTTAAACCCACTTATTCCTCACTAGGGTCACAGGGGTCTGCTGGAGCACATTACAGACAGGGATACACCCGGTACACAGGTACTATTATTGGGCACACACCACTCACACCTATGGGAAATTTAGAATCCCTAATCAACCTTAGCATGTTTTTGGACTATGGAAGGACTGTTTATGGCTAATTTTGGTAAAAATTTGTTGTAAGGCAAGGCAAGTTTATTTGTAGAGCACAATTCATACACAGGGCAATTCAAAGTGCTTTACAGTTACACAAAATCACAAAAGGAGAGCAAAACATACATAAAATCACAAAAGGAAAATCATAAAACATAGAATTCATCATTAATTTAAAAAAGAGTGAAGAGTGTAGATAAGATACTTTCAGTTTTCATATGCACGGTTAAACAGAACTGTTTTTTGTAGGTTGTAGAATTGACCAAGGATGAACCTATTACATTTAGAGAAAGATCCTACTAATGACATTTGCAAGACAATTGTGTTAATGTCTGCTAGTGGCTCCTGCTGGTTAATTAAGCAGTGGCCAGTGATTCAGCTATCAGCACTATCCTCATAGATAGGAGGACACGGCCACACATAGTGGTTGTGCTGCACACATGCACTTAGAACACTGCTGCAAACAAAGCATCGGGCTTAATTTAGAAACATCCTGAGAACATGTGTAGAAGGTCTGATAATTGTATTTAAGGAGGGAAACCTAAATATGAAAACAGCCTTACACTATTTCATGTCATCATGCTGGACTAAAACCAGCCTTTTCTGCTTGTGTGTTTGTGGGGGGCGTCAAACTGACTGATGGCCGTGCCCCTGCGGCCTGGTGTGCGTTGTCCTGGGAGACCCGGCAATAAACACACAGTCATCCTTGGGCCATGAATCTCTGCCAGCCACTTCGTCTCCCGTTCTCCACCCAGAGCCCCGTGAACACGGAGAGGCCGCTGCAGCACTCAGCAGCCGCCATGCTGCAGTGGCTGCACGGCCAGCCCTCTATGAATATGATCACTGTCATATTCTTAGCAGAGTCTAAAGGAAGTGGGAGGAGGTGCAGAGTTGTTTTAGCAAATTTTCTGAATCTTTAGCACTGTGGCGATGTACACAATTACAAAGAGTGATGGGTGTTATCAGAGATTGATACTCTTCTGTCAATCAAGTCATAGTTCCATCTCTAATATCTGATGGAAACTCATCTTGTAGCCACACAACAGTTTTAATTCCCAAATTTTATCAGTTTTTTCATCTGCACAAATCATCTATTGCATGACTGTCCAGCCTGGAAGAGGGATCCCATTTTTTCCCTGTTGTGTTGCTGTTGTATAAACTGTAGAACCCATTGGGGCAAATCTGTGATTTATGATTCTGGGATATACAAAAAAAAATGAATTGAATTGAATTCACATTTTGAGTTGAGCTAAAAGCTTAAATGTTCAATCAATCAATCAAGCTTTATTTATATTTAATATAAAACTGGGACTGGTAAGCATAGCATTGTGTTGTTCATGCCCATTTCTTTTTCTTTATTATTCTGGAATGGACATTGAGTTGCATAAGTGTGTTATGAATAAAGTTTAATCAGTTTGGTAATCAGGAACCGGCACCAAAAAGAAAGTTTAGCCAAAGCTGGAAAGTCCTTCGCATGGTTTCGGTGTTTTCTTATGTTAAGGATTCTTCTTGGCTCCACTCCTTTCTTTCCTTTTTTGAAAAAAACTTATCATCACAAGTATTTTCATATACAGACATGTTTAAAGATGTGTCACCGGCTATATTGGATTTTCAAACATCTCTACCTGAGCACGTGTGACGTTCGGGAGGCTATTAGCAGACGAGCAGGGATGAATGGGCGAGTCGACGGCGCGGTTCCAACATCTCGGGTTTTAAAGATTAACGCGCCATGTTGCTATCGGTCCCCGCGACGCCGGCAGCCAGAATGACTTCAAAAAGCATTTACATATCACCTCACGCACACGTGCGCGGGTTTCATCATCACATTCCCCATGACCCGGGGTGACGCGCTGACTTCAAACAGAGCCAGGTGAGCAGCGGCTGTCGAGCAGCAGTGGGAGGCTCAGTGGAGGGTTAAGTGCTACATGCAGGAACACACTCCTCAGGGCTAAACTCATACACTACATACAGACAACACACACTCACAACATTGTGTTTCATCATGTTTATCTGTCAGTGTGTCCTGCCTGTCACTGTGAATTAATCTGTTAATGAACAGGTTCTTTTTTTTTTTTTTTGTACCTCACAGACTACAGTGATTACACCAAAGTGGAAGCAAATGCACTTATTTCCAATTCATTTAGATTAAGTCAGTAAATGAGAGTAATGGTTTCCGTATGTAGTTTCATGCTAAAAGGAGCGCTGCCTTTCAGCTTGTGAAATTGCGTGTGCGGTGGTGTCATCAGGGCTGTGCATTTTATTTTTCCACTCGTAACTGTGATAATTATATCAGTACTGCAGGGAGAAGGCTTAAAACCCAGTCCAAAAGGTTTTTTTGGGTTTTTGTTCTTATTAATATGGTTTTGGTTATGAAATCATTTGTGTTTAAAACAAGTTTGAGTTTCTATGTTTTGCTCTACAACACAATACGTGGGTGAATTTTGAAGCTTTCACGTGTCTTTAAAAAGAACGTTATTAACAAAACAAATTTTGACAATTAATTAAAGTTGATTGTGATTTTTTTCTGCCCTTAAAAACAGTTTTGATAATTAAAAGAGCCTCTAGGCAGTTGGTTGTTCATTTTTTTTTTTTTCTAGTACCAGATCTGATCACAAGGAAATGTTCATAAAATAATAAGGTAATGATGCTCAATGAAATTCAACAAATTTCAGAAATCAATTCCAAAACAAAACTTGTACAATAATTACTTGTGTTTTACTGCAAGAAGATGTATAGAGCAATATTAGTTAAAATTAGTGGTGTCAATCAGTTAAAATATGTAATTGTGACTAGTGGCATTATTAGCCATAGTTAATCCTAATAATTATATTTTTTTTCAACATGGGGGTAATCAAATGTTTATTGTTTAACTATTAGAAATATTTTTTTTTTCAGAATGCTCTCAATAAGAACCTCACACCTTGGTTTACAAGCTTCTGTCTGCGTTTTGATAAATTATACCCTTGTGTATGTGAAGGAGCTGCTGTAATATCCATCCTCCATACCTGTCTGTTCAGAAAATACATGTCTTTACCTTTTTGCTTTTTTTCTTTTTTTCTGGGCACAATGGATTCCTACTGCTGGTATATGAGGTGTGTGTCAGAGAGAACTAGATAAACCTTTACACAGGGATCAATGACTACGCAGAGGGAGGATTACAACTCTCATGATACTGAGCCAGACACACACATACACACACATACACACACACATATATATCACTAGCAGATGTGGAAACTGGTAGATTGAAGGATTGCAGAAGAGAGGATGAAACATAAGCTCAAGTGGGGAAGAAATCAAATCTTTTTAGATGGTCTGTACATTATCTCAGGCTGATGCATTGAGGGCAGGATACGTTTATTTAAGAGTTCAACATTTACCACATATAGGCATGATTTGATTAGTTTTCTCTGGAATAACACCATTGGATCCCATTTAACCCTTTGAATGCTGCAATTGATGTGATCCACCATAGCCTCCTTTGCTATTTTGGCCTCTCATGATCATCTTCTAATATTTTATAGCCCCAAAACATAAGCTAAAAGCTCATATAAGCGAGTAAACCATAATAATTGATGAAGACAGATTGTGTCATAAAATGTTACCGTAATAACATGCTAACATATTGGTCCAAATCAATTCAAATTGTTTTTGAGATATGACACATTTTCACTAGCAAAGAACAAGATTTCCTCAACAATATAAATATTTCATCAGTGCCTGACAAGCATGATCAAATAAACCCTGTTTTCTATTGTTGTTCATTTATCAGTAGCACCACCATTAGGAAGAAATCCAGATTCCGATCTGTAATTGGTCAGCATTGGCTCTGATTCTGCTCATTTGCATTAAGTTGTACAAATCTCAACTTTCCTCTCCTTTGGATTCTGGCATCATGCTTTTTTTAGTTTGTTTCTTTGTTTTGTTTCTACTGTACCAAAAATGTGGTTTTCAGTACCATTGAACAAACAAATGAACTGGTTTGTACTGTAAATTCACCAGAAATCATTCAAAAAAACAGAGAACTCCAGTGCTTAAAATACCACATTTTCCCAAAAAACTAAATATTTCTCAGAAAATAGAAGAACTGGATGCCTTACCTTAAGTGATATTTCCTTGTCTCACCGCATGTCGCTGCAGCCCTCCTCAGACACTCGGGTTAGTTAAACTTTTTTGGCCGCTTCCTGTGGAGAAGGTGTGAGCATCTTAAATGTCACTGACTTACACATCAGCCGCTACCCTGCTGCCACGTTGCCGTTAAATGGCAGTGAGTTAAGCTGAGGGGGATGATCGATGGCATTTCCCCTCAACACATGTCTGTTTTGCCACTCGAGACCAGTGCATGCAATAAAATGCTGGTTTTCAGCCCACAGCAAGCTTCTAATGTGTAACGTGATGTGTTTTGCATACATGATGCATTGATATGTAAAATGCATTTATTTTTAAACTGTGCACACTTTGTCTTTTCTCGCATCATCTAGATTCATCAGGTTGAGTGTAAATAACATCTCAAAGACAGTTTTACATATATGAATAATGCCGACATGACTGTTCACGCTGCAGGTTAAATTTAAACGCTTGAACATGTGGCACAAATCTGGGTAAAATCATTTTAAAACAATTAAAACATATGTTGTGTGATTCTCAGATAGAAATATTCCAAAAATAAAATATGTAACTAATGACCAAACTACTTGAACTCCTCCACTCGGTCGCTGTATCGGTCCGTTGTGGTGAAGAAGGAGCTGAGCCGGAAGGCGAAGCTCTCGATTTACCGGTCAATCTACGTTCCTACCCTCACCTATGGTCATGAGCTTTGGGTAATGACCGAAAGGACAAGATCGCGTATACAAGTGGCTGAAATGGGCTTCCTCCGCAGAGTGGCCGGGCGCACCCTTAGGGATAGGGTGAGGAGCTCGGTCACACTGGAGGAGCTCGGAGTAGAGCCGCTGCTCCTACACATTGAGAGGAACCAGCTGAGGTGGCTCGGGCATCTGCTCAGGATGCCTCCTGGACGCCTCCCTAGGGAGGTGTTCTGGGCATGTCCCACCGGGAGGAGGCCCCGGGGAAGACCCAGGACACGCTGGAGGGACTATGTCTCTCGGCTGGCCTGGGAACGCCTTGGGGTCCCACCGGAGGAGCTGGAGGACGTGTCCGGGGTGAGGGAAGTCTGGGAGTCCCTGCTTAGACTGCTGCCCCCGCGACCCGGCCCCGGATAAGCGGAAGACAATGGATGGATGGATGGATGGATGACCAAACTATCCATCCATCCATCCATTGTCTATCCCGCTTATTCCCTTTCGGGGTCGCAGGGGTCTGCTGGAGCCTATCCCAGCGCGTTAAGGCGAGAGGCAGGGATACACCCCAGATGGTCGCCAGCCAATCGTGGGGCACACACACCATTCACACACCATTCACTCTCACACTCACACCTATGGGCAATTTAGAGTTTACCAATTAACCTGAGCATGTTTTTTGTATCCATCCATTGTCTATCCCGCTTATTCCCTTTCGGGGTCGCAGGGGTCTGCTGGAGCCTATCCCAGCGCGTTAAGGCGAGAGGCAGGGATACACCCCAGATGGTCGCCAGCCAATCGTGGGGCACACACACCATTCACACACCATTCACTCTCACACTCACACCTATGGGCAATTTAGAGTTTACCAATTAACCTGAGCATGTTTTTTGTATTGTGGGAGGAAACCGGAGTACCCGGTGAAAACCCACGCAGACACGGGGAGAACATGCAAACTCCACACAGAAAGGTCCCAGACCCAGGCCCAAGGCGGTCTTGAACCTGCGACCTTCTTGCTGTGAGGCAACAGTGCTACCCACCGCACCACCGTGTCGCCCGATGACCAAACTAATAGTATATAATTTATCAACTATTAAAAGGAATAATCTATTATGAAATGTCAATCGCTGTTTCCCAAAGATAAAACTTTTAATGTTTGGTGATAGTAGCAAGTATTCAGTAAATATTCTGTTGGTCTGTTTGTTCAGACTAACAGTCCACAACCCAAAGATCATCGGTTTACTATTATAGAAGACTAAAGAAACCAGCAAATGATTCAGAGTTGAGAAGCTGGAACTACAGAATTTTGAAATTTTCCTATTAAAAATGACTCGAACTGATTAATCAATTATCTAAATAATTGGAGATTATTGCAATAGTTGGTAACTAATCAATTGATTGACTAATCAATCCAGGTCTAATCCTTGACACTGCTCTAAAACTCTGAACTCTAAAACAATTCATATTGTATGTGTCAGTTATGCATTACAAGTAATGCATGCAAGTATAACTTTAATTAATTTAGGTATATACAGTAGTATTTGTCTTTCAATCATTAATAATCAACTTCCATAATGACCATCAGCACATATATAACCTTCTCCAAGGAAGTAGAGTTTTCTGTGGCGTTGGTGTCTGTGTGTTTATCTGTGAACAGCATTATTGTAAAAACTACTGACTGAGCTAATTATTATTAAAATCGGTGGTGTAAAATGGGCCAAGGAGGAACCCACCTTCACGGTTTACACAATGATTGTAAATGAATGAACAGTTGACAGAACACTGTCTTGAGCGAGTTTGACCTTTTTTAAAGTAAGCCTGATGATTATAATGATTGATGATTTTGAGTTTTCAGTTTAAGGGACATCCATGTTGGCTTTAATTTCAAGCCGCTTAGTTAAGTAACAAGAAAAACAGGAAACTCAGAATGAAGAGGAGCCAAGAGGAGAGCAGGGAAATGGTAAAAATGCATTATCTAACTAAAATGGAAGACATGCATAATAATACGTATATTTTACTGGAGTGCAGGCTCCGAACATTCACTGCCGTATCTAAACAAAATCAATCTCTCCACATCTCTCACTTTGTCTCGCTCCATTTACCAGGTCATGGCAGATCTCTGGCTGTGTGTTAATTGGTGTAGCCCAATGAGTTGCATTGATTGTTAACCCTTCAGAAGCTCTCAGCAGGATGTTTCCCAAGGTTGAAAACATATCTTTCTTGCCTCACTCCACGTGTCCTCCATGCCTCCTTTTTTGATTTGTCCGTGTGTTCTTGTTACTGCTGCAGTACCTGCTCAAAATAGGTCCATTCAAAACAGGCAAACTTAGTTTTTTAAGCAAAAGCTCATCCAAACTACTTCAGACTGAACACTGCAATTACCCAAGTGCTCAGAGATACACTGTGAAGGAGACTGGATGAATGGTTTCATGACAATCAAGGAAAATACAGATACACAGACAGAGGCTGCTTCCTTTACAATTAGATGGACCGGCAACACTGTCTGACTGTGGAAGGAAAACATTGAATCGCTAAGGGTTTTTCTTGAATATTCAGAACAGAAATAGAATCCCGACAGAGTATTCACGACCCATCCTGTGTCACAGCCATTTATACAGTCTGCTGTGTGTGTAACTGCTTCCCTAAAACAAATCAATTAATGTTTGTGATACCAATTTATTTTCTATTTATTGGTATTTTGCTTTAACCAATGTTGTAAAGGATCTTGTAATATTTTCAACCACTTAAATGGTGTAAACATCACGCTTAACTTCTTATCTGTCCCAGTAGTTTCCCAGTTATCCTGTTCACAGACAGACAGGCAGACAGCACCAAAAACAGAACTCCTCACTGAAGGTAATAACAAATATCGTCTTTCCATGTGTGGAGAACAGTCTAAGAACCATCTTTAGGTCTTGTCACTGGAATTGACTTTGAAATTGTAACATTCTTATTTTAACTCTCATAAATATTTGGGGGGGGGGGCTCATGATTTCATTTCAAGAATGTGACTCTGGGAATATTCATTACTTTGATTATCAAGACATTTTCTCAGGATACATGTGTAGATATCTGCAGACATACACTATATGAAGATGAGGAGGAATTAATTTTAACTTTAGTCTCAGCAGGCTCTGTCTAAAACTGTGAATTGTTAAGGTGTAATGTGAAGCTATTTACATTTGGGTCACAGATTTAGCTTTTACTATTGCACAGGAAGAAATGACTTCTCTAAAATATACTGATGTCTTTGCTGAGAAAATCCAGACAAAGTATTTCATTCTTTATCATTTCTTGGTTTTCATGTCAAAATCCTTGTTATAATTCATTGAACCATCTTCTTTGAACACACCGCACATGTCATTTAGCACTTACCTTTATCCAGAATGTAATCCTGTCTGGGATTAAAATGCATTAAAGCACATGTAGAACCTTTAAAATATGTCCTTGGGTTGATCTATTGTAACAGCTCTGTTCAAACACTGTATAACCTGACAATGTCCTAAAATCTTGACCCAGACCTGACATCTTATCCAATCTGACAAAACTTCCACACTCTAAACTCATCACATCAAAACTCTGTGAAAATCTCAATAAAACACATTCTCCCACCTTAGGGTTCAGTTCTTCTCCAAGGTGATTTTTTCGTTTTTCAACAGTATTGGTTGAATTGGTCCTGGTTTTGAATTCACCTTGTCATGTTTCAGTCAGACATCGGGCTCTGCTACTCACTGCTTAAGCATCTCAAAGAGCTCACGTGTTGTAGCAGGACAAGAACTCTGCAAAGTTGAGAGGGTTATTACCTACAAAAGGAAGTATTTTCTGGTGCCTTTTGTCTGCTAACAGGATTACTGAAAGACTGCTGTGCCAGTTTTCATGAAACTTGGTAGTAGGGTGTCAAATTGGTCTAGAATGAAGCTGTTATTTACTCGATGATTGTCTGGGCTGTTTTTTTTTTTAGAGGCCCCCAATCCCAGCAGTTAACAAAACTCATCTATGCTCTCATACTGCCTGTCTAGTTTTATTTTGTACAGTAGCCCTAGCACAAACCCTGCCAGGGTGGAGGATTCAATTCATTGATTTCATCGGCAAAGTGAGGCAGCATCTGTCAAGGTTGTAGGCAGGTGTCCCCTCAGGGGGGAAAAATGGCAAAACACCAATTCCGATGAAGTCATCATTCCTGGTCGATCTCGCAAAAGCTTCTTCCCCCTAATGGCTCTGAAAAGCTTGACCACCTAATACAGCTGCTTCCTGGCTCCTGCTCCGCTGCTCCCCGGGTCCCCTCGGTGGACTATTTTTAGGAACAACATGTTGATGCTGTGAGCTGACGTGTTGATTAGGCTGCACACTTTGACTGGGTTAAACTGGCCTCTATCTGCAGGTGTTTATGTGTCACTTCTGTCTTCCCCCAGCAGAAATCAGACATTGTATCATTTCTGTATCTGCTGTAGGTCTAGGAAATAAAACAGCATCAATATACAGTATATTTTAAAATATGTTTTGTACTTAAACTAGGTCATTGAGCTTAAAATGGCCACAAATGCTTTTGAAAAACCATCAATATTTATCAATATTGATCAGTATGAACACATTTTGAACTCTTGTGTTTGGGTCATATTTTTGGTATTTAGAGATTGTTTGATGAGATCTGGTGGATTTTTGGATCACATATGTCAAAAAATATAAACATATGTTTACTTTACAATACTTCCCATCCCAATATTAATATGCCTTTTCACTTTGTTAGATCACATTTGTGAACTTGTTAACTTTTATCAGACCTATATATATATAAATACATATATATTTGGAGATAAGAATCTCTTGCTTGGTCTGTTAAGGAGACAAATTTACTAGTTTAATTCACATTAAGGACCATGACATTAATCCACATTATTCTATCAGGTATTGTAACAGTGGTTCAGGCTGAAGTTCTTGCTTAGACATTAAACACAGGACTGTAGATAGTGGTTATTTAGCCTCACAGAATCATGTTTTAATTTATATAGCCCATACAAAGAACATATTTGTTTTAGTGGGATTTACAATCTCTACTACACATATCTTATGTTCTTAGACCCTCATGAACTTTAGCTAACCTTAGACCAGGCAGCAGCTTGTGACCACTGTGAGGATCCATCAGTGCTTGTGACACCCAGCACTCCGTCCGACACTGTCATATCGAATTTCAGAAATCAACTGCGGACATAACGCAAGTGGAAAATGCCAAGTGCCATGATAAGATCGTGCCTTTTGAATTTTACCACTCTCCTTGCACATTTTTTTGAGATTTGACTGAATGCAGCATGAACAATGCTCTCCCTCCAAACAGATGCTAAGATCCAAAGGATGAGGGATCTGATAAGGAATTGTAAGCTTTGGCAAACGAGGGAATCTTTGAGATATTGGACTGTCAAGTTCAAATCAAGGAAGGAACAGATAAAAGTTAACACTAAATATGCTTCAAACTTGTCAAATGTATACTGTTGCTATTATTCTCTAGTTATCATTATATCACAGCCTCCGATTACTGATGAAGATAGAGAATTTTAGAACAGGTGCTGTTTTTCCTTCATAACTTTGTTTTGAAGAAATGGGCTTAGTCAATTCAAAACAGATTTCCTACGAGTCTATGAGTCTCCTTTCTTTTCTTTTTTATCACACATCACTGCACAAGTTTACACCAATGACCATTGCTGCTTCCTTCACATAAAAAAAATCTTCTCTCGCTGTTTTCTCTGTTCCGTGACACCATCCGGCCTACACCCGTGTTTCTATGTGAACCGGTACATTTGCAGTACATTCATCTTTAAGTTATTGCCTCAGACATCTGGATTTGTTTCTTTTAGGTCTGTAGATGACAACAAGCTGACAGCATCAAGCAAACCATAATGAGCTAATTATCTTGCAAATGGGCAGGTGAGTGGGTTTTACAGGAAAAGACAGTGACGCTAATGCAGGTTAGACAATGTGACAAATAATTGTCTTTTCCTTTAATATAGAGACAGATAAATTGTATGAGTTGCAGCTGCACAGACAGACAGGCTCCCTGAGCTAATGAGGGAATAACATGTGTGGACAAGGTGAGACGAGACCAACACAAGCAGATTGTGAAAAAAATGAATGCGATGGTGCCACAAGACTGGTGAGTTTCTTTGGCCTCTTCTTCCACTAGAAACTGCCATTCATTTTCAATACCTACTTATTCTTCATTAGGGTCTCAGGGGTCTGCTGGAGCTAATCCCAGCAAATTACAGGTCACAGACAGGGAGTAGCCTATCTTGGAGCACATACACTCGCACCTACAGGCAAATGTTCAATCAACCTCAGCATGTTTTTGGACTGTGGAGGAAGCTGGAGAACTTGAAGAGAGCCCACACAGACACAGGGAGAAGATAAAGGTCCCATCTCAAGGATTAAACCTGCAACCTTCTTTAATGTGAAGGATAATATTGCTACCCCTCCAATACTTTTGGAAATATTGTGCATATCGTTAATATTGAGCTGTCTATGTTCTCTATGTCATGATACCTGTGTTGCATGGCGCAACACAGGAGGGCCACCACATCAGGATAGGACTCAGCAGTACATCTGCATCTATAGGAAAAGGGACACTCTTTAAAGGCATTGACCTACACATCTTAGACAAGGAGGACAGGTGTTTGAGAGAGGAGTGGAGGAGGCCATCTATGTCCATTTAGAAAGACCGACTTTGAACAGAAGAGGTGGGTTACATCATAATAATAATCTATCTGCTACTTACCATCCTGCCTTGAGATCTCATCCCAGGAAGTTTAACTGTTCTTCACCATCAGAGAAGGACTCTTTATCTGGATCATGTAACCATAACCATTCTCATTCCAATTCACACCTTGAACATCTATGGAATGAGGGTGTGGTCTACAGCTCCACCCTCCAGATCCAGAGATATAGTTCCTGGTCCATCATCAGGCTAGAACTGAACAAGCCTTTTGGATGGAAGGTGAAACATCTTCAACCTCCAAGAAAAAGTCCAGTTGCTTACAATTAACTCCTTAGACACTCACGATACCTATGTTTTATTGTTTATAGTTGATCGGTGGCTGTCGCTCAGTGGAGACCTGGCATTGTATGTTCTAGGCTACATATTGTGAAAGAAGTAAAATCTTTTGTGTGAGCTAATCAGCTATCCCAGACCTCCTGTTAACTAGGTACATGTCGCTAACTCCCTGCACCGGGCCATGTTTAAACACTGCACTCTAATCCTCTCCTGTCTCGGTATCATTAGCTGAACTCCCAGATAATGCAGCTTCCTAATTCGTCCCTTCGGAGTTGGAATATTTTAGTGAGCCAGTAATGCGTAGAATTTCCTTTATTGACAGTGTCCATCATCGCTTAGATTTCACCTTAACATCAGCCCTGGCACCTAAATAAAGATTTCCTATCATGGAGCCCGGGCACAGGCGCCACGCTCTTAAAATGTGACAAATGCAAATGGGACGAGAGAAATCAAATGTGACTAACGTGTAGGGAAACAGAGAAAATCAATTGTCTCCTGAACAAATGGATGAGCTATTAAAATGATTGTGTGCTGCAGGAATACATTATCCTCAGCAGCTGCCAGCAGAGGCAACAGCGACTCCAATTCCAAGTCTGCTTGGCCTGAGAATGAGCACAGAGCCTGCACTAAGGCAATTATATTCACACTCTGCATGAGGCGAGCATGTGATTTATCTGCTCTGATGCTAATAGCTCTTACACAGTATCATCATAACAAGCATAAAACATGCAGTAAAAATGTGTCTGCACAAAGAGTGTTTTTTTTTTTTTTTTCCCAACTGGACTTGCAGGCCATGAACGTTCACTTTGCCAGATTTAATTACTCTGTCTTTCAAAGGAGACATCGCAGCAATGCAGGAGACTTGGCTGTAAAGCAACATTCCCATTCTCCAACTTATATAATACAAACACTTTTGAAGCCGAAATGTAAGCTCTGGAGTTTAAGACCAGCCTTTGAACCGTTGTTTTCAAATCACGAGGAAGAAACGGTCTTCTCCTTGCCCTGTTTGTTTCAATACAAAGAATTAATTATAGCGAAGATGCCAAAAAGGCAGGAAATGAAAGCTTTTGTGAAACAATTGCAGCTGGATGAAGTTTAGATAAACAGGTTTTGTTGTACAGCAATAGAGAGAAGCTTCAGAGGACAGGATTGAATCCTCTCATCACATAAAGACAGTCGGTGTCTATTAACACTTCAAAACTGTCAGAGCATCTCCTCAGGTATGGAAAAGGTCACACAGCATGGAAATAAAACAGATTTTCTTGATTTTAAGAACTGCTAGTCTCGAGTAATTTCCCCCAAAACATAAATAAAGATGATGTTCATGACATCCAGGCACCTTTTTAGCTGCAAGAAAATGTCAAAAAGAAGAGCCATCTGCCTTTTAAACGGATACATCTTCACATGATATTGATGGGATAGTAACCTTCTGAAATGACAGGTTTAGTAGAGTCTGAAACGTGGACCCATTAAACTCTTAATAAACTACATTGCAAAATGTCTCTGTGGCCCAGTGTGGTGAGTGACCAGTGTCCTTCAGGAGAAATGAGACATCATACATTATGCACCTTTGTCCTGATAAATTCAGGTGACAGGTTGCGACACTGGTGGGAAATCTTCTCTGCAGGAAGTAATGGAACAATAAATAACAAGGGAAAACAAACTGCCTCTGAAACAGCAGTGTGAGCTCATTAACTCTCATGCATTTGGGGAATGTAGATGATGTCCTCAATTATGAATAAAACAATCATAGCGCACATTTGTAGGATCTGCCCAAAAATGTTATGGGTTTTTTCATGGGCTTGTTGTTTTGAATACACACCCCGATTTAGATGTTAAAAGGCCTGATTATTGCCATTATTACTAGCTATCCTCTCATAGATTTGGGGCCTTCTACATCTGCTAGTAGGTGCACCTCAACCCACTATAACAGAAGTGTAATATCTATCTATATAGAATCTGTCTATAAATCAAGGAGTGTCTGTCAGTCTGTGTCTCTAATATCTCTCTGATTGTTTGTTGGATCGCCCTAAACTTTTGGGTATAATTTGTAAATTGAACAATAGTATGTATCCTTTTCTGTGAAAGTTTTCAATGGAGATTTGTAACCTTTCTTGTTAAATTGTTTGGATTAGTCAAAAACGTCATTATTTTTATTATTATAGTAATAGTAGTATAATTAAAAGACCTGTGGGTGTGCTTTGGCAGTGTAGGGGGTAGTGTGCTTGCCTAATTAGCAGAAAACCTGGGTTCATGACACAAAATAAATAAATAAATAAATAAAAACCCATACACATACGAATCACACCACCTGCAGCAACACTTTTGTTCCAATTTTATAGCTCCAGATCACAGTGATGACTACATCCCACCATTTTTGTTACTTTAAACCTCCGTTGTCTTCCTTGCCGCGATCATGCAGCTAACGTATTGAAATTAAAGTTTCCTGGTTTAGCTGCTACTATTCCTCACTAACGCAGGCTACTGTGGCTGTAACTAAAACAACAAGCTACTCTATACACTGGTTGCATTATCTTAAAAAATAAACTACAAGTATAAACTCCACTACAATTCCAAGACATGTTCACAGGCCCTATCGAAATCTCGATAGTTGAAATCTCAACACTATCATTAGATGAATGGATGAATGAATAAATAACGTAGTTGTTAAAACAATGTCAAAATACAAAAAAATGCTTCACCAAAACTTCACCATTTACCTCACATACTGTGGTTTGCAGAGCAGCGTGGGAGTTATGAAAAAAAATCATACATCTGATTTTTCTACTTTTCTATAGGAATACAGATATTCTACAGTCACTGCACTATTAATTTTAAAATACGTTTTATAGTGGATAATGCTGATTAATGCCTGTTAAGAGTGCAGGAAAAAAAAACAACTACAACATCGGTGAGGGTTAGGAAAAGATCCTGGTTTGTGTTAATGGGATCATTTGAAAGGTGGCTAAACATGGAAAATGCTTAAAATGTGGTAAAAATATCCAGTTAAACAGGAATCAAACACTCATTCCATATCAGCCTGCTGCTTTGGATTCATTTTAGCATCTAAAAACATAACCATCCTCCCCACCTGCCCCATCCTGCAAATCATTTCGTAATGACATCATCTCATCCACGTCACGTTCCCAGGTCAGGGTTGCTGCGGCCGATAGATGGCGATGCTCACCAGTGAATTGTGGAGGCCTTTGATGAGAGTTGTCAGAGACGGGCATGTGTCCTAGACCACGGGGAGTGGAGATGAAGGTTTCTGGGAGCGTACGTGTAACCCAGGTGACAAATGCATAAAGGGAAGATATGATAAATAGTGAATAAATAGTGATTAAAAAGCATAAATAGCATAAATAGTAAAATGGGATCATAAATAGTGATAATTCTGATGATGCAATTCATGGAAGATGGGTTGTAATGGTTAAAAAAATGGTTTACATGCACTGTTGTGTCAAGTACTTTTATTGTGACGATTGAGATTTGGTGCTTTTATTTTGAAACGCTGTTTTGCCTCATCCGGCGCGAAGCCGTTCTGTAGTCAGACGAGCGGAGTAGGAAAGAGAGGTAGAGGATTTCGAGTTCTCCTGTCCAATTTTTAAATTAGAAAAGGTTGAAAGAAAATATTCTTAAGTTAATGTGTAAGTTTTCGTTTTGTTTACTGAGCAACAAGCTCCGTGACTGATGCCTGTTTGAAGACCTGAAGCTTCGTTTTGTCGAGTTTTGTTTAATTGTCTCGGTAAGGAACTTCGCCTTTGTTTTCTCTTTACTGTTAAAACAGTTATTTTGTGTAATACTACGGTCCAAAGTTGAAAATTGTATCTTATTTTGTTTATATATGCTGTAATGAATCCGAAACTGTATATTTTGGTTGATAAACTGTTTGATATGATATTTAGCCGGAATGAGCTAAATGTTAAAATCTTTTTATCACGCGCTGGTCACGTGATAGGTGAGAGGACGTGTCTGCCAATGCCGTTCAGTTTGAAGAAGTATACGCAATCTGCATAACTTATTCTGAGATTTAGAAAAATGTTGTACAACTGTTTGAAGCTTGAAATGAATATAATTGAATGTGCATTTGACATTGGCCATCATAGGTCAAGTCTTTTAACATGGACCAGGATTTCCTTGGAGATTTGAGGTCTTCACGTTGATGGCGAGCCACCCATTCGAACTCTGGGAGCCTGTGATGCCTGACTGTCATTCCCCATGGCAGGTTTCTGGTAGGGTTGTGGCCAGTACGGGTCATAACAACTGACTTTGACTTGTTGACTTACTGACTGTTACGCGTACGTTACGGACTGAAACCACAGGAAAGGAACAATTTTTTTGTTGTTTTGGGAAGAAGAGATTGACAACTGAAAGGAACTCTTCAACTTAAAACCTTGAAGGACACTGCCCAACCTTTGAAAAGGAAAGACTGTATTTTTTTTTTTATTCTAAAGAGTCAATATTTTATTTTGGGTATTTTGTAAATAATTAAATTTCATATAAAAGAAAGAAAAACGTATTTACTTGTGTGGTGTTATTCTATTGCACTCAGCTCTCTTTTTCTCTCTCCAGAGTCGTAGCCTAGAGTCTCACATTTTGTATATTAAGAAATTGGCCTATCATTGACGTGTACATATCCAGTAGTGGGTTACACGGTAAAACTTGGCGAGCCAGCCAGGAGAGAGTGTGTTTTGAGAGTGCGAACACCATATTTTTCCCTATTTTTCTCATTTTTGAACATCACATTTCATACGTTTTCCTTTCTGCTTTGATTGCAATGGAAATTATTACGATTGAAAGTGTGAAAGTGCCTAACTCACTTATTATAAGTGGTTTATCTCAAACTGATGATGATGAAGAAGTTTTTGAGTATTTGAAACAATTTGGCAAATTTTCAAGAATACTTAGGGTGCCTGACGATAATAGCAAGGTTATTGTTGAATTTGAATCTGGCTTAGCTGTTGAAACACTAAAAGGTTCTTTACCTTTTGACAGAGTTTGTGAAGGTAACAATGATGTTGTTCACCATATTGATGTTCTTGCTAATGTGTACTCATCTGAAAAAGGTACAGGTTTAACAGAGTCATTCATAACTCAGCTTAGAGACATTGCCAAACATAGTGGGAAACCGTTTGAAACCCTTTTGCAAGACGAGTTAGCCAGAATCTCTGACATGGTTGGCCAGACAAAGCCAGCAGTTGACAGCATAAAGCCAGTGATAATTAGTATGAATAATGAATCAACTGAACATGAAAACAATCTCAAAGATGCAGAATCAGACCAAACTCAAATCAAGCTCACCCAAGAGCCTAATAAGACTACTACTACTGACATAAGCAAAACCGAATCACTTCCACAACTGAAACCAGTACCTGATCACCTGAACCCGCCTGAGATGCAACGGTTCATTGTTGAACATGTAGTGAAGAGCCCCAACTTTCACTCAGACCTACACTCATTGAAGCTGAGGACTTTTTCGGGGAGAGTACCGTGTCCTAGCACTGAAGTTGACTACGATACTTGGCGCAGTAGTGTAGAGTTTTACTTGGCTGATCCTTCTGTCCCGAAAGGACAGCTTGTAAGGAAGATTGTTGACAGTCTTTTAGCCCCTGCTGCTACAGTAGTGAAGTCATTAGGTCCCTATGTTTCTCCAAGAGCTTATCTTGACCTGCTCGATTCTGCTTATGACATAGTGAAAGATGGAGATGATCTGTTCGCAGAGTTTCTTAACCTTAACCAGAACTCCGGTGAGAAACCATCCAGCTATCTCCATCGTCTTCAGACTGCTCTGAACAAAATTGTGAAGGTGAAGGCAATATCACTATCCGATTCAGACAAACAGCTTCTGAAACAATTCTGCAGAGGCTGCTGGAACAATACCTTGATCAGCACACTTCAGCTTGAAAAGCAAAAAGAGAAGCCACCCACCTTTTCAGAGCTGTTGTTGCTTTTGCGCACTGAGGAAGATAAACAAACAACGAAAGCCAACAGAATGAAACAGCATCTCGGTTTCACAAAGACCAAAGCTCAAGTTCAAGCACATAACCTATGCGGCTCTGATGAGTATGACTTAACTCCTCCAATTGACACTGTCCCATCAGTGATGAATCAGCTCCAAAAGCAGATAGCTGAACTCCAAGCTCAGATTGCAGCACTCTCTTACCCCAAAGACAAACCACCAAACAAACCCCAAACAGTAAAGAAAAAGTTGAAACCAACACCAAAAGAACCAGCTAGTGCTGAAACAGAGATACAAAAACCTGTCACCACCCCGAAAAAACCCAAACCGTGGTATTGTTTTCAATGTGGTGAGGATGGACATATAGCGAGCAGCTGCACTGATCCACCGAACCCTGCACTTGTAAATGCAAAGAAAAAAGAGCTGAAAGACAGACAGCGAGCATGGGAAAAGGCAAACCCTGGTACTGAGCACTCTTTAAACATATAACTGTTTCTATTGAGGGACAAATAGGAACAGAGTTGACTAACAGTCCCACCACGACAGAGAAAGTTAAGAAAAAAGTATCACTCAAAGAACACAGAGCAGTAAGAGTTGCTGAACTGCCTAAAGGTTTAGTGGGAAATAAGAGCACAGCAAATGTCAAAGTAAATGGAATCGAATGTAACTCATTGCTCGATACTGGATCGCAAGTAACGACTGTGTCGCAGTCTTTCTATGATTCACACCTCTCTGATTACCCGATACACCCAGTGAGTGACATACTGGAAGTTGAAGGTGCAAACGGCCAGACAGTCCCATACTTAGGCTACATACAACTAAGTATGCAGTTCCCCAAAGAATTCATGGCTTCACAGCCTGAAGTTCAGACTCTTGCATTGATAGTACCAGACACTCGCTCCAATTGCAGTGTACCTGTTCTGATTGGTACGAATACTTTAGATCCTCTTTATGAACAATTTTGTGAAGGAAATCCTCTGGTAAGCAATACATACTGTGGCTACCTACAAGTTCTGAAAACCCTGCAGATCAGGCGGAAACAAAACTCAGAGGGTCAGATTGGTGTTGTGAAATGTAGTCGTCATGAACCATGTATCATCCCTGCTGGACAGAAAGTTGTCTTGGAAGGCTTTCTCTTTGGAAGTGAAGCAAATAATGAGAGATGGGCAGTAGTTGAAGAGCCCTCCATGTCTTCCTTGCCAGGGGGAATCTTCATTGACAGCTGTCTGATCTCTATCCCAGCACGTTCCCCGTACAAAGTACCTGTTGTGCTACGAAATGAAACCAGCCATGACATTGTCCTTCCATCTCATTCTGTCATTGCAGAACTAGGTATTCCCCATGAAATCAGTCAGACCCACAACACCTATAGCCCAAGTCATTTGTGGTCATCATCCACTGTGTGCTCTAGTCAGCAACAATTGCATTGTGATGAACAGAAAAGTGACAGCCTGAGTTTTGATTTTGGAGATTCGCCACTTCCTGCGAAATGGAAGAAACGAATAACACAGACACTGAACACCTACTCAGATGTATTTTCCCAGCATGACCTCGATTATGGCCACGCGACAAAGGTCAAACATCACATCAAACTGAAGGATGAGACGCCGTTTAAGCATCGACCCCGTCCTATCCATCCTAAGGATTACGATGCTGTGAGACGACATCTCCAGGACCTACTTGAAGCCGGTATCATCCGTGAATCAGAATCCCCGTATGCTTCACCTATAGTTGTGGTGAAAAAGAAGAATGGCGATGTACGTTTATGTGTCGACTATAGGAGATTAAATATGCAAACGATCAAAGATGCCTATGCATTACCGAACCTTGAAGAGTCGTTCTCCGCACTAAGCGGATCACAGTGGTTTTCTGTGATGGATCTGAAATCAGGATACTATCAGATTGAAATGCATGAAGATGACAAACCAAAAACTGCTTTTGTGTGTCCCCTCGGATTTTGGGAATGGAATCGTATGCCGCAAGGAATCACGAATGCTCCAAGCACGTTCCAGCGCTTAATGGAGAAGTGCATGGGAGATATCCATCTGCGTGAAGTGTTGGTATTCCTTGACGACATCATCGTCTTTTCTCAAACCTTGGAGGAACACGAAGCTCGTCTAATCAAAGTCCTGGATCGTCTGAGGGAGAATGGTCTCAAGTTATCTCCTGAGAAGTGCCGCTTCTTTCAGATGTCTGTCCGTTATCTGGGGCACATTGTCTCAAAGAAAGGAGTGGAGACCGATCCTCAGAAGATCGAAGCTCTCAAGACTTGGCCGAGACCCCGTACCTTGAAGGAACTTCGTTCTTTTCTCGGTTTTTCTGGTTACTACCGGAGGTTCGTGCAGGACTACTCAAAGATAGTCAAGCCGCTGACAAAACTAACTGCGGGGTATCCACCAGCACGAAAGTCCGCCCAGAAAACAAAGATAGACGTGAAGTATTTCCATCCAAAGGAGCCATTCGGGGAAAGATGGACACCAGCTTGTCAGAATGCCTTTGAACGAATAATTGAAAGACTTACCTCGTCACCAGTCTTGGGTTTTGCTAATCCGGAGTTGCCATACGTCTTGCATACAGACGCAAGCACTACGGGACTCGGAGCTGCCCTGTATCAAGAGCAGGATGGACGGAAGCGTGTAATAGCCTACGCCAGCCGAGGCCTGTCGCACAGTGAAGCCAGATACCCAGCTCATAAGTTGGAGTTTTTAGCCTTAAAATGGGCTGTTGTTGAAAAATTTCAAGACTACTTATATGGGCATTCGTTTACTGTTGTGACTGACAACAATCCGCTTCGGTACATACTCACTACGGCGAAGCTAGACGCGACCAGCTATCGATGGTTAGCTGCCCTGTCCACTTTCTCCTTTGACATACAGTATCGTGCAGGCAAGCAAAACCAAGACGCTGATGGTCTGTCGAGGAGGCCACACGGACCACTGGTGAATGACGACTGCTCACAGGAGGAGAGTCTGCGAATCAGTCAGTTCGCCTCTCATCACCAAACTCCTGTGGACGTTGTCAAGGCCACCTGTCAGTACCATGCAGCTGTGAACACGGAGTCACAGTCTCATTGTCTCGTAGAGTCACTCGCTATCCACCCTGATGCAGTTCCACCTGTGTACGAGGATGTGGAGTCAGAGTTGCAAGGGCTGTGCTCTGTTCCAAAGCACAGTGAGGATGATATAGCCAGACTACAGCGAAACGACCCCTCTATCAGTGTGATCATGAAGGCGCTTGAGTCTGGTGAACCTGCACCTCAACCGGACGTACAGTCACCAGAGCTGATGCTTATGCTTAGAGAGATGAGCCGATTTGAAGTCAAAGAGTCACTGTTGTATCGCAAGCGACAGTGTGAAGATAAGACCGAGTACCAACTTGTTCTTCCCCTTGTTTTAAGGCCATCTGTACTCACCAGTCTCCATGATGAAATGGGTCATCTTGGTATCGAACGTACCCTTGAGCTGGCCAGGTCCAGGTTTTATTGGCCGAAGATGTCAGCAGATGTCGAGTCCAAAGTCAAAACCTGCCCGAGGTGTGTCAAACGCAAGCGTCAGCCAGAGAAGGCCGCGCCGATGGTCAGTATCCAAACCAGCCGACCCATGGAACTGGTCTGTATGGACTTCTTGTCCCTCGAACCGGATAGCCACAACACAAAGGACATATTGGTAATAACTGACCATTTCACAAAGTATGCTGTGGCGATACCCACAAAAGATCAAAAGGCCATTACTGTCGCGCGTTGCTTGTGGGAGCAGTTTTTCATCCATTACGGCTTTCCAGAACGCCTGCACAGCGACCAAGGCCGTGACTTTGAATCACAAATTGTCAAAGAGCTCTGTGCCTTAGTGGGTACAAAGAAAGTCAGAACAAGTCCATATCACCCCAGAGGTAATCCTGTAGAGCGCTACAATCGTACTCTGCTGAGTATGTTGGGTACCCTGAGGGAGAAAGAAAAGACCAGATGGCGAGAGTATGTGAAGCCATTAACACACGCATACAATTGTACAAAGAATGATGTGACTGGATATTCCCCATACGAGCTCATGTTTGGGCGCCAGCCCAGGTTGCCCATCGACATAGCTTTTGGCCTACCAGTCAAAGGAACCTCATCCACGTCACACTCACAGTATGTGAAAAACTTGAAGTCCTACTTGAAGGAAAGTTACAGCATTGCTATCAAAAATGCAAAGAAAGTAGCTGACAAAAACAAAAAAAGGTTCGATATGAGAGTGAGAGAGTCATGTTTGGAAATAGGGGATCGAGTTCTTGTACGCAATCTCAGACTTCGCAACAAGCATAAACTCGCTGATCGATGGGAGCCCACTGTGTATGTTGTACAGAAGAGAGCAGGAGAGCTACCAGTCTACACGGTGTGTCCTGCGGGTCAGGATGGACCCACCCGTACTCTACACAGGGATCTCCTACTGCCATGTGGATTTCTTGCTGAAGAAGATTCGGAGCCTGAAAAGCCGGTACGAGTCTCCAGACCCAGAACCAGACAAAGTACTCCTCAGCCAGCTGAAAATCCTGATGAGTCTGATGAAGGGGACTATTCATTGTCATTTCCTCTACGGTTTGAGGTAGAGACAAGAGTCATTGGTCCTGAAGTGATGTATCCGACCAAGGAAGCTCCAGATGTTACAAAGCCAAGTCCTCTCAGTCATTCGTCAGCTGTACCTGAAATCACTCCTGAAGTTCAACGCTCTGAAATACCAAATTCCTCTACAGCAGAAGAAGAAGTTGACCTTATTCAGTTCCCACCTGATGAAGAAGGAATTGCCCTTATTCAGTTCCCACCTGATGATCCAGTTGATACTGAACCTGCTGAGAGAAAATCGCCTTCGAACCAGAACAACATGAATGCAGAACCTGAGTCGTCAGTTGAACGTAAAGAAACCAAGCACACAGACAATGATCAGGAAGCAACAATCACTCAGAGTGAGCCAAAGTTCACAACTACCTCCTCTGAAGAACCAAGTGACACTGTAGTATCAGTTCAACCTCGAAGAGTTGAAAATGAAACCCCATTGCTGGATCTATCTGATTCAACCGTCGTTCTTAACACTAACAAACCCTGTCCTACACTTACTAACTCCTGTCCGGAGTCAAATTCTGTAGAAGGCCCAGCCAATGTTAGTGAGCCAGACCATGATACACTGCGTAGATCTGAACGTCAGAGAAAAGCTCCCGGAAGGTTACTTATCCCCAATTAGGCAAGCCTTTCATTTCTTTTGCTCAGACTATTCTTGAAGCTTTTAACAACGCTTTAGTTGAAACGTTTGAGGGTAACGCTTTCCAGCTGGAAACGTCATGAAGGGACTCATGCCAGTTTAGAGAGGGAGGGTGTAACCCAGGTGACAAATGCATAAAGGGAAGATATGATAAATAGTGAATAAATAGTGATTAAAAAGCATAAATAGCATAAATAGTAAAATGGGATCATAAATAGTGATAATTCTGATGATGCAATTCATGGAAGATGGGTTGTAATGGTTAAAAAAATGGTTTACATGCACTGTTGTGTCAAGTACTTTTATTGTGACGATTGAGATTTGGTGCTTTTATTTTGAAACGCTGTTTTGCCTCATCCGGCGCGAAGCCGTTCTGTAGTCAGACGAGCGGAGTAGGAAAGAGAGGTAGAGGATTTCGAGTTCTCCTGTCCAATTTTTAAATTAGAAAAGGTTGAAAGAAAATATTCTTAAGTTAATGTGTAAGTTTTCGTTTTGTTTACTGAGCAACAAGCTCCGTGACTGATGCCTGTTTGAAGACCTGAAGCTTCGTTTTGTCGAGTTTTGTTTAATTGTCTCGGTAAGGAACTTCGCCTTTGTTTTCTCTTTACTGTTAAAACAGTTATTTTGTGTAATACTACGGTCCAAAGTTGAAAATTGTATCTTATTTTGTTTATATATGCTGTAATGAATCCGAAACTGTATATTTTGGTTGATAAACTGTTTGATATGATATTTAGCCGGAATGAGCTAAATGTTAAAATCTTTTTATCACGCGCTGGTCACGTGATAGGTGAGAGGACGTGTCTGCCAATGCCGTTCAGTTTGAAGAAGTATACGCAATCTGCATAACTTATTCTGAGATTTAGAAAAATGTTGTACAACTGTTTGAAGCTTGAAATGAATATAATTGAATGTGCATTTGACATTGGCCATCATAGGTCAAGTCTTTTAACATGGACCAGGATTTCCTTGGAGATTTGAGGTCTTCACGTTGATGGCGAGCCACCCATTCGAACTCTGGGAGCCTGTGATGCCTGACTGTCATTCCCCATGGCAGGTTTCTGGTAGGGTTGTGGCCAGTACGGGTCATAACAACTGACTTTGACTTGTTGACTTACTGACTGTTACGCGTACGTTACGGACTGAAACCACAGGAAAGGAACAATTTTTTTGTTGTTTTGGGAAGAAGAGATTGACAACTGAAAGGAACTCTTCAACTTAAAACCTTGAAGGACACTGCCCAACCTTTGAAAAGGAAAGACTGTATTTTTTTTTTTATTCTAAAGAGTCAATATTTTATTTTGGGTATTTTGTAAATAATTAAATTTCATATAAAAGAAAGAAAAACGTATTTACTTGTGTGGTGTTATTCTATTGCACTCAGCTCTCTTTTTCTCTCTCCAGAGTCGTAGCCTAGAGTCTCACATTTTGTATATTAAGAAATTGGCCTATCATTGACGTGTACATATCCAGTAGTGGGTTACATACGCACAAGGAAGCAATACACTCTCTTAATCGCACACAATCACGCACACACATGCATGTGTGGAACTCATCAACACATACATCGCCTCCTGCTGCTGCTCCTGGCGAGCTTTGAGCTTTGAGCTGTGAGCCGCTGAGTAGAGAATGGCAGAACTGTGTGTTTTGGCCATCTGCTGTTGAGACTGATATAGATATCACACACACACACACACACACACACACAAACATGTATAAAATGGAAAATACTTATTCTTACATAAAAAGTGGAAAGTGGAAAAGGTCCAAACTGACAGGAGGTTTTCTAGTTTCGATAAAGCATACCTCTTTATCTCTAGATTCCAGCAGGAAATTCTTGAAAATATTGGAAAAATATATATATCCTGAGAGCCAGTTAATCATCAAAATTGCTAAGAGATCTTTGATTACCTTCATCTCCCGATTCCAGGTCGTTCTCCAGCTTATCGGACGACAGCGAGGAAGCCAGAGCCAGAAACCTCTACAGGCAGTGGGTGGGACTCGGCTTGACCGACGTGCATCTGACCAATCACACGGTGCTGCTCGCCCTGCCTGGCCCCACGCCCAACACCATCACCGACAAGTCCAGCCGCCAGTGCTTCCTGCCGAACGGGACGCCATGTGACCAGCGGGGTCCCGGCGAGCTGTCCAAGCAGCAGTTCTCCTACGCGGCGTACTCCGCCTCTGGGAGTGTGCAGGTAGTGTAGCGTCCCCTCACGTTTTGGCATTTCCTCGTTCAAAGGTCGCCTCGCCCTCGTGGCCGCCGCCGCTCTCATCTTCTGCCCTTCTTTCCCTCCCCTCGTCACCCGCATATCTTCGTACCGTCCGAGGCTCTGGCCCGGCGGCCCGTGGACAGGCCGTCAGTAAAGGTCGGAGCCAGAGGTCGGCTCTAAATGTTACAGCTTGGCCGGCCATAGTTAAGGATGTGAAGGTGTCTCAGGCACGAACAAACATGACATTATGTGTCTGTTGGTTTGTTTCCTGCTAGAAATTTCAAACCTGTTTGTGATCCAAAAAAATTTAGTTTAAAACATCCTGTCAATGGCAAATATGTGCTTTTATACTAACAGCGTTACATTTTTCAGTAACGGGTAATCCAATTAATCCAACCAATTACTTTTTTCTATCTTTACAACACTGTTACCATTACAAACACTGTTACTATGTGTTACCAGTGCTGGGCACATCACTTTGACATAATAATTAGTTATAGTTGCTAGTTACTTCTCCCAAAAAAGTAACTTTTTTTAGAGTAAATCTCTTTTTTTTTAAGTTAGAAATGTACTGGGATTTCCTGAGGGTAGCACAGCACTAGTGAATTTTTCTCAATGACATTATTGTTCTGGCATTGGTAGTAGTAGCCTGTGTTAGTGAGGAATAAAGTAGCAGCTGAACCGACTAAAGCTCAGAATTTAACTCCAGCTTTTCTCTGGTAAGTCGCTGCTTTACACTCCGACCTGTTGCCAGGTGCATGCTTGAAAAACTTTTTACTTGGCAGTGGGGCTCTATCACGTAGTAACAGCATGTTGGTACGGTAATGGCATTATACCAATAGAAAAAGTGATTTGCTAGATTACCTATTACTGATCACTCCCATAACTATGTGATACTGGCCCTGCGCCTAGCTAAAAGAAGGAGGAGAAGGAGACAATCACCGTGCCAAGCACCTGGCAACAGGTCAGAAAGTCAGAGGAGAGTAAAGTGGAGAAAATCTAGAGTTAAGTCCTGGGCTTTAGCTGGTTTGGCTTCTACTTTACTCCTCACTAACACAGGCTACTGTGACCGGAGCCAAAACAATAAGCTTTATAAGAAAAGTTCACAAGGGCTGTAATGTTTTACTCTAAGACGTGTTCACAGACCCTCAGGAAATCCTTGTATATTGTTAAATTGGTAAGTAAAGTAACGCAACAACTTGGTTACAATCTCAGTTACACTTAAATAACTATAAGTAAATACTTTTTTTTTCCCAAGTAACATGTCCAACACTGTTATATACACTGTTATATATGGCAGCCCACGTAAGTGTACTAACCAGCTGATCTCCGGGGTGTGACACACACAGCTAAACAAACGCTGCAGCTGACACAACACTGTGCAGCATCAGTGCAACATCCGGTGCAGCTGCAGCCCCACGTCTCGCAGCAATAATCACGTCCTTCCCAGTGTGAGCGGCAAACAATCATCAGCAATCAAGTAAACAATTCTGCTTCTGAACATACAGCAGCACATTTGTGACAAAACAAACACACCACAGTGAGTTTCTCTAATAAAAGATGATTCCTGACAGGATTTTTTTATTTCCTTTGGTGTGAGTTTCAGTGAGTGTGGTCACGGAGGGCGACAAGGGTTCGGTTAACAGCGGCAGGCAGTCGGGTTGGCGGCGGGAAGGCATCGATTGACCACGGGAGCTCAGCGGTTAGGAAGTGGTGGAGCTTCCTGCTTTGCAGGAGGGGAGTGGAGAGAGGTCAGCCTCTCACTGTGGATCCAGGGAAGGTTAGCTGCGTGGAGGGAGATGACGATTTCCACTGTTAGTCTCGAGAGTTTAAAGGTCTCGAGAGTTTAGTTTTTTTTCAGCCAGACATTTGACCTGCTGTGCCCTATAGTATAACCAATCCAGCTGATTTCCATGTTAAAATGCATTTAAAAGGACAAAAGACATAAAAAGTTTTTTTTTTTTGTTTTGTTTTTTTTCCTTTTGTGTGAACAGTGACTAAACCTCACTTTGGTTTAAAGGTTGTTTTTGCCTAAAAATCACTTGTTCTCATTCTTGAGTGTTCAATACAGATTAGCTCACACATCCATTCACTGTTACTAAAAACTTTAAAGGAAGAATCAATTCTTAAACTGCAAACTCTCTGCCAAAAGGTGATTATAGCTCATATTTTGACATATAACATATTTTTAATACTTTAAGTTGTTTTGAAACCAGAACTTTTATACTTTTACTTGAGTAAAAAGCTTGAGTTGAAACCTGCTGATTTTTAAACCTAGAATCTATATTTCTACCCAAGTAATAAATGTGAACACTATTGAAACCCCTTTCTCTTTGGTGGACTGTGTCGTCTGTCCATTTGTAACCTCCCAGGCCCAACAACATTGATACAAGTAGAATAATCATGTGTATATGATGGAAAAAAACACTGTTGAAGACTTTTTAAGTTGAATCTTGATTTCAGACCCATACATACAAAATGAGCCTTTCTGCCTACACACACATTATTTTAGTCTTGACACTCAGAAAGAAGCAGATGTTGAATGAGTCAATACAGAGAAAACACATTTGGAGGATGGGTTGCTTGTTAAGTTCTGTCGCTAGGCAACTATACTTATGTTTCCATGAGACAGGCGTGCGTCAATACTCTGTAACACACAGGTTGGTTTGCTAAGTTTTATTGCAACTAGTATCTATAAAGTAAAGGATAACACTAACATATGGAATGCTACATACAGAGCTAATTTAACTCATCTTGGTTAATGTTTCAGTCATAGTTTTCTCAGTTACAATTCATTAAAACAGATGTTATTGAAGGACTTTGTGTTTCTGCAACAAGGCTGAGAATTATGAACCGACTTACCATAATTTTATTAAAAAAAATTGCCTACAGTTTACTATGAAGTGCAATACAGACACATTTCCTCAGTTTTAACTTTAACAAGGATTTTTAATTTAGTCCTTGTTGCATACATGTAATTTATCTTTAAAGTCACTGTTGAGTTTTTCCTTTCTGTTTAGTTTGAGTCATGGTTACAGTTTAATTATGGAATAAAATGTGAACAAATAGTAGGTATTTTCCTTGACAAAATGAACACTGGAAAAAAAATATTTTCATTATTATTCATAACAAAAAAACACCATTTGTTTTTAATGTCCTTTGAACGCACCAATCAAATAGCACAAATGCAAGTTGGAGATACAGTATTTTCACAAGAATTCAATCGGCCTTTCAGCGCATAATTTTTTCATATAAATACAACAGAAGGAAGAATTTTCCTTCAAGGATGCCCCAGGCCTTCTCTCTCTGCCAGGAGATAGTTCACACATTATACCGAATATCACGCTCAGATAAGAATAGAACAGCAACAGCAAAGTCAATGCAGAAAGCGAACAAATCATCAACACAGTGTTTGTGTCCTGCTGGATGCTGTAAATCTTTTTTTTTTTTTTTTCCCACCATCCTTCAGGAATGTGAAGGTTAATGGAAGTCATTATGCATGTAGTTGAACACACACACACACATACATGCACACAGAGATAGAGAGAGAGAGAGAGAGAGAGAGAAATACAGTCACACTATTTTTAGAGGGTTTTACTTGTATCTCTGGAGCTGAGAAAGGGGTTGAAGGAGACGCTTGTTATTCCCTGGAGCCGCTGCCCAGCCTGAGGGTAGATGAAAAGTTGGAGCGATTCTCTGAATACCAAGTTTCTCTCTCTCTCTCTCTCTCTCTCTCTCTCTCTCTCTCTCTCTCTCTATCTCACACACACACACACACACACACACACATGCTTTCTCCTCATTCCCCTTTCCCTGCTTTGCTCGATCCATCCAGCTGTCCGGTCGCTGTGAGTCTCCCCAATGGAGGGTCACAGTCATCCATCACCAGATTATTTCCTCGCTCCATTCCTGCACGCTGCCTCGACTAAAGCGACAGTTTGCCAGATCTAAACATGGCTTTCAGGCAATTAAATATGGCTTTAGTGATGGATGGAATAAAGCATATATGTATGTAATGCATTTTACTGTGATTACACTGTGATCGCGCATGATGAATGAAGATCGATTGATTGATTGCAAAGTGGGATATTAAGTCCCGGCGTCGGTTGGAGCTGTTTTTTACACAAACACACACATAAACACACACATACACACGCACACACACACACCGTCAGAAAGACAAAGTAGTGTACATTTCAGAAGCAATAATTGTGCATTAATTGCCTCCCATTTCTCTTGATCTTTGTGGAATGACGCTTGATGAAAAAGCCTCGTGGAGGGGATTACATGTCACGGTGGGGAAATTAATTTGGACTTCTAAAGAAAACCAGTCGTTTCGATTTGTTCTCCAGATAAGAGCGGGACATAGACTTTTTGTGAATATAGGCAGATATCATTTAAACTGCATTTATTAAATAAAATATAGAAAACAAAGGCATTACTTATCTACAGAGGAGGGTCAAGGCCTCACAGAGATCTATTTGAAATGCGGTGACTGCGTGTAATGAAGATTACCTACTTTAATTAGAAATGTGTGTACTATTGTCTAAGATTTTCCAGGGATTAGGAATGTCAATATACTAAATTCAATATAATTATCACAAAAAGCACCCTGAAGTAATTTATTATTTATGTATATTTCTTGTTTTTCTTTTGTTGAAGCACATACACAAACTACTATTCATATTTAGTTTTGATTTAGAAGAAAAAACATTTACTTGATGTGGTTGAGACCCACTTAATACCAGCCATACCAATACTGTTTAATGAATTTATCAACAAAAATATATGCTTACCACTGTATGAACAGCATTCACACCCATTTTTTTTCCTTGATTAAATTATTTTTTGTACAAATCGGATGAAGACAAAAATATAGGTGTAATATAAATGAATTTGTTTGTTTCTTAAAGGATGTTATCCATCCTGAATCTCCTTTTTACTTTTTCGCCGTTGTGATGTGGAAAGGAAAATACCCAGTAATGAAGAATAGGAACAGATGTGGAAATTGACACCAGGGACGGACCCAGTTGTCACAGGAGCCCTATTAAGAAAGAGGTGAAAAAATACACAAGCAGCATCCCAGGCAACATCAAAATCCACAGAGTACAGAAAATCCTCCTGGCACAGCGCACATTCACCACAGGGTGTTATCCATCAAGTGAAGCGAGAGAACAGCCTCCCCATAGAGCCTCAGGCCCATTTGGTTACAGCTGGAAAGACGGAACACGAAAGACAAGTGCATGAATAAGTGGTAAATAAATAAAATAAACCATTTGGACCTGCAGCTGGTCGCTTCTGATTCTTGATATAAAAAATAAAAGGATCTTTTAAGTTGGTCATCAATTTTGCAACTACTCTGTGATTTTAAATATCTATAATATAAACGCATGACTTGAATATTCTATGGATGCATATGGTGTGCAGTTAATATGCTTCAATATACCTACTAATCACTCCTAATGATTCCTAATCTAAAACATAAAAATGTTCTTATTCTTTTTAGCTCACTCACAATTACCTGTTCAGATATGTTTTTAAAGGGACAACAAATGAACTGCAAAATATCTGTCAAAAAGGATTTACACCTCATAAATTAGGAGTTAAAGGTTATTTTAGTCACTTGTTCTCATTCCTCAGTGTTATATTTAATATATTTTAGCTCACTCACTCACAGGGTCACAGGTTCAAGTCCCTGGTGTGGGACATTTCTGTGTGGAGTTTCATGTTCTCCCTGTTTCTGTGTGGGTTCTCTACATCTTTTTATTCATTTATTTTTTTTTAAATAATTGTTGATAAATATAAATAATAATGAATCAATCTTTACATCATGAATTTAATCTTTTCACCAAGAACAGGTCTAAAATAGTTGGAGTGCTTTTTATGGCAGACATTGTGGTGTTGTGTGTAGCACTGCAGCCTCAAAGCAAGAAGGTCACAGGTTCAAGTCATTAGTCTGGGACCTATCTGTGTGGAATTTCATGTTCTCCCTGTGTCTGTGTGGGTTCTCTCCAGGTTCTCCAGCTTGCCCCCACAGTTCAAAGCATACTAAGGTTGATTGGGTTCTGGGAGTGATTGATGATGATGGAATGATTTTCCATGATAGGCTTGTACCTGTCTGAGGTGTCTTACCTCTTACCTGTACTGTGCTGGGATTGGTTCCAGCAGGCTCCTGTGACCCTCATGAGTAATAGATAGCTATAGAAAATAACTGATCCTGAGTATGAAGAGAAACAAAGTGTTTGGGAGACTGTGCTTCTTCTACTTGCCAAAATATGCCACCAAACATTATAAACAGCGAGTTTTACCAATGATTCTGACAGTTGAATATGCAGGTATCTCAGAACTGAGTGTTGGGACAGCAGGGGGGAACACGGATAATGTCAACATTTAATGAGAAATGAAGTACCCTAAAACCCCTAAACAGTTTCCGGGGTGGAGAAGTAGTGTCCAGGAAAATGAGACGAACTAAGGCTCCTCCAAGTCGCTGCAAGCCTCCGAGAAACGACCGACCTCTCCACTGTCACAGCCTGAGATATAGAGAGAGACCGTGTGAGTGCTGAGGAACTTCACTCGGGACGGTGTAATGTATGAAGTGGTGTCCTTTGGTAAGAAACTACTTTTGGAATGACAAATGAGGTCAGCGCCCCGCCAACCCCACAGACTCACAAGCAGTAAGTCTGGAGAGGGGTGACCTGGAATGTTGATCAGTTACTTAATCGGCTGAATGGGGCTACAGTGGATGGTCAAGCTCAGAGGATGCAGGTGGGAGTCTAGCTGTGTAGACGCCTCATTTACAACTCTGTGTCAGTCCCTGAATGTCCGGACCAACCAGGAGAAAATGTTCCCTCAGCAATGAAGTCAATGGGTGTGATCACATGGACAAGTGGTCGTTGATCTTAGGACAAGTCAGGAAATGGTTGAAGGAACTGGCAAGAAAATCTGTGTTGATAGAATGGTACAAACTTTGAGCAGTTAAATGTATCTTCGCTGAAGTCACACACAGACAACCAGTACAATAGGGATGGAATGGTTTATGAAAACCTGTTGCTTCTTTTTTCTTCTTCTACTTTTCCTCATAGATGAAGTATTTACCCTCCAGAGCAGCAGGTGGTGGTGCTGCAGCCAAATTAAACAAAAAGAAGAAGAGGGGAAGCAGCATAGCCTGGTGTATCAGATAGTAGAAGGACAGACAGCAGATAGTCAGTGGTTGCGGAGACTTGTGTGGGTTTGGTGAGTGGGGAAGACCCAAAGTTAGAAGATGACCAGCAACACTTTATAGCTCTATAGTGAGGCTGCATTTAGTGACCTACGATGACGAAGGTAAGAAAGTTGTTAATGAAAGTGTGCAGCTCTATGATTAAAGCAGTGAAGTCATGACATAAAATCCCCGCCCACAAACACCTCAGCAACATGGTAATTCCTGCACTGTATAAAGAGCCTATGTAGAGCCTATGCTGCTTGGTAAAGATGTTCTCTCTCTCTATCAATGTCTCCTCTCTCTAGCCAGAATCTCACCTATGATTGTAACAATTTTCAGTTTTAAGCTGAAATGTGAATTATGTCCCATCCATAAAGTACAAGTACAACTATGTTGTTACTACATTTCAGTAGAAAATCTGGATATGTGCAGTTTACTGGAGTAATTATTTCTCACCTCTGTATTTCTTACTAAATATTTTCTTCTTAAAATCACTCAAATTGATTAATCAGTAATCAAAATAGGAGAACATGAATGTAATAATTGGCAACCAATCAGTTAACCATTGCAGCTCTAATTGAAACAATTTAATGATTAGTTGTTTGGGCAATGGGGCGACACGGTGGAGCAGTGGGTAGCACTGTTGCCTCACAGCAAGAAGGTCGCAGGTTCAAGACCGCCTTGGGCCTGGGTCTGGGACCTTTCTGTGTGGAGTTTGCATGTTCTCCCCGTGTCTGCGTGGGTTTTCACCGGGTACTCCGGCTTCCTCCCACAATACAAAACATGCTCAGGTTAATTGGCAAATCTAAATTGCCCATAGGTGTGAGTGTGTGTGTGAATGGTGTGTGAATGGTGTGTGTGCCCCACGATTGGCTGGCGACCATCTGGGGTGTATCCCCCTGCCTCTCGCCATAAATGCGCTGGGATAGGCTCCAGCAGACCCCTGCGACCCCGAAAGGGAATAAGCGGGATAGAAAATGGATGGATGGATGGATGTTTGGGCAATAAACCAGTGTAAAATGTTGATCACCGTTTCCCAAAGCTGAAGATTATAATTTGAACACTGACACTGTATCACAACATCTAGCCTTTTAACGAGAGATTTTACCGGATATTTTTGTGACATATTGACATGATAATTTTAACTCAAACCATTATAGTCTTTTCATCTTTACTCAGTGTTATGTGTGTCCAAACTTGAGTGTCACACCACTATTTTATTCTTGGGGATCAAAGTATATCTTTCTTACCAGGGTTAGTGTTTCTGGTTTAGTTGTGGTCCCACTATTCCTCTGTATTATAATCAGGACTCCCTATCCTCCCCCTCTGTATGTTCCTTCCAATGTTGTCTCATTCACTTGTTACACACCTTCTTAGTTCTAGTACCCACATTCCCTCCCAGGTTTACCACATGCATAAAAACACCCACACACGCACACAACCATACAACCACTTGCACAAAAACCGCCCACACTACTGATTTATAAATAGCCGGTGTCTGTATTTAAATAAATTTGGGTACATTTATATGCATGTGTATACTTGTCTATTCATAATTGCTGAGAAAACATTTGCATCTAATGTGTAACATGTGCCTTGTTGAAATTATCTGTACTCTGCAAAAATAATATATATATATATATATATATATATATATATATATATATATATATATATATTTATATATTGTGTTGTGTATTATGTGTGTGTTAATAAATGATTAATTATATCTCAAAGTAATGAACTTTATAATAACCAAATTCATCTGGAAGGTGTAGTATATATATATACTATACCTACATATATATACTACATATATGGTCTTTGTCAAGGCTTTTTTACATACAAATGATTATATTACCTACTTCAATTGTTAAATTATACAATACAGACAGGGTGCCTAATTATCTTCCAGTAGAGCTAAGTATTATTCATTAAAATTAGATAGAGAACTCCAGACAGAAGTTTTCAAACACTGTCTCCGAAAATAGAAATTGCATGGACTACACTGCTCTTCAATCTAAATAACGTCAGAATTAATAGATGGGTTTTAAATCAGCAAGATACTTGAGCTGCTTCTTCTCTTTATGCATTAATTATATCAAGCTATACTAATAAGCTCAGTAATTAAGGTGATTAGCATTATTTAGAAACTGGTAGTACGCCATCATACTTATCTTCCCATAAATCATGGCTGGTATTAATATGAACTCTGCCTCTTAGAACTCCTCCATAATGGAGTTCTTCCAGTAAAGGAGAGAAAAAAAGTTGTTCCTCCATTAATATGCAAATGTAGGAACATGTGCTCTAGAATTTCATGAAATCTCTACAAGAACAGCCTGCAGTGTGATGAGTATTCTGCAGTTTCTGTCTGCACAAGAATGTACAGGACTGTTTCTACATCAAGTAAAAGCAGGCCGACACATCCTGGAGCATTTTTTAAAAACATCCTCTTGGTCTCCAGGACATTACATGCAGAAATATACATGAAAAGTATCTGTATAACAAATAATATTATCAAGCAAAGTGTCCTGTACGTTGTTATATTGGAAATTTGAAGATACATCATGTAACAATTTCTAAAAACCACTGAGAAGTTTTAAAAACATTTTGTTTTAATACTTCACTTAGCATAAACTAAAAACATCTTATTTTTGTACTGTATATTTATGTGAGATAATTGCATCAGAAATTCATGAGATGCTAGTTAAAATACACATTTTAGTGCCTGCATTGTCAAAAATGTTTGATTTTGCAGTTATTTAGGTGAAGCCTTGATATACTAAGTTTAACTGGGCCTTTTTTGTTCTTACCTTTATGTTTTTGTTATAGTTTTGTTTAAAACAGGCAGGTTTGGTGTCTGAGTGGCATTCTATTCCACTGACTCATTGTTAATTCAGCACAATGGTCTTGTGTTATTTGAGTCTTTATTCAGTGCTTCTTTTCCTCCGTCAACATTGTTCTTGTATCAACTAGTTTTGAACAAGACATTTCATTTCCTCAGCAGGAGGAGGACCATACATTACACCACATCCTTACCTACTAGTGAATGTCTGGATGACGACAGCTGAGTTGACATGAGAACAACCTGTCACTCAAAGTCTGCCCAGATCAGATACAGGTTACATTGTGTTGTTATTTGGTCCAGACCCGAGTGTTGTTACTGAGTTTGTCTGCTTTAAGAGTAACTACACCAACATTCTTGTTGAGTATAAAGCTTCTATGTATGACTTCCCTCAGACAGAATAACACAGTACATGTCATTTATGCATCATCTTTTAAGCAGGAGAGTTGATCCGTGAGTTATAGCTGCTGTTTTTCATTCATTTTTTATCCATCCTGCCTTTCATAGTGAAGCCACTCGACCAGCTACATCACAGCTGACTCTCTCAAAGGGACACAAATGTACTTTGACTGTCAAAGGACTGTCAGCATGTGTCTAGGGAGCCGCTGGTGACACCAGTACTCTGCTCCCTTCAATTTTGTGTTTCTTGATTAAGCGTTATAGTATAACTTTACCAGTGTGTGTGTGTGTGTGTGTGTGTGTGTGTGTGTGTGTGTGTGTGTGTGTTTTCAATACAAATATAATATACCTTGCAGTTTTACTCTAGGTTTTTATATTTCTCTCTCAACAACACTGACATGAGCACCGGCCTATCTGTTATAATTGTGATGGTGAAGAGACTTCATTTACTTGATGTGATAACAGTTATTTACTCTTCAATCTATAGACTGCAGAAGCTACCTTAATCTCATTTTATTTACCAGTTTTCACTCCTTTCACATACCGTACCGATTACTCTCTCCTTAATTTGTTTGAGGATCAGGTCTGACAGTAACTTTTTGAAAAAAAACAGGAGTGCAAAAGAAAGTTTGTTTGTTTTTTTTTTTTTTTTTTACTTTGTAGGTTTAATGTGACTACTTAGATGACTTATAAGTGATATATCCCAATATATGATGCCATCTCATGTCTTGCTAACAGTCTTGCAATCTATAATCTATTTTGAGATTTGTTTTTTATATAAATAGTTTAAAACCTCCCACATTGTAAATGGATCATGGGCTTGTCACAGCACAGTGTACATGTTGTAATCAAGTAGATATCTTGAAATTGGCTTAAACTTTCATTTATTATTGTGAGAAAAAGTGTGAGGACACAAAGTTCCTGGGTAGAAACCTGTGTCTTTTGCCCCTGCTGCACAAAGCCAGGTCCAAAAAAGATTCAGCTTTTGGTAATAAGCTCATGGTCTATCATCCGTTCCCCAACAAATCTCTTTCCTCATGGATTGTTTCTGCATGAAACTCCTGGAAACAAATTTGAATTCTGCCTTGCATATTGCTGCAAACAGGATACATAGTCTGAGATAAAATAATAAGACAAATTAAAAACCTATAAAAAAGAGCAAATTGACCTAACTCAGGGGAAAAAATGTAAATAACTACCTGCCAATGGAATAACATAATTCTACTTAATGTTTTCCTTCTTAAGATTTAACTTATTGCAGTGTTTATTTCAGACCATGGTCAAGTGGAGGTTTCACACTGCACTAATTTTGGTTCGGATACAACTGAAAAGTCTAAATGTCCAGACCAAACTACGGTAGATATAAAGGGCTGAAAAGTGTGATCACTCTACGGTATTGGGTATTAGAGCAGAGTTGTGACTGGTCCACTCTGCTCTAATACCCAATATTATGACGGGGGGATCTTATTTATTTTCTGGTCAGATGAAGGTGTGAATGTGAATTCTACTCAGCTGCAAGAGTGTTAGTTTTCTGCTAATTCATATCAAAAATAGCTTATTAACACAATGCAGCTTTCAACAGTGAGAGCTTTCAAGCTTTCAAGTCGGTGGGCTAACATGTTTCGGTACGTCTTGCGGTGACCTCGTATAAGCCGAATCCATTGAGTTACGTCGTCCCCGGTCACATCATCATACTTCAAAAAGCCACAAACCAGAAATAAGTGCAGACGCCCGGCTGAGAAAAAAAGGTGGTCCCTTCATCCAGAGACGCTGCTCACACCTGCAGCCAGACAGCGAACTGACACTGTTAATGTCGTTACCGCACAAGATGAAACGAAAAGGAGGAAGGGAGGGAGGGAGGGAGGGAAGAGAGAGAGGAATCTAGTTCATAGAGATTTGTCTGTATTTCAATTTGCTGCATCTTGTCCTGTTCCATGGTGTGCAGTTTAAATGGAGGACTTTTATGATGCAAATGCAGGCAGGAGTGATAAATCTCTCCCCCTTGCTCCTCTCCTGGGCCCTCCTGATGCAAAAAGATATGTGTCCCCCCCCCCACCCGGTTTTCTCCCCACTGCAGCATTGCGTTACACTCGCCCCCAGGACACATGAAAAATGAATCAGGCCCAGGTGATACAGGGAGAGAGCGGAGAGGGAGAGATCCCAAAAAGTAATGTTTGACTTTCCTCAACAACTTCTAGGTCATGTTAATTTGGGAGAAATTATTCTGTTGATGTCATTGTCCATAGCTAAAATACTGGTTTTCAGCCTTTATTTGACATAAAATCTTCTGTGTTCAGCATTTCAATGATGGATTTATTTCCATCTATAAAAATAAATAAACACTCCTAAAATACTACCTACAATTGCAAAAAGGTATTGTTATGAAGTGATTATTTACATAAGTTGCTGTACAGTCTTCTATATTTATTTATATATATATATATATATATATATATATATATATATATAAATAGATCTGTATATATAATATATATTATAATATACAATATAATATATAATATCTGTCAAATTAAAGAAAAAAAAACTGTAAAAATGAATAAAGTTAATAAATGTTTTTATGGCAAATCAATAAAGATGAAAAAAAAAACCTGTTAGTTCTTCATCACTCCCTGAGTGGCACTCAGCTGTGCCGTCAAATTACAAATCAATCTTCATTTGCAGCTTCTAAATTCTGGATTCTGAATCAAACAACCATGTTTCATCCAGTAGTAGCTGCAGAGGGGTTCAGGCCTTTAAACACCACAAACAAAGACATACACATGCAGTCAACACAACAAAATACCATGAACACTATGTAGTAAGACAGCTGGCACAATATGTGTGTGCATATTATGGAGATCCTTGAATCTGGCATTATTTATAGAGCAGAAGAAACATCGATCCAGGGCAGGACCATGCAGCTGAAGTGTAACTAGTGACATTGGAGGGTCGTTACGCAGCGTGGACCACAGAAACCCCCCAATGGGCGTTCCTCTGGTGCCCATGCCGGGCTTCATGCTAACAGCTCCTCAGCTAATGAGTCAGGAAACTTCACCTCAGGCTGTTTCTGCTTTGTTTTTTACATTTGATTCACACGTCTGAAAAACATGTTGCTGCTGATTGTCTCAATGGAGCCAAGGACTATACAGTACATTGTTTTCACTGGGTGTATTTTATTTAAATTATTTTTATTTTACTATTTAAATTATTATCAACGGAACAGTTTTCAACAAACTGTGTGTGAGGTAAAACATTAAGGCCCTGCAGCTGCTGCTGACCAAGCTCCGGTCCATCAAATCACAATGACAAAGGGAAGTTGGGTCAGTGCAGGGCTGCTCCCCGACTGTCTGTGTATGCTTAGTGGGTTCAATTTATATGGTTTATATTACTTAATAGGGAGTTCATTTTTTTTAATAATGCTGTTTCCATCCAACATTTCTAATGCAATTTAAATTGCATCAGACAGATGATGATGATGATGATGATGCTGATGGAACACTTGAACCACACATGGTACATTCGTACTCTGGGTACACTGTTATATTTATATTTGGATATCAAGAGTTAGAGTAGACTTTGTTTCACTTTGTGAATAACAGCCACCTATCCTGCAATAATGCGATTTGTATTCATTCTATTAATTTTTTACAAGGGAAGGACTTAGCTGAAGGACAACACTGTGCCTACATTTTGACCAGTGTTGCTGTAGCTGTTGTACTCTGGTTAGATGCTGTAATACATGATGTTGTTACTGCTGCATTTAACTGTCTGTTGCATCGATAGAACAGTTGTCCGCTGTCATCATTCACCTGTTCTTATTGATAAGTTCAATCACTATATTGCTGTAAAAACAACTTTTCACTTCTAAGTTTCAAATTGTTATTAACAAACAGAATAGACAGCATCTAAATTTAATTATGTTTTGGAAACTGAAATGCGAGGCAGTATTTTACTTCATACTACTTCATAGATTTCTATAGATTCAAAAGAACAATATTGCTTAATATTTTACTGTATCTCTATTGTAGAATATGTTCAACAGAGAGTTGGATTTTTGAGTCAGTATTAAACACAAAAGTAGTGCAAATACAAATGGAATGTATTAAAAGCTACAAAGAGAGTAACTGAGCCACCCTATATTTGGTGAAAGTGCTGCAGGTCATGCTTCACAGCTGCTGCTCTTCCTCAGTGGAAGAGGAGGTAGAACAGGTGAAGGCTTTTTTATACCACAGCCCAGTCAACCCAGGAACATACAAACAGAACAAAATACCTATTTATTCAATTTATTAAGTAGACTAGTCCACACACTGAGTGAGAAACTAGGCAATGGGTTATATGAACTATTGGAAAATCCATCCACACCACATGGTAAAGATGTACTTAGTAATACATAGATACAAAGTTAAATCAGTGTCTTGAATCTGTCAAATATCCAATATCAAACCAATTCCACTGTGGTGCAGGGTACTGCCTACATGAACATTAATCGAGGCTGGAAGCTGTATTAGTTGTAACATGTGGCATCTCATTGGTTATGTGATGTCTGTAACCAGGACAGTCTGATAGAATTTGGTGTGAACCGGGACATTTCAGAGTCCCATAGGACCTTTGGTCAACCTACTTCAGTGACCCGTGTTGGCGGATTAATGAGAGAAATGCAGCTGAGATGTACGTATGTACGTACGATGTATGTCTGCTTCCTGCTGCTGCAGCCATGAATGTTTTAAACTAATGTAAACATGCAGAGAACACTATTATTCTTTGCCAACTATTATTCTTTGCCAACTCGCCCTGGGGGAACGTTATGTCTGATGCTGGCCAACTGGCTACAACTATATTAATCACTAAGAAAAAACTTACCATGTCTTGTTCAGAGAAAGGATTTCTAGACAACATTCCATAGAAGTCTTAACTTTCCAAAAAGCATTGTAAAATATTTTTTAGCAGTTTTTTTTTTTTTACTGCTACAATCTAAATTGCCGCAGATTGATGATGCATGCACAGTCATGATCTCGACCAATGTCATTCTGCTCAATGAATAATGCCGGTGAAGGGTGTTTCTGACAGTGGAGTCATGCTTTTGAAATCATATTTATACTGAAGAAGGTGAAATCATAAAATTTCATTTTGTGCTGTAATTCTTGATGTCGTAAATTTTCCTTTCATATTCTGATATGAAATATAAAATACACACACAATACCATTAATGTAAGACTGGACTTATACAAGAGTTTACAAATGTTGTTATTTAAGAATCTCCTTCATATGTATATGAGTATTAAAAATATGCACAGATCTCTACCATATGCACATGAATATTCTGACAGCTACTGGTATACTCTTGTCTTAATTTATGAAATTATTGATTTAGTTTCATCCATGCTATTTATACAAATTTGAATCAAGTCAAGGGGATTTTGGTTCTAATTTCCTCAGTTTGATATGCATTTGCTCATTTATTGCTCCTCTTCCTCCTCCTTAGATCTAACCTCACCCTTACCCTGCCAACTCCAGTTAGCCTCTCTCTCTCCTCTTTTCACGGCTGCTCACTCTTTCTGTTTTTCTCCAGTATCTCTTTTCAGGTCAGTGTCAGAGTTCTTTACAGTGTTTTCTCCTGGAGGTTTTTGCATATTGCAAAACTCTCTATTTGAATGTGACCCTGACCCATACCTTCAATCAGGATATCTGAGCATCTGCTGCAGAGGCCATGTCCTCAGCTTCTATCAGAGACAGTGGGGCATACATATATAATGCAACATAATATCATAACATCTCTTAGTAAGATTCCCATCCCATTGGATCAAGTAGGTGCAAAAAGCTGAGGTAACTAAAAAATTATTGGTAGCTAATTGCACAAACTATATTTCAATCATAATGAGGCATCAAAAAAATATACATATCAGTGATACTACGAGAACAATTAGAAGAAACTCATAAAGATTTCATTAACATTGTTAAGCTTCTATAAACTGTAAAAGCGTTCTTTTAAAAAGTGAAAAAGTTCTTTTCATCTTTTAAGCTAATTATAACTGTTCTCATTAACACTTGTAGTGTTTTAACGCAATGATGCTAATTAACATCTTATAAGGGCCTGATTACATATAAATGTGATTACAAGAACCTAAATGTAAAGTGTTTCTGAGGTATGCGTATTATGGATGAGCACAGTTCTGTCAAAAAGTCCTGAGGTTGCATCAGTGAGGTCACAAACACACAGCTGACCGAGTTAAACACATAAAGGTCACCTGAAATCTTTGTTGTTTATTACACAAAAAGTCTTGGAAAAGCATTTCATCAAATGCCATTCAGTAAATGTGTCTGTGTGCTGCTATTCCTCCCCAGGGGGAGGTGGTGGACGTTCAGTACGGCAGTGTGGAGGATCTGAGGAGAGTCCGCGGCAGCCCCAACCTCACCAACCACATCGCCCTGGTCAAGCTCGGCCAAACCCCCTTGCTCTACAAGGTAAGACCCAATCAGAGCGCTGCCGTTCTGCTCAAAGAAATATCACAAGTGTGGTTTAATGCTGTGCTCCAGATCCACCTGATACTATAATCCTGCAGCAAGCAAAATATACTGAGGACTACAATCTTTTGATCTGTAAAAATTGGTGCAAGGACTGACTCAGAAAATGATTTTCAGATAATAAGAGTGGGTTTAAAAACTGAGCTTCCAAAACTAATCCTGTTTTTTTTTCTTTAATATACATGCATCCAGATATAGCTCAGTGCCCTTTGAAGAGACTAAATACAGCTGTAAAGGAATTTATGCTGAACCAGGGCTGCCATATATGGCTGGTCATGCATCACCAATCCCTCTTATTTTTTGCCTTTAATTTATCATATCTGGGTCCTGCATCTGCATGTTTCCGGTGCAAAAAATAACATTAACAAAGCATTGATCAGTTTTGAGCATACAAAATAATTATGTGAATAAACCTCTTGACAAACTAAAATAACATCAAATGAAATTATAGAAAAAACAAAGTGGAAGAAAACTAGGGTACCCCAGTAAAATATGTCAATCTTCTTCTTCTCCTTTCCACTTTTTCCTTTGGGGGTTGCCAGAGCAAATCAGTGGCCTCCATCTAACCCTTTCTCCTGTGTCATCTTCTCACTACTCACCACAGTTTTCTACACCTTTCCTTTTCATGTTAGCTGAAACTCTTCTATCACACTTTTCACCACCCATTCCAGCCTGCCTGTACACACTCCTCCACCTCTTTTCTACACTCTCCCTCGCTATGGACTGTTTACCCTAAGTTCTTAAAATATCTCTTCTCACTGGAAGCTCACTCTTCCACTTGATTCCCCCTCAATCACATGCAGCCAACCTTCATTCCTCTCCTTTCCAGAATAGACCTCCACCTCTGTAACTTCTCCTCCACCTGTTTCCTGCTCTCGCTGCAGATCACAATGTCATCTGCAAACATAATCATCCATGGTGGTTCCTGTCCAACCTTGTCTGTCATCCTGTTCATCACCATAGTGAAGAAGTGGTTCATAGCTTATACCTGATGCAGTCACACCTCCACCTTATACTCCTCTGTCCCACCTACAGCACATCTAACATCTGTCTTACAGTCCTCATGCATGACCTCCACCTCTAACATATTCCCCCTGACCTTTAGATGTTCACCTATGGTACTCTTTTGGCATGACACCATACCACTAATCAAAAATGTTCCCTTCTTCCCTTACTCAAATTCTATTTCCTATAACTTCATTGTGTGGTTCATCAGTTTTATTCATCTGTAGTTGCTACAACTTTGCACATCTCCCTTGTTCTTAAAAATGGGCACCAGCACACTTAATCACTATCCTGCATCTTCTCACTTTCTAAGATCCGGTTGAACAACTCAATCAGAAACTGTACTGTCACCTCTTTCAGACACTGCCATACTTCCACAGGTCTTTTCCATTCTTCATTCACTTCAATGGCCTTCTCATTTCATCCTGACTGACCTTTGCTACTTCCTGGTCCAAAACAGTCACCTCTTCTATTCTTCATTCTCTCATCATTTTATACACCAACTATTCAAAGAACTCTTTCCATTTTCCCATCACACTACTGGCACCTGTCAACGCACTTCCATCCCTATCCTCAATCACCTTAACCTGCTGCAAGTCCTTCCCATCTCTGTCTCTTTGTCTTACAAACCTGTGTACACCAGTCTCTCCCTCCTTACTGTCCAACCTACAATACAAGGCACTTTTTGGGCCTTTGCTACCTCTACTTTCACCTTACGTTGCATCGCCCTGCACTCTTGTCCACTCAGTGTCCCACTCTCTGTATACACTCTTCTCCACCTCCTCATTCCATTTACCAAGTCTCCTTATCTACTTTATTTTCCTTCCAGATGACACACAAAGTACCTTCCTACATGGCTCCCTCATCATATTAGCTGTAGTTATGTTCATTCCAGTCATCTGGAAACACATCAAGAGAGCCCTGACCCTGTCTCAACTCCTTCCTAAAAGTCATGTAACACTCTTCCCTTTTAAGCTTTCACCATTTCATCCTCTGCTCTGCCTTTGCTCTCTTAATTTTGTTCACCACCAGAATCTTCCTACACACCACAATCCTATGATGTCTGCTACACTCTCGCCTACCATTATTTTGTAGTCACTGATCTCCTTCAGATTACACCATCTAAACAAGATGTTGTCTTCCTGTGTGCTCCTATCTCCAATCTTATAGGTCACCCTATGTTCCTGTCTCATCCAGAAGAAAGTATTCACTATAACCATTTACATCCTTTTGCAAAGTCAACCACCATTTGTCCTTTTGCGTTCCTCTCCTGGAAACCTGTCTATCACCTCCTCATCATCTCTGTTTCCTGCACCTCTGTATCAATGACAACTATCCCACTTCTAGGGATGCTTTGCACCCAGAGTTTCTCCATCTCCTCCAACTCATTTCCTACCTGTGAGGTATAACCATTAATAACATTGAACATCTAGCTTTGATTTCTAGCTTTTGTATCATCTGTAGTTAAACAGCACATATGGTGGTCGTTGTTAACTAAGGCCTCCACCGATTTGGTATGGAAGTCATAGATTTGATTTGCATGTTCAATTTGGCAAAAATTTAACATCGGATGCCCTTCCTGACACAACCCTATGTATTTTCCAGCACAATAAGATGCTGCTTTGTGCCCCATTGTGGCTACATTCAAGTACAATATGTAAACACTGATTCTAAAGCTAGAGTGAAGCTACTTTTATCATGTGGAAGCAGAAGGTCTAAAGCAGGGGTGTCAAACTCAGGTCCTGGAGGGCTGTGTGGGTCCAGGTTTTTATTAGTAGTATTAGTATAAAATTTGTATTTTCATTAGTAGAATCAGGTGTATTGCTGCCTGGTTGGAACAAAAACCTCCACCCTCAGGGCCCTCCAGGAAAGTTTGACACATGTGGTCTAAAGCATGGCCATCAACCCATATACAGGCCAGGCCTATAGTTCCAAATTCTGACTAGTCCCTCATCTTTTCATGGTAAAATTTCCTGTTGATTAGAATATGATGGGGAAATAGAAATTCCATAAATATCTACTTACATGTTAATTACTAACAAATTTATCTTCAATTTCCGTTCAGTTACACGTGTGAAGAATTATGCTTTTCTAGGTAATAAAATTGTACATTTAAAACAGCTCCTGACTAAAATGTGTGTTAGTTAACTAAAAACATTAAGTTAAATTAGGTGTGATGCTGTAATAACATTTTATTTAAAGCCTGACGTTAACAGCAGGGGATGAAATAAGAGTAAATTAGCTGAAGTTGAAACGACCAGACTGCAGCTGTAGTAGATTGTCATAGAGTTGATAGAGGAGGTAAAGCATCAGCTATATAAACATCTGTCATTACTGGTCCTGCATTAAAAATCCTGCTTGAGTAAAAGTACATACGTTTTGTCAGCAAATTGTACTCAAAATATCTAAAGTCAAACTTTTTGTTACTTTGAGATATATATATATATATATATATGCAGATTTTTTACTAAGTCCAATGGTTGGGTTGTCCCTTCAAAGGTTTAAAGGTTCAGGTTCAAAGTTCCAACACTAAATTGTTTTCACATTTTTGGACTTTTTCTCTAATCTTTGATATTTGTTAAAATACCATTTAAAAATTCATTAAAATAAAACGTGATTAGTTCCCGTAACCAGGAAGAAGAGGAGAGTTAGAGATTATGAATAATTTAAATCAATGGCCAGAATGGACAGAACTCAGGCTAAATAAATGATAACAGAAGAATATCACAAAGAGTAGAGAAGCTGACTGCTCACTTTTCTGTTTAGGTGATATTCAGTCACACCACACTGCTATGTGAAGCTGTGTGTATGTTAAGTGAAATTCTGAGGTGTAGGATCTACGATTCCTCCAGCTGAGCCTCCGCAGGTCCTGGGCGTCCATGGAGATTCCGCCATTGGCTACTTTCCAAGTTTTTTTTCATCAGTCTTATCCACTTCACTGTTTTCACCGTCCTGACATTTTGGTTGTATTGAAAACATGCTTGGTCACTCTGGGCAACCAGATGAAGACCCCTAACTACAACCCATCTCTTCAAAATTAAACTTATAAATAATTTTTATAATGACTACCTGTCTTGTTTATAGGTAGCATCTGTATTTTTTTAAGTCATTGATTAAATATATCATAATATAATAATGAATCAATCTTTCCATCGTGAATTTACTGTTTTTAAACTAAGCACATGTCTAAATTAGTTAGCAAGGAAGTTGCAGGTTCAGTTTCTTGGTCTGGGAACTTTCTGCTTTTTGCACATTGTCCCTGTGTCTGTATAGGTTCCCCAGCTTTTTCCCACAGTCCAAAAACATGCTGAGGTTGATTGGAGATTCAATAAGCGTGTATAGTAAATGACTGAGTGAATTTCTAAGGCTGCATTGAGAGGTAAATTACCGTCTGGATCCACAGCTATCAAACAAAGTGTCCTGTGTGTTTCATCATCGTCTTGCTGCACCTCCCCTGTTCAATTTTCCCCTCAGCTAGGGGAAAATTGTCTTCTTGGTGTCCTGACTGAATGGCAGAGCGAAATGAATTCACATGCAAGCCAGGTTGGATATACCCAGGCTACCATGGGAAAAATCTTGGTAGAGCTGTTGACAACTTCTAGGAGAAGTGAAATGTGAGTCTGTATCTTAAAACGACCTAGTCTGCCAGATAATTTTAGTGAAGTAGAAACTACAATATTTCCCTCTGAAACGTAGTGGCTGCAATGTACTCAAACGAAGTACAAGTACCTTAAAATAGTACTTAAGTACAGAGGAAATATACTTGCAGCTCTGGCAGGTTTTCATCCTCCTAGTGGAGCTGCTGGGTGGCAGCTTAGTGATAAATGGCGGGTTAATGAGACAGAACAGGGTAAATGGAGGTTATTTAAAAACAGGTAAGGAGCTGTTTAAAGAAGATCACCACACTGCATTTACATTTACAAACTCAGACTTTTTTTTTTTTTTTTTAATCTATTAAGTCAGATTTGTGTCACATGGGAACCAGCAAAAGGCAGCTGACCCACTTTCACTCCGCGACCACATCAGGGAGGGGGCCACGGGGGGGTTGGGGACAAACCCCGGACCCCTTGAGATATGCCCTGTCCATTCCAAACTAATAAAGAAATCTAAAATGTACTAGCTCTATTTTTTCCTTCCAAATATCATTTCATAAAAAAAAAAAAAACATTTCCCTCTACGGTAATTTTCATTTTTAGGTTACAGAACAAAACCTCACTCACAATTGGTTATTTGAACAGGGAGTGTGTTAGTCTGTGTCTTTTACCTTCAGGTAGCAAGGACAATGTTAAGTGCCTCCCTGCTCCCTCACAGTACATGTTGATGGATCTGCAGACAGCTGCAAGAACCTTCTTTAACCCACTTTAACAATGTGCACATCACAATCCATGATCAACTGAGAAGACATAGCAAAGCTGGTGCTCCGTGGTATCTGGCGGGTGGTGAGCACTACTATGTGGTTTTTTAGGTTTGAGCTTTTCTTTTGTGTTTTTATATTATTAGGAATAGAAATTTTGACATATTTTGCACTGACTTTTTCCACCCCCCTCCAAATGAGTAGACTGCCGACACACACATGACATTCTGGACACAGTGTGTGACACATTTGATCATGTGACCTCTGTAACATCTTCAAGCGTCAGAGTCTCAGAGGAATGATCAACCTTTACACATCAGTGTGGAAGAATGATTGATGAACCTCTTTCTCTCAAGAACAAATGTGAGTGTGACGGTGACTGCAGGCTTTATTGGTCAGTGATACCAGGATGTTCTTATGATGCATACATGTTTGCTTTATTAAGTATTACCAATAAGTAAACCTGATCCTTATAAAAGCCAACATTATGTTATACCTTTTTTTGTCAGCTGTGTGTGTCTTCTGTTTTTTGAGGGAAGTTGTGCGAAAGCGTGACTTCTTGCATGTGATTGTATGTTTTGACATTGCGTGCTGTGTACATGCATTAAAATCTCTGCACGCATGTGTCATCTCTTCCATGTATATGTGTGTGTGATTATGTGTGTGTGTGTGTATGTGTGTGTGTGTGTTTGTGTGTGTGTGTGTGTGTGTGTGTGTGTGCTTTCGTTCTCCAGTGAAGGACAACTATGAGATGAGCAGAGAATGACCGTGGCTGATGTCACATATTCAATAAAATAGGCATCTAAGCTCATAAAAAACAAGGACACTACACAGACAATAATTAAATACTGTGCACAGTGCAGTTGTGGCTCACTTCCTCCCACAAATATCTGCTCTGTTTTTACAGTATGCTGGCGAATACAAAGCAGCACATTATCACCTTTGATTTTTTCAGGAAAAGCAATCAACGACTTACATGGAAAACAATCCACTATATGAGCAATAATTATTAATATTACATTAGTCTTATATAGCACTTTTTGGACACTCAAGGCTGCTTCGCGGAAAACAAGATAAACAAAACAGAAAAGAGGATTAAGAAAAGGCAGTCTAAATGAATTAAAAATTGAAGTTCTAGAGAGACTCTGAGGTGAGGGACAGTGTTGGAGGACGTTGGTGAGGTACAGATATGGAGATTATGGAGGGATCTGTAACACCTAGGTTGTGTAAATTAAGGAGAGATTTAATTCATTTTTAATTAAAATGTATTTATTTTTTTTATTGCTGTTAAGTTTTAGAAAGTTATTGTCAGTGAAAATGAAGGAAATAAAAATATCTTCCTTTCTTTTTTGCTGATTAATATCACACAACATGGATGAAAAGTGGTAGCATCTGCTAGGAATCTAACCAACACATCCTGATAATGACTCACACTGATGGACAAGTAAACTGCAGCAACAACAGAGTGTTAATGCAACGTCACAGGCAGTGGAGCAAAGAATTAATAATTGAGACAGGCAAGTTCACCATCAACAGTATCTGTATCTGTAGCTATAGCTATACTTGGAAGGGGTGGGGCTTAAACCAAAAGTGGGTGGAGTTAAAGTGTGGGCTCACTGGAAGGTGATATTTTAATTCTGCAATGGATGTGGGTTGTTTAAAAGTTTCTAGATTTATTGTTTATTAAGAAACTGCTTACAGACTGTAATGGCATATTTTTACATCAGATTAATGTGCTTGATCACACAATTTAAGTTCACAAGATTTCTTACATGAAGACTTTTTACATGAATAAACGTCGGTGAATCTGTAAACCCAACACATGCACAATTAAATATTTCAACTCAACTTTTTTCATTGATTACAAACATCTTCAAAAATTACTTTAAGAAATGATGGTAAATGTCTAGTACACACAATGCTAGATTCATCCAGTTTTCATTTTTTACTGCCAAGATCACTTTTTTGTGCCCTTGATCACTTGACCACACTTGATTTAGTCATATTATTGATTGAAAAAAGTACAAAAAGCAAAATCACTGAGTGAAAAGGGGATTTTATTAAAGTCAACAGGACCACATTCCTGTTTAATTTTAACTATGAATCAAACACCACAACTGTTTCTGCCACTGGACAGTTGACAGTATGGTGGATGTGAAAAGTCTACACACCACTGGTAAATGCTAGGTTTTTGTGATATTTAAAAAAAAAAATGACACAAGATATATAATTCTACAACTTTTTAACCTTAAATGCAAACTGTAACCAGTTTAATTAAAAAAAATGTATAAATTTGCACACCCTTAAACTAATATTTTGTTGCAGCACTTTTGGCTTTTATTACAGTACTCTGTCTTTCTGGGTAGGAGTCTATCAGTGTGGCACAGCTTCATGTGGTAATATTTGTCTACTTTTCTTTATAAAACCTGTCCAAACCTGAGAGATGTGGAGGGTATCTGCTCTAATCAGCCCTCTCTGGTCCATTCCAAAACATCAGTCTAATCCTGGTGAAGCCTTCCGCTATTGATTTGGATGTGTGCTTTGGGTCATTGTTGTGCTGAAGGATTAAGTTCCTCGTCGTTCTAACAGAAACCTGAAGGTTTTGTGCAAGCACTGACTGGTATTGGGAACTGTTCAGGATTCCCTCTATCCTGACTAAGAAAAACAGCCTAAAGCTCGATACTGCCACCACCGTGCTTCACTGTAGATATGCTGTTCTTCTGGTTGCTGTCAGCAGCAACATTGAAGGCTTCCCCGCTGACCGAAGTTTTCTACTTGTCTTCTCATCACCATCCTGTATGCCATAATTTCTCCACTTGATGATAACTGTCTTTACTGTGTTTCATGGTATATTTAAGTCTTTGGAATTTGTTTTTGTATCCTTCACATAACTGATATCTTTAAACAATGAGACCTTCTGATGTGTTAGAAGCTCTCTGTGGACCAGGGCTTACGCTGGGAGACGTGTTACAAAAACGTCAGGGAAGAGCCTCCTAGAAGAGCTGAACTTTATTTTGGGTTAATAAGAGGCAGTTTAATTGGTGAAACAGGTGTGCGCTGACTCCAATTTATTGGCTGAATTTGAATGTAATTGGTTACATCCAAACACAGCCACATTATAAGAGGATTTGTACACTTTTAGAATGTCATTATCATTATTTTTTTGAACCTCCCTGAAAGATTATAGTTTGTTCTTTAGTTGCATTGTTCAAGTTAGGTCACATTCAAGGTGGAAAATGTCGCAAAATTATTCATTTTTATCTCTATCTATTTTTTTTAAATCACAAAAATCTGGCATTTTAACAGGTAACAGTGTACACGTTTTGCCTGTGTGTTTTTACTTGTGTGTAGCTATCCCTGCTGTCGGAGCTGGGATTCGGAGGTGTTCTGCTGTACGTGGACCCCTGCGACGCCCCCCCCGGCCGCCACATCTGGCACCAAGCCTTCAGAGTCACACTCAACCCCGGTGGGAACCCAGCGACTGGTGAGTGTTGGAACTCACTGAGTGTGATGTGTTTGTGTGTAAAATACACCGTCGTCAAGTGTGTGTCAGTGCTTCAGCTTAATGAAATAAACTTAGCAATAATCCAAAACAACTACAGTATATATATATATATATATATATATATATATATATATATATATATATATATATATATATATATATATATATATATATATATATATATATATAATACTGAAATAGTAATACTGAAATAGGATGCTATATACTTTATATGTATTTTTTGTTGGTTGGCCAAAGCGGTTAAAAAGACATGCAAATTTTATTTGAGAAGAAACGGTTCAAACTACTGTTTGAGGTCTAAAGCCAGAGAGGAGACGGGGTAAATTTTGAAAGTTTTGAGAATTGTGGACAAAAAAGAGAAATCATTAGAACCTGGGTTTACATTTGCAACCTTAACAAAATATTTATTAAGCTTGAATGTAACACAATAATTCAAATAGCATGATTTTGCATCCAGCATGTTCTTATGGTTATGAGAAGTTCTCCTCAGGGTTTCAGGGACTCTGCAGGTGGGTCGTTATGCATCCTGAAAAAGTTTCCGCAGATCTACTTGTGTAGATTTCGCTACCTCAGCTGCTTCCGTCTCCTCGAGTAATCCAGACTGACTGGATGCTGCAGACGACAAACCTCCCTGATGGTGCTGCATAATGAATCTTAACAGCTGAAGTGCCTAAAAAAGTTTACACAGGACTGTGCATCTCTCACTTCAAGGTTTAAGGGACTAACTGACTTATACCAGCACAACACAAACCACACAACACCTGCAGCAGGACATCTGGGGCAATATCACCACAAAACTCCAGATCTAATTTCTATATAAAGTTTCTTACATAAAAACTGTATATAACAGTAAATTGCATACTCTATAACACAGGCATCCCCAAACTTTTTCCTGTAAGGGCCACATAACTTTTCCCTTCTCTGATGAGGGGCCGGGGTCAGTTTGTAACAGAAAAAGTGCGACGATTGCAGGAGTGCTTACATGTATATATATATTTTTTTTCCAGAAAGCCACAACCAAATAACCCTTTCTGGATTCTTCACAGAACAAGTCAGAAAATAAATAATAAAATAAAATAAATAAATAAACACTATTTATGAAATAAATAATAACCAAATAAGTCATTACTGTATTTAACACACATAAGGCACACCTAACTACAGGGTGCATGTTTTATATACAGTTATATATAAAAGGATATATACAAAAATAGAGCGTGAGCAAAACTGAGTTTGGTCGTGCTTTATTTAAGTATTGATTACAAAGTACTAACATTTTTTAATCATCGCGCATATGGTAAAACACACGGATAAAACAAGCACACAAGCGTGCGTATTTAAAAATAGAGCGAGGTAATGTCATCAATCAAACAATGAAAGTCCTCATCCTCTGTTTATGATTCCAACAGCAGCTAAATCTCCATCAAACATGCCAGGTTCACTTTCTTTACTTTCAGTGTGGTGCAGCTCTGCGAAAATGATGCGTTATAATCCGTTGGAAGTTGCTGCACCACCGTAGTCCTGGTCCGGATGAAAAAATTGCACCGTTTTATGAAACAAAAGCACCAAGACTGAAATCTTCAATTTTCACTTCTTCTGCTAGCTTTACTGCTTTTAATTGAATGGTGACGTTGGAATGCTTCTCCCACTCGCTCTTTGCTTGATGATCCACTGCTCGATGATCCACTGATCGAGTATTTCCTCCAACTCGGGCCACCTCCCCTTTTGTCAGCAGAACTCAGGTGTGTCTTTTTATTATTTTTTTTATTTACAATATGGATACAAAAATAAAAAAAATAAACAAATCAATTGGATTTAAAGAGTACAAACAACATTTCTACTTTTGCAAAATCTACACAGTGGATTTGAGTATTTTTAAACCCATAATAAAAAAATAACTTCATTGTTACGACAAATTTCAAGCAGAGCTCAGTTAATCTCTTTGGAACGTGGACAGCACCTGAAACTTACTCACATCTCCCCCCTTGGCCTCAGGCAGAGGACGTGATGTATCCCTGTGACTATATTCTACTGTATTTAAATCACCATCCCGGGATGGCTGACCCCTCCAACCCCCAGTCTTGTCCCCACTTCCTGTTTCACTGCCTGGTCTGGTCAATGGGGACGTGTCATTACCACTGAAGTATCGTTAGTCCTTGTAAGAGTCTCAGTACCACAGTGGCAAGACCCAGTAGATCCCTGCCAGATGTCTGGACTGCTGTGTGTGTGTGTGTGTGTGTGTGTGTGTGTGTGTGTGTGTGTGTGTGTGTGTGTGTGTGAGACAGATGCTGGCTGCCTGGTCTCTCGCCAGTTGCAGTGCTCCCAGGTCCCCGGTGCTAATACAGCTCAGAAGAACAGAAGATGTGAAAGGACACCTCATTACTCATATCAACCGTACATTATTCAGCTGCCAGACACTGTTTAAATCTCTGCTTTATTTACTGCTCAACAATTTAATAATTAATGATGCTGTAAATGATAATCACGATTCTAAACCCTAACACAGAGTTTCACAAAAAACGGGCCTGACACTCTCAGACAGAAAATGCATCAGATTTCTTGTTTGTGGGTTAGTATTCATCATTGATTTGTTTTTTCTTCTGCTCTGCCTCTTCTCAGACTGACTCAGAACGAGCAGCATCAGCAGAAATGGCAATACCATAAACTTAAGTTCAATTAATTGTGCCGTAGATGAAATGCTAGATGAGATACAGATGAGATAGTGAACAGAATACTCAGATACTTTACTTGAGTAAAAGTAGAAATATTAAAAAAAAAAAAAAAAGAAAAAGAAGAATTATGAGCAAAATGTCCTTAAAGCATTTAAATGTTTCAGTTTATGGATGTGGAGACAATTTGAGATAATTTGGGTGGATTAATAATAATAGCACTGCATCAAAAATGTTAGGCAGCTTTTACAGAAAGTGCAATTTAATCAAATATATATTTGATAATATTATTATAGATGTATTTTATGTCAAATATTAAATTCTGACAAATAACCAAAGCTGTTAGTTTAAGGAGAAATTACAGTAATTCTCTGAAATGTGGAGGACAGAAGTATAAAGTGGCATCAAATGGAAATAAAGTGAAATTACTTATAAATTCTATAGACGTACATATAGTACTTGAGTTAATGTAATATGTGACATGCAAATACATACAGAAATAGATTAACAGGATGTTTTCACACTTCTTAGTCTCTCTCGTCTAACTCAGGCATCACAGATGGTCGACTGTCACTCACTATCATCCAATCTGTTCCGTCACTGCAAATATTTCCTGTCCGGCCTCTCAGACATATGCTTTCATAAAGTGTATAATCAATACACTCCATACATATACAGCCACTCCATGTCGCTGCACAGCTGGAGCAGCTTTCATAAGCCACTTGCAATTGAATAGCCACTAGTTGTGACTTTAATGGTATTTTCATTTAAAGGCCAGATAATATTCAGAGAAAAAAAAGCGCAACACTGAATCATAAATCAACAGTTAAATGCAAAAATGAGCTTTTTATTGTATTTTTTTCTTTTTATTACGGGTTAAAAGATAACATGAGATTTAGTTGAAATATGAATCATTAATTTATTTATGCAATTTTTTTCATTATGTCTTCCAGCCATGTCACAACTCCCTAAGTTTCCTTTTGTTTCTTTGTGAGGATCAGGATCAGCTCCTTCCCAGTCTGAGGGCATCAAATATTTTACTTTTTTTCAACTCCACGGGGTCATTTTTTATGCACAGGTTTGTCACTCTTGTTTTCGGTCCTTTGTATTTTCTCCTTTCATGTTGCTTCCTATCGCTCAGAGATACTAGCTCTGTGTGCTGCGAGAAAGAGTGTGTTCCTACAGATATGCTGGACTGAATGTGAAGAGGAACATCACTGTGTCTCACGGTGGTGTGATACAGAACATGAAGGTGGTTGATGCTCGAAACACACACACACACACACACACACACACACACACACACACACACACACACACACACACACACACACACAGCAATCTTCAACAATTTACTGAAATGTAGGCCATTTTTCCACACTTCATGTGCACTTACATTGCAAGAGCTGAGGTGTTTCCTGCTGTTACCTGTGACAGTTTAAGCTGTTGCGTTGCACCTGTTCGGCTTAAGATGAAACACTTTTTTACTTTCGGGCCCTCTGTTTTCAAGAGCTCAAAAACACGTTCATCTCTCCGTGGTGTTTACAGCACCTCCACGATCGAATGGAGAAATGAGAGAGAATGTCAGAGTGCTCCCCCGGTGGAAGTGCTGTTAGAGTAAATGTAATTCCAGTTTTTTTTTTTTTTTGTGCCAGCACTCTGTACAATGTTCCCCAGACTTTCCACTCCTCTCCGTTTATTTGTTGTTTCCCTCTCCTCCTCCTCCTCCCCCAGCTTGTTAATTTCCCTGTTCCCTGTAGCGCTGTGTGACTGCTGTGTTGTCATTCCTGCCTGTACGCTGCCTGCTGAGGCCGCCGCAGTCTCTGATATCTCATACATGCATCTCTCTAGCTCCCTTTCTGTACGCTATGTATATATTCATGTTAGTGTGTATGGCTGCGGGTTGTCGGAGTGTGCGTGTGTGAGTCTTGTTTGAGAAGAGCCGTGTTTTTCGCATGCATAACAAACCAAGATGAAACAAGTGTGACCGCGTTTGTGCATTTGCGCCTTTCTAGTCCTCTGATCACTCCCCTGACTTCATAAAACATGCTGATGCCCCCCTGCCATGCAAGGTGCTCCATCTGAACACTGCATGCTCATGAAACACTTCTTAGGATGTTTTAGGGGAAAATTCTGCATTTTTTTTCTGAATAATCTTACAAATGCTTAGCATTTGTTTAGGGTGTTGATGTGCATTGTTGCTATGGTAAATTCTATGGATTCTGCCTTATAAGGTTCCCTTGAGACTGTTCTGATGTTACCTGTGCAACTTTGCAAATTTTTGCATCTAACCAACAACAAATTTGCCACCTCCACCTTTGGACAGTTATCACCATATCTAGAAAACATGTTGATAGATGTCAATGTTTCTATCCTATTTTTGGGCTTAATTCATTCCAAGGACTACTTCAATTTGAGAGAATACATTGCTTTCTATTTCATGTCCCAGAGCAGTGGGTAGCAGTGTTTCCTCACAGCAAGTGACTGTGTGTGTTCTCCACCTTCCTCCCACAGTATTAAAACATGCTAGAAATTGCTTACAGGTATGAGTGTGTGTGTGCTCCATGATAGGCTGGTACCTGTCTAGGGGTGTATCCTGCCTCTCTCCTATAATGTGCTGGGTTTGGCTTCACCTGACCTCTGTGACCCTAATGAGAAATAAGCAGGTATAGAAAATGGCATTTTTGAAAATGATTTTTTTATCAAGCAAAAACATATAGTCTGGACCTGTCCTGTGAACAGTAGAAATTTGTGAAATAGTTTCAAAGAGTAACTCAGCTCACCTCAAAACAAGCCAAGGACACCACATGGTTAAATAAGAGTGTATACATATAAATATGTAGTGTTTTTTCTTAATTCACAGAAGCCCTTTTTTTTTTTTGCCGAGGAAGATATGTTTTAGCCAGCATCTGGCTGGCTGTCTTTGTTGTTTGTCTTTTTGTTTCTTAGCAGAATATCTCAAAAAAAAAAAAAAAAAAAAGTTTTGGCTGGACTTTAAAATCTTCAGCAAATGTTCGTAGCTAAAAAAAAAAACGTTGTTTGGTACCATTGTGGGAAATGGACCTTTTCCAGGGCCACCTGGTGGTGATATCTGGCACCTGCATAGCTTGTTTCCTTTACACACTCCACCAGAGACACTTACAATGACTTACTATACTTTGATGCCTACTATTCCACAATAGTGCAATATGACAACAATGTTGTGTTTGGCGGAAGTCTGCACTCACTACTTTTCTAGTTCGATATTCCATCCATCCATCCATCCATCCATTTTCTATCTATATTCCCTTTCGGGGTCGCAGGGGTCTGCTGGAGCCTATCCCAGCGCATTTTATGGCGAGAGGCAGGGGGATACACCCCAGATGGTCGCCAGCCAATCGTGGGGCACACACACCATTCACACACCATTCACACACACACTCACACCTATGGGCAATTTAGATTTGCCAATTAACCTGAGCATGTTTTGTATTGTGGGAGGAAGCCGGAGTACCCGGTGAAAACCCACGCAAACACGGGGAGAACATGCAAACTCCACACAGAAAGGTCCCAGACCCAGGCCCCAAGGCGGTCTTGAACCTGCGACCTTCTTGCTGTGAGGCAACAGTGCTACCCACTGCTCCACCGTGTCGCCCTAGTTCGATATTGTTTTGTTGAAAAAGCATTACCACGAAGCATTGTGTTAAGGTTTTTTTTTTTTTTTCCTTTTAACTTCCTTTATGTTGGCTGAGTTTCCCGTGTATGTGAATGAAATGCTTGATGTCAGGACATCTCCTGGCACCATGTGAAATAAAAAGAAAACAAAAGTTAGATGCAGGCGCCATCGCAACGTGCAGAGCGGCGCGTACGCCAAAAGAAACAAATCAAGTCGGCCGCAGAGCCCGCTGTGTTTGTTAGATATCATCAGCAGGTGTTGGCTGTCACGTTTACTCCGTGTTGCTCCAGCATTCATCTAGACTGATATTCAGCACGTCACAGCAGCATTGTTCACTCTCGGAAGGGAGGAAACAGCTCTGATCACTTGACCTGTAACTACTTTAACACTTAGAGGTGTCAAAGTCTTAAGTAAGTAATAATTATAAAGCAATAAAAATACTTCTGTAGATGCCGAAGTATTAACTTAAGCTTTATAGTCAATTGAAAGTGTAAAAGTTCTGGTTTCAAAACTACTTAAACTATAATGAAAAAAATAGCTTGCCTGTCAGTCAAAAAGTAAGCTGTGATTATTTTTGGAGTATATGTGGTGTGTTATCCCATTTGAATCTATTTGACAGCCTTTAACTGCAAATATATAGGATGTCATCACTTTTTAGCAATGGAAAAAAATGCTTTTATGCATGGTATTGTCCTGAAAAAAATGACTGGATTGGTTATTAAGGGCAGAGAGCACGTCAAATAATGCACTTTCTGGCAGATAATCACGTTTTGTCTCAAAAGCTGTCATGAAAACAAACTGGAATAAAAAAGGATTTTTTTTTTATGTAAAAATGTAGAAAGAGATACAGGTAATAGATAATTGTGTGAATTGTAGAAAAAAATACATGGCAGAAAAACAATTACTCCAGTAAAGTATAGATGTACTAAATTAAAAGTAATTAATTTTAATTAAAAAGTATTTGTATTAAGTTACTTGCCATCTCTGACTATAACTGATATTTCTGTCTCTGGACAGTGAACTCAACATGGCAAGAAAAATAAAATGCTCTGCTGTGTTTTTCATTCAATTTTCACATTTTCTTTTGCTATTGTCAGTCTTCATTCAGATTTCATTACATTCCCGTCTGAGCCTCCTGGCACTTCATAACGAGGGATGTGGGAAAAAAACAAAAAAAAACCCAAAACCTGTTTGTTTTTAGGTGCTGTTGAGAAAATGAAAATTGATCCAGGAAGTGATATTGAGTAATACAGCTGTGGGTTAGCAGGCTTATCTGAAGAACGGTGGCCGCAGTGCTGTCATTCAAATGAATGTGTGAACGCAGCCTTCTTCACATTCCTGTGGAGTAATGGTGATTGTGTTGACTGACACACAGTAATATATCACTGTCTCGTGGTTTGAATTGCTTCTCTTTCCGAAGCACCGGAAGGGTGAGGGAGGTCCTCGGGGTGCAGCATCATTAGAGGTGCACATTCCGTTTTTTTTGGACATGTTTGGGTCGATTAAAACAATGAAAGTCATGTTTCAGACTCACCTGAGGCCCCTGGACCTCATGCGGGAAGCAATATTCAATCACATTCCCTCTTTATTTCTGTTGTTATCCGCCATTTGTTCTGATTTTATTAGCACCATTGATTTCAGGGATTCACACACCTTTTCTTTATTGTCAAATGCAGGAAAACACATATTATAAACATCTGTGAATATTATGTAATCACTGATCGCTTTATCTTCCTAATTAAGACTAAAGCACCGCTGGATAGTGTTGATTTTAAAGTGCAGCTTGAACCTGCAAAACGAGGCGTCTATAAATGACATTTTGTGTTAACACATTCCCAGCGTCACTCATGTCGTGCCTGCTGTTTTTTTGATGCTCCTCTAAAGGCTGCAGACGCTGTGGAAAATCAGATTTTTACTTACTTTACAAGCATTTTCTTTTAATTCTCTTCTTTTATTGAAGGTTTTATACAGAGGCAGAACAGACAAGCAAAAAAAATGAACAGTTCATGTTTTAATTCATTTAACAATATGGTGTTTCTTTTTATAGATTTTTTTTTTAATCTGTCAATCAAATTCCACAACAGAACAGCTGCCTTTATATAGTGTTCAGAGACATTACTTACGCTATAACGATTGGACACATCCCTCCAGTTTATGATAAAGTGGGATCCATTTTCAGCACACCTGGGCTATTTGAATTTGAATAGTTACATACTTTTTTGTGCATCTGGAGTCAACATATTTTTTAACCTAACAGAAAATTGAGAGAATGTTGCTTTCGAGTTTTCTCATTTTTTTGAAAAAACATCGTTCTGCCAGCATCCTCCTACATACAGTATAATGTGTGTTTTTGTACTAGTATTTTTCTACAGCTGCCATGTTTGTCCCCTTGCTGATTAATGAGAGCTGCTGGTCATTAGCTTGTTATTGCTCTCTGTATGTGTTATCTTTGATATAATACACCACCCGTACGCATGCGGCTGTGATTGCATAATTGTGTTAACCTTTAACATGAACCACCATCCTCGCTGCTCCTCCGATGTAGCCGGAGTAGCGAACAGGAAAAAAACATTTCCTGTGTGTTAATATTTGAACTGGTCGAAGTGCGTCTTTCCCTGGGTCCCCTGGGATATTTAGAAACCTCCGCTGGATTCATATGAGCCCAGTGAATGGAAAACGCAGCCATTAGCATATTGATTTAAATAGGATGCTATAGAACATAAATTTCTACGCTTTGAATGGACAATCATAACTATGGTAATGTGAACGGAGCAATGGTCGGTCCAGGGTGTCAGAATGATTAGAGGGTCTTTGCAGTGGGTTCCTCTGCTGAAGGAGGAACACAATAGATATTTCTATAGTCAAACCTCCATGCATGATGGATTGTTTTCCAGAAAGTTTTTTTTTGTCTTTTTAAGGATTTTTGAGTTAATCAGATCATTTAGAAATATAACATAGAGCCTCTGAATTCATGCACTGGGGTTATTCTGTGGGACCAGGTGGGTTGGATCATCAAAATTAACATTCTGAAGATCCAGAAGATCGGCTGTTATAGTCTAGGTTCATACAGTAAATCCTGAGTTCCGTCAGAGTTGTCTTTATTCAGGGGGAAACTAGCTTAAAGCTATAATCTAGTATAAAGTATCTTTACTCAGTAGAGTTCAATGTATTTTGTGTATGGCCCCTGACAAATAAAACTGAATAATTTGAAAAAAAAACTGAATTGCATGGCACAAGATAATAACTTAACTACATGCATGGTCAGTTATCTTCATTAGCTTTACCTTTTTATTTTTGGGCCTTCAGTGGCTCTCTAATATACTATATTGGGCAAGGATTCACTTTAAGTGACATCCCATTCCTAGTTAGTTTCCTTTACTGCAACATTCATACTCCTTTCACTGGAACTGAGGGGCCAAGTCTAGGTCCTGAAAAACATCCCATACCATAATCCCCCCCTCCACCAAATTTTACACTTGGCACAATGTAGTGTCATGGTGGCATACTTTACTCCACTGCATGCCACACATTGCATTTTACTTAGTGATGTACGGCTTGGATGCATCTGCTTGGCCATACAAACCCATTACATGAAGATCTGAGCTCTGGTCCTGAGCCGATCTGAAGGCCACATGAAGTTTGAAGGTCTGTACCGATGGACTCTGCAGAAAGTTGGTGACCTTGTTGCATTATGTTCTCAGCATCTGCTGATCTTTCTCCATCAGTTTACATGGTCTACCACTTGCTGTCTTTCCCAAACACTCCCACTTTTTTATAGTACAGCTGTCAGTTGACTGTAGTATATTTAAAACCTACTGGAGCACCTCTGGAGAGACCTAAAAAATACCATATCTAGGTGTGAAATGGAAATGGCTGCAATATAATAAAGAGTGAAAAATGCAAGGCGGTCTGTATATATATATATAAAGATACACACACATATATAAAACTATACACACATTGGTGCTGGGAATATTACCAGCTGTGATCAATCTAGAAACCTTTATTTGTTAATTTTACTTTTCGCCAATTAATCATACAGTGTTTGACCCAAACTTTATAGTTCCACTGATGTTTACTAAAATGCTTTGAGAACAGCAGTTTCCCTCCCTCGCTCCTACAGACAATCATTTAACCATGACTGAGGAGACCTTGCTTGCTGCGCTGGGTGGAAATTTCATTTTAAAAAGCTTCCAGATGGGAAGATATTGCACATATTGTTGTGATGAACTATCCACTGAAGCACAACACGTCTGAAGTAATATCTTCAGGCAAACCACATATTTGCAGATGAGTAATCATGATTAATTACAGGATATTATTACAATTAACTTGATTCATTTTTTTGTAATTGACTTTCAGCACTAATATATGTGATTATTTATATGCCATGGTCTGGGTGAATACTATTTTCTGATTATGCCTCCAAACTGTTTCATGGACACACAGTTTGGCTCAAGATTAATCACCTGTTCTCTATTCATTCGCTAAAGCACAGCTGTCAAACTTGTAATCGACTGTGGCAGCAGAGCTGGGTTATCAACAAGATAATGTAACAAGTGGAGTGGGACAGGAAACACACCCACATAAAAATGCTAAAATTTAGATCCAAAATATGCAGGGTGCTCTTGATAATCCAAAATGAAGATGGGACAAGCAAGGAAATAATTGATGTTTTGACCTCTGATGGTCCTCCTTCTGGAAAAACAGGAGTGTGATCTCATCTGTTGAGGTCTTGAATGCAAAAGTAAACTATTGCTCAACTTCTGTTTTTTTTTTTGTTTTTTTGGGTGTGATCACTTTAACAACACAGTTCAGGAACAGTGACAGAAATAAAATTATGTCCATGGAGCTATAGACAGCTGCTGTGGTGAAGATAGTTAATGGGATAGTTCAGCATTTGTTTAAAATTCACCGATCATCATAATTCCTTTAGTCGTAGCAATAGGTGCTTTAGCTTTTTTTGTCCATACTAGTGATTTTCTCAGCTATTACTACACAGCTAATGGTATTTTTTGGTTTCCCTCATCAAACTCAGCAAGTACAGAATCCAGCAATTCCCAAAGTTGGGACCTAATCATTCACTATATGAGACAATAACTGTAACATCAAAACACATAAGGCAAATACTCAGGACTACTTTATTCAGTAAACCAGAGGGCAGAGTGATACAGCATGTGAACTCAGGGAGTGCTGGCCATGAATTGATTAAGTGACACAAGAAGCTGCACTAAACTTCTGAGATCAGTGTGAAGTCCGGCTCTCCATTCACCTTGAAAACAGTTCTGTCTCATATTGTTTTGTTATTATCTCATAATGTGGTGAATGTGCAGGTCACAACTCATACCACACAGCATTTAAGACATCATTTTGGAGTTAGTGGATTGTGTATTTCAAATTCCATTAGCTGCACAGGAGTAGCTGAGCAGCTCAAGGGTGTGCTCAGCTGGTCTGGAAACAGCTTGTATTGACAAGAAAGGTACACCTTTTGCTATGAATCGTGACGATGGGCGAATTTTTGAAAAAATTGAACTATCCCTTTGACCTGATGTCTCACACAAATAAAAAATCTGTGGTAGCACTCATATATATTTATTGAAAATGAGCGGTATATAGTAGCAAAAAGCCAAATAACAGTTATATGACAGGTGAAACCAACTGAAACCAACAACAAAAATGTTTGTTTTTGTGGATGCTTAATGATTTCATATATGCTTTTTTATTACTTGATTTGTCCTTCCAAACTGTAATTATTTTTGCACAGCCGAAATAGCAGAAATAAAGCGGACATTAAGATTATTTCTTCCTTGTCAGAGTTATGATGATGAAATGTTGAATCGTGCAGAGCAGGCGTTGCTTTGCATCATCGGGGAGGTGGAGGCAGATCGAGCTGTGCCGCTAAGGTAACACATTCGACTTTATCATTCCCCGCTGCCTTCCTTTATCTCTTTAAATCCCACGAAGAAACAATCTAAAGTGACGGTGACAGCAGTAAGCATCCCATCAAGTTAAACCATTCAACAAATTGTTCCAATCTGAAGACAATTTAAGCAGAATCACTCGGTTCTGTGCCTGCTCAGTCGGAGGATTCAGTAATGAGCGAAACTATCTGACCCTCCCCCTCGTCCTGTTTCAAGGTGAAAACAAACTTTATTGAGTTCTCATCAGGATTGGGCTCGCACATTTTCAAGAGAAAGTACTTTCTGTGTTCATTCTGCTGAGAGTTGGACTTCATTATGGTTAATTGGCTGTTTAGCGGGACACTGCTGAACAGTTGAGTGTGGGAGCTGCAGCTGTAGCATTAACATCAGCGTGGGCTGAATTATGCATGGAGGTTAAAGCTCCTGAAAGCTTCTCCTTATGATTTATTAATGTCTGCTCACAGATAAGGATTAGGTCTGCATCAGGGATACCAAACAATGACACATTCACAATGGTCACGGTGGAGTTATGGTATGAAACCGGATGGAAATCAAGGCCAGAATATTGATATTATTCCATCGACTTCCACCGTTTGTGAAACAGTGGGTGCTCACGGAATTTAAAGTTTCATGCATTGTGCATGAGGCAGACCTAAAAGCCGCGGGAAGACAAACGCCTCATCGGGGGCGGCTCTGTGTGCCTGCTTTTCTTTATGATACTGCATGACTGGATCCGTTTCTATTGATTGGCCGGCTGTGTTTCATCATACAATTCAAACCATGTTGTTTTACGCCAGAAAGATGCCGCAGCTTTTTTGATCCCTTGTGAATCCAGCCTGGGTTTTAAACAGTGGTGTCAACAGGCATACAATGCCATGACAATGAACTCTAGATGCCTAGTCTGGTTAATTATGAAATATTAATGTGAAATCTGATGTATTTATAATTATCAGACCGCTATCCATATGTTACCGTAGCCCTTCCTGCATATATAAGGGTTAATTGACGAGCAAAAATCAAAATCAAAGGATTATGCACAAGAGACTGCAACATTTGATGAAAATATATCTTTCCTTATTCATTAAAAATTTTGTTGTTGAACTGGTTGAGCCCTATTGAGGTTAAAAATCTTTTACAAGACCAGGCTAGGAAAAAGCAGCACAAAGTTATATGTGATCAACAAACTATCAAAGCTTTATATAATCACATAAACTATTAGGAAAAATAGTTACACTTTTCCGTGCCCTCCGTAATGTAACCATTTTATTAAAGACTCAAGGAGACAGCTCCTATAATTTCAGTTTCCTAGAAGAGCTTTATAACTGTCACAACAGTTTTACTAATCTTTATACAAACTTTTTTGACATTTAGTAAAAGGTTCAGTGACAAATCGTGGTTGGCAAGATGAGAAAGTCAAAATACAGTTGGAAAAATTGTTTTTCAAACATTTTTTAAGAAAGTCAATAAAAAAACCTAAACAAGTTTTGTAATGCTATAACACTCATAAGCATGTATCTGATGGACAGTCCATTAATATGATTGTACATTAGTCGTTTTGTTTTGATTTAGAGACACCTTAAGGAGCAGAAAATGACATATTGTGTGCTTAATATCCATGTAACATGTTGTTCACACTTAACTAACTTACAGATGCAGTACCTAAAAGTTTTCTGCAAAATTCAAACTCTGTCTAAACTGTGTTAAGGCAGCAACCTGTAAGGTAAGAGATAGAAGTTCATAATTCTGCTTTGTTGGTATGCACCAAACACTCCATTCAAACCAAAGGTGCTGGGCTTGGTTCATTTTTGTTGGTGTGAAATCATCAGCTGCACTCGGGTGCACTAAATCGACCAGGCCGAGGTCTCCAAAAAGAGGTTCAACTCTGCAACAAATGTCCAAACCAACTATTCCAGCTCCATCATGGGAGGGCATAATCATAATAATTTATGATGATAATCATGATCATAATGATATGCTACTTTGTAACAATTTTTTTGCATAGTGCAAACCAACTATTCAAAGTTATGGTGTGATAACACACTAAATTGTATTTACCAGCAGGTCCCCAGAGTAAAGTGATAATACTGAGGAGTTATAGTACATAATAACCTGTTTTTTGTTTTGTTTTGCTACACATGCATATTGTTACATTTTCATACTGTTCTGTCATCCTCTCTTCTGGCGTCACCCACTGTCCTTGTTATCTCCCCCCGACAATCCAATCACAGCGAAGCTGCCATGTTGGAAGCGACAGACAGGTATGTCCTGTTTGATATTCCAGTCACAGTGGTTCTGCTGAACTTTGCCTTCCAGCATATTTCACAGCCGCTGATCCCTCATGCATCTTAAGCGTGTGTGTTTAACCCACTAAAGGACACGATTGGCCTTCGTTCTATGACTTCCTGTCTCCCAAAATGCCTCGCTTTCCAGTTTTTCTGTTCGCCATGGCTGGCAGGGGGGCTGCACGTGGGTGTCGGCTGTGCAGCAGAGCTTCAAATTGGCTCTCGCTGCCTCATGTTGAGAGGCGCACTTTTTTCCGAGGTAATAGACATGCAAATAACGTGGGGCGTGCACGCGTATTTCCAGGCAGTGCCACTTCTCGCCACTTGGTCAATAACATTATGGAAATGCATCGCAGATTCTTTGAGTCGTGCTGTTTGAGTTGGATAACGAGTCGTCCAATGAGCCTGTTAGCACGGCGACAGTGACAGGCTGAGGTGTTTGTATTGTCACACGCCGTATCACAGCCACGGCGGCACAAAGAACGTCGCGGGGAAGCAGGCGGAAAGCGTCATGATCAAAGTTCTACGCTCCTTCTCCCTGTTTACTCAATTTTACCAAAAGAAACCTGTGCAAACACGTTTTCTTTCATTTTCTGTTCTCGCTGTTTCTTGCTTTGATTTCCTGTCAGAGTTTGCATTTGTCAAGTTTAATTGCTTATCAAACCCAACATGCTGTGTGAATTCACTGCATGCCTGTATACACTTTAGTAGTGTATGCAAGCATGCAGTTTTACATTTTACAGTGTGTTCTTATGTTCTGGAAAACAACAATAAAACAACCAAAACATACATGTATGTATGTATGTATATATATATATATATATATATATATATATATATATATATATATATATATATATATATATATATATGAATGTCGATAATGACTTGGGTAATTATGGTAGTAGAAGGTTAAGTTTTTGCTAAGTGAATTATATAATCAGCAAAGTGAGAAAAGAGTTATTATTAAAAGTAATTAATTTATTCATTTAAACTATTTATAAACAGTGCACCACCGGAAAATCTGGACCAATAAACAATCTCGTGTATCAGTCTTCACTTAGGAACACCAATATTTGTGGGAATATTGATATTACATATAGTGTACAATGAAGGGGAGAGCTCAGCCCTGTCAACCAATTTAGTGTCACAGTATGCGAGCAGGATAATTGCTCTTTAAAATATAACAGGATTTATTATCTTACTCATATTAATTCATAGATTAAATTCTTCAGACTAAACAGATCCTATTATATACTAGAACTACTATCTACAACTACAGGTCACAGACAAACAAACAGTAACAAAAGGGGTGGGTGTATGCAGGTGTGTGTGTGTGTAAGAGAGAGAATGATCGCGAGAGGGCAGTTACGCCGAGACAAGGCGAGATTAAATAAGATTGGCGACAGAGTGTGGAACAACGTCCACTAACGGTCAAGCTGGGACGGTACACTTCCAGATACTCCAACATGCCATCCGAAAACAAAGAAAGCACGGGAAACGTGTGCAGAGTGCCATGTGTGTCTATATGTGTAAAGTTGTATGTGCAAGTGTTTGTGGCGTAAAAGGAGAGAGAGAGAGAGAGTGAACACTACTCTACGCTCAAATCATCTGATCGTATTAACAACAATGTAAACATTGTAGGACACGGCGATCCGTACAAAACATGTGAATTACACAGTGAAACTCTAACCGGAGGAAATAAAATGAAACAAGTTAGTGAAACCTGGCAGGTTAAACAAACGTATATGTGAAATAAACAATAAACAATTTAAACAAACTAAAAACAAAAACAAACAATAAAACAGGCAGGAGGAAAACAAGTAGATGAAATAATAAACCAAACAGCTAACATTCACTGCCCAGAAGATAACCTCTTACAGTGATTTCTGGAGTTGCGTGGATTTGGATTGTGTTGATCTGGCTTCGGTGATCCGGCTTTGGAGGGACGGAGCCTAATGTCCTTTGCTACAGTCTGGTGCTAAGCATCGGCTAGTTTCTCTCGCTGTCCGTGCAGGAGGGAGAGAGTCGCGACGGGAACAAAAAGGGAGAAAACTGCATTCTCGGTCCTTCTTAGGCGGGTTTCTCCTGCGTTCGCGGGAAAAACAACTAATTTCGGGTGGAATCATTGGGGGGGGAACACGTCTCGGCCAGCGAAGAGTTCTCTTGTCTGGAGATAGCGTGGATCTTGGTTCCTATCTCCCGCTGGCTACAGATGGAACAGCTGGTTCTTATCCCCTATCTCCCATGAGGTGCAGGACGGGAAAGGCAAAGATTTTGGTATTTCTGTGTCTTTTTATCTAGGGTGCTATAGGCAGTGGTGCCACTATGGCCAAATGGTGTCTGTTTTCTGGGGCCCCCTGGTGGGAAACCTGTGTTGAATCTTGCTTGATTAGCAAATAAATGACAGTGTCTCTGTTTTGAGTAAGCTACTCAAAAGAATACCTTGAAGCTACAGGCTCCAGGGGGCCTGTCCTTCTTGTGATAAAGGAACTTTATTGTCTTTGGGGCCCATTTGTTCAAGGCCCCCATTGATAATCTTAATTCAGTTATTTAACGTTTGCTCAGCACAAAAGATTTAAATTTGTTTTAGTAACAAAATTACTTTTTTTACTTTTTCTACTTAGTTTACATTAAACATGTGCATGTTTGTTGTATTATTGACATTTGTGTGTGTTTTTGAAACACAACAATTAACTGAATTAACTGAAACTGAAAAAAATCTGTCCCTTTTTTGGACATTTTTTTAGCATTTATTATAGTAGTGCTGGGCGACACGGTGGAGCAGTGGGTAGCACTGTTGCCTCACAGCAAGAAGGTCGCAGGTTCAAGACCGCCTTGGGGCCTGGGTCTGGGACCTTTCTGTGTGGAGTTTGCATGTTCTCCCCGTGTCTGCGTGGGTTTTCACCGGGTACTCCGGTTTCCTCCCACAATACAAAACATGCTCAGGTTAATTGGCAACTCTAAATTGCCCATAGGTGTGAGTGTGTGTGTGAATGGTGTGTGTGCCCCACGATTGGCTGGCGACCATCTGGGGTGTATCCCTGCCTCTCGCCATAAAATGCGCTGGGATAGGCTCCAGCAGACCCCTGCGACCCTGAAAAGGAATAAGCAGGATAGAAAATGGATGGATGGATGGATATAGTAGTGCTATAAACATTTTTTGTAGGTTTAAGTTTTACTGATAGAAATTACTTTATCCTTAAGAACACAACAAGATTTGTTGTTAAGTTAAGTTATAAACTGTATTTTAGTGACAGGAAATGACTGTACTCTGAGACAGTTAATTTCTGTTATTTTACAGTATTTCATTGTCCCCCCAGCTGCTGGAATATTAGTTTTGTGTAGACCATTTTTTACCAGGTAATTGAGTCCTCTAGCCTCCAGTTTATTCCTCATCGGAGCAGCCGTGGCTCAGGCTCGTGTGAAGGTGACAGCGGAAACAGCCTCAGCCCAGCTGCTTTTCCAATTTAACAGGTTGACAAATTGAGATGTGGCTCATTTGGAGTGTGTTCGCTTAATTGCATTGGCGTAATCATTGCCATTCTCGAGACAATTTCTTCCTTCCAAGAAGGTTCTTTTGTGTGCGCCATTTCCATGTGCATGCGTGCAAGAATCGAGTCCAGTGGGAAATTTGAACATCTGTGTCTCGCTGCCTTTCTATGCCCCGGAGAGATCTCGAAATAGATGGTTTGCCTATAAGGAATCTGCTTCAGCAGGTAGAATATATCTATCTATCTATCTATCTATCTATCTATCTATCTATCTATCTATCTATCTATCTATCTATCTATCTATCTATCTATCTATCTATCTATCTATCTATCTATATATATATATATATATATATATATATATATATATATATATATATATATATATATATATATATATATATATATACATACATATTACCCGTCAATTACTCTGACATCTGTATAGTTTCACCCTGCAGTCATTACATCTGGACTAAATTGATTTCCAACCTTTCTGTGACTCTGTGAAAAAAAAAGAGATTAAACACCCAAAACTGGGATTCACATAATTAACAAAAGAAAAAGAAAAAACATAACATGAATAACGGCATGGATGTATGAATTAAAATCTATACACTTAATCAAGATATGTTGTTGTTTTTGTTTCTCTAACTCTCAGGGATTCTCAATTTAACCAATAAGAAAGGATGGAGTCAATGTTTTTTTTTTTTGTTTTGTTTTTTTCTGAATTATCCTTACATGTCTCTCTCTCTAAAACTAAGGCACCCTGTGATTAAAATCTGTAATAATATATATATACAATATATATATATACCGGTGGCCGTGAATATCTGCTGATGTCTTCTCTCTGAGAGATGAGATGATTGTGCTTAAAGGTAAGAATCAAAGAATAAAAGGATTTAACATTAAAAATCTTCTTCTCAGAGGAAGCACTGTATGAATGTACTTTTATTTATGATTTGCATGTAGATGTACATGACAAACCTATTCACAGGCATCAGGTCATTGAATTGTCCACCTTTCTACTTAATGTCATGTACAGTTTAGAATAAATTAACTCAATCACAATCACAATGAGGTACAGAAACAAAGGCCTCCGAAACCAGTTCCATAGAAGGATGATCAGATGAAACAGAATCACTTCTCACTGCTGCTCAAATGGGTTTATTAATGAATTAGCTGCCTACCAGAGTTTTTTTTTGTGAACAAACACCTGAATGATAATATTCTTATTCAAATTAAACTGTGTGGGCTACAGATAAAGACTTGCATACTCACCTGCATCCTCACAAACTGGCTTTTCTAGCTATGAACATATTGCAGCCCCAGAGGAAAAATACAGACCAGTCAACAGAAAATTCTAATGAATGAGAATCATTTGCAGAATTGGACTTGGGATTTGTTAAAATATGCCGAGCAAAGCTTTATGATGTGTTGCATAGACACAGTCTCACAATCACTCCCCTTTAAACACGGTGTATAGTTTGATAAATATTCTCTGGTTTCAAATAAATGCAGTCTAATTTATTATAAAAAAAAACAGGGAAGAAGATGTGACCACTAATACTGCACGTTTTTCTTCTTCAGCACCTGAGGCCAAACTACATTTCTGTCATGCAGATGATGTTAAAGAAGACCCTCTCTGGTAATATTTCTTAATAATTGAATGTTATGGCTCTGGTGCAGAGAAAAGACAAAAAGTACAACATGAAAAACTTTCCATGGTAATATACACAGAGAAAAACTCTGGAGAAGCAGCAGCAAGACACTTAACTATAATACTGTAATCTCACTTTTGACAAATATTTGTTATACAGTAGTCATCCTGGTTTGATAAAAGTATTTGAGTAAATTACCATTATTTTTCAGTGCTGTCCCAAACTGTCTCGATTAACACCTGATCTGTTAAGTGATTGGAACAATTTGGTAATTTACAAGTACAAATACTTTGTTACTTTACTTAAGTAGAAATATTTGTATCTATACTTTAGTACAGGAGTGATTATTTTTCAGCCAACCTTTTTCTTACAATACAATTATCTGTACTTTCTGCTCCTTACATAAAAAAAAACCTTATTATTCCTCTTTCATTTCATTTGACCTGCTCTATGCCCTAAATCATTACCTATCCAGCCATTTATTTCTGTTAAAATACCTTCGAAGGGACAATATAAGACAGGAAACCAGGTGCTCAGTGAATAATAAAGGGAAAAAGTTACAGGCACACATTAAATTTAATTTCATATTTATTTGTCAATATGTTAAGGACATTTCTGTAAAGCAGAATCCTCTAAGGTGTCATCTCTTTTAAGATTCTGGTGACCTCACCCTGATTTATCTATAGTAAGCAGGAGAAGGTCAGAGCGTCGTCCTTCTTCTTGTTAGATTGCTCCTGATCGTTTTCAGCTTTGTGAATGATTTCTCCACAGAAGCAGTGTTACATAGATACGTGTCATCTTCACAAAGGCAGAAAAAAAGGGGGTGGCCACTGTTTTCCCTCAGTATGGCAAAGATTTTTTTGAGGTCTTTTGCAGGGAAGCTAGAGCTGAAGACCTTTAGTCCTGTCCTCAGCTGGTCCTCGTCTTCTCCATAGAAACCACAGAGAATGTGGACAACTTCCTTGGCTTCTGTGTTTGGCGTTCCCACCCAGTTGGCATGCACAATTACGGGGTGGATGGACTAAATGTCTCTGGCAGTGGGTCTTCACACCATCCAGAATGTGAAATGGGCTATTTCCTGGAATATGCCTCCACCGACTCAAACTGAGACACTGTTGGGCTGGGTTGGAACCACACTGGCACTTTCTGCTTCCTTACCTAGCCAGGCACTATGGACTGGAATGTTGCCTTCTTTGATGCACATCCATGTTTTTGTCTCCTCAGACCTCATGATTTCCAGTGTGTGAAGCACACCATCAAATACCTTGTAGGCAGTGCTTTGGTCCACTTTGTTCCTGCAAACAATCTGATGCTACAAGAATTATTTCAGACTGGACCTATTTTTTGGAAATTGGTCCATCTAACCATGCTTGTCATATGCACCTCTGAGATGAAATTATGTTTGATTCAGAGAAGAAAAGCTGACGATTATAGCAATGGATTGAATTACCAGTGAAAGAGGATTCAAAGCCACACATGTCCAGAAAACTGGAATGACCTTCCCCTCAGTATTTTTTGGGTTGACATGGACCTACACTGGAGGACCTTGAAGTGTCATTGTCATGGCCCTCGATTTGAAATATATCAAGGTGAATAGATCCAACTGTCCCTTACTGTCTACAATAGAATAACAATAGTTTTAATAATAGCCGATTAAGGTCATACAAGATTACTACAACTCCTGTAACATAGAAATAACTTATAGTTGGTTTCAAAATAATAGTTATTATAGATTAATGTTTGTATAAATACAAATAAATTGCAGATATTTTAATAAAATTATAGGAATAGTCCAACTTTAAAATCTGGGCTTAAAAAGTTCCTAACAGTTAACATGACAACTCTGGTCCTGACTTTTCATCTTCAGCTTTATCTTACTTTTCATCCAGGAGAGCAGAGAGACGCCTGCTGCTGCAGCTCATTGTCTCTTGTCTTTGTAATCTTCTCCTTTTAAGGTATTATGCTACAATTTGTACTTAAAAAGAGACCAAAATTATGACTGCTTGGTGACATTACAACAAGACAGAAAGCTACTACTTCTGCAGGCAATTGGGAACTACCTGTTATTTAGCAAACAAATCTGTTCATTATATAGTCTAATTCAGCAATTGGCAAATTTTTGCTCGCCTGTTTGGTGCATGCCATTGCATAAAACATATTTTATCTCTTGCCAAAAAGATAGCTTATATATTGAGAGTTAAAACCGTGTTTTTGCCTCAAAATCAGTTGTTCTCATTCTTGAGTGCATGCAATAGATTTAAACTCACTCACTCATGATTACCTGTTTAAATACATTTAAAGGGACAATAGAACACATAAAAAGCAAAGTCTCTGTAAAAAAAAAAAATTGTTTCAACTAACGGCAGCAGATTTTTTTTTTTTACTTTGATAGTTTAGGTATTTTGGAAATCGTTTATACTTGATTAAAAAGCCCAGGTCCATGATTCCAGAAATGAACACATCAGAGTGGGAATAGGATGAATAGATAAATGGCTTTTCATACTTGATATTCTCAGAATTTCTCTCTAGCCATTGTTCTCTTTTTTTTTTTTTTTTTTTTCTTTTCTCTGCGGTTCAGCAGTGTATAACAAGTCATGGGGTTTAGCCTCCTCTCCCCCATAAAGTAGCTAGATTGAATAGCAATAAGCATTGAGGCAGAATTAGCAGCCAGCTACTGTCGCTGTGCCGCCGCTGACTCTTCTGGCCAATTAAGCTGAATTCCATCGCCGCTTCTCCCTCTCCTTTTCTATCCTTTCTGGCCCCGTGCTCCCTGCAGCTCATTTGGGATGAGACCAACACTTAAATCCAGCCAAATGCAAAAGTATTTTACCCAACATGGATTTGTTGCAACCAGGAGCATCACGGCAGCTCCCCTCCTTCCCGTTGCCCCCAAATTGGTTCCTTTTAGTATGTGTAATGGTGACGGACAGGATCATTGACAGCTGTCACTCCTCCTCCCATGCTCCTCCTGGGTGAGTGTTGATCATTCTCCAGTGTGACTTTTAAGATTCTTAGATTCTTAGTCTCTCCCCAAAAGGAAAAAAAATGGATACTTGGGACATCCTTGATCTAAATAATTAGATACCCACTAGAGAAAATTGCTCTGGTCAGCTGTTTGCAGTGAATAATTTAGAGACAAACTACAAGGTTACTCAGAGAGTGCAGACTTTTAAGCCCAAAGACAATGGTCAATCTTCTCTCTGACATGCAAATGTGTGGCTTGATTTACAAAACTATTAGGATGGTGCTGAATCACCAGTGCAGATTCCTGCACCGTTTGTTCCTTGGAGGAAAAAGAATTGCTGTCTGCATGAATTATTAGATGAGTGTTATGTTGGGGTTACTAAAATGTTTTGTAATAGTTAACCCATTTAAGCCCATTTGTTTCTTTTAATACATATAATCATATCACTTGAATAACTAACAATCTTCTAATGTTTCTTTCTCTTTGTAGAAAAGAGGAAATTTGGAAACCGAATCATAATAAATCGTGTCCACTTTTTTGTATTGATAATACACATGCAGATATTGTTGGATGTAAGTGAAGTGATATTTTATTACTCTGCAGATTATCCCATTAAAGATGTTTCCTCATTATATTGATAAAAGTCTGCAGGCAGCATTATATTTCTTTAAAGGTCCCAGGCCCTTTTACTTTTATTTGAAGTTGTGATATTCCTGACATGATATATTTGCATTTAAAGTATGAACAAAATCATCATCTCAATAATAGTTTTACAACTCAGGCTTCTCTCTGGACCTCTAGTAAGAACAGGGTGATTTGTGTCTGGCTCATTAATATTCACATGCCTCTCTTCTGATTGGATGACTGAATAGCTAATAGGGGGGGTGGATGGTGGTGGTATATCATGGCTACACTTCAACTATGCGAGACAGTATGCAGGGAAATAATTCAGGAAAACACATTGACTTGATTTTTAAAAAATGTATTTGTAAAATGTGGTGGAAAATAAGCATTTGACCAATAACAAAAGTTCATCTTAATATTTTATTCTATACCCATTTTGGCAATGACTGAGGTCAAATGTTTTCTCTTCATACACTTTTGCTAGTATTTCGGCCCATTCCTCCATGCAGATCTCCTCTAGACCAGTGTTTTTTTGGGGCAGTTGCTGGGCAACACAGACTTTTGACTCCCTCCAACGATTTTCTATAGCATTAGATGGAGACTGGAGATAGTCTAGGCCACTCCAGGACCTTGAATTTCTTCCTAAAAAGCCACTCTGGTGATGTTTTTAAGATCATTGCCATGTCTAAAGATCCAGCCACTTTTCATCTTGAATGCCCTTGTTGATGGAAGGAGGTTTTTGGAATCTCACGATACATAGCCAAATTATTTTTTTTCATTTACACAGATCAGTCGTCCTGGTCCCTTTGAAGAAAAATAGTCCAAGAGCATGGGAGGGTGGCTCCACCCCCATGCCTCACAGTAGGAAGCAACTCAGCATTCTTTCTACTCCAAACACAACAAATTGAGATTTTACCAATATATTCTGTTTTGGTTTTATCTGAACATATGATAGTCTACCAATTCTATTCCTGATCATCCAAATGTTCTCTAGCAAACTTCACATGAGCCTGGAGATGTATTGTTTTAAGCAGAGGGACACATCTGGCACTGCAGGATTTAAGTCCCTGGCAGCGTAGGGTCTTACTGATGGTAGCCTTTGTTCACTAGGTCCCTTATGTGGTTCTTGGACTTTTGCTCCCATCCTTTTGTGTGGAGCCCCAGATTGAGGGAGATTGTCATTGGTCTTGTTTGTCTTCCATTTTCAAATAAATGTTCCCACAAGTGATTTATTTACACCAAGCTGCCCACCTACTGCAGATTTAGTGTTCCCACCCTGGTGCAACACTATTTTTTTTTCTGGTGACCTTTGCAATCTCTCTGGTCTTGGCCAAAGTGGAGTTTGGAGTGTGACCCCTTAAGGTTGTGGACAGAAGTTTTTCAAACTGCTAATAAGTTCAAGCAGGTGCCATTAATACAGGTAACTAGTGGAGGACAAAGGAGCCTCTTAAAGAAAAAGTTACAGGTCTATTAGAGGCAGAAATTCATAGGTGACCAAGTGCTTTTTTTATGTGGAATTAATAATGTATTCATCAGAAATCCTACAATGTGATTTCCTGTACCCCCCCCCATGCTGTCTCTCATAGTTGAAATGTACCTCTGATGAAAATTACAGGCCTCTGTCATCTCATTAGGTGGGAGAACTTGCATAATTGGTGTTTGACTAAAGACTTCTTTTTTGCTCCACTGTAGATAAAGGAAACCATTTCTAAAATCTACTTTTCTCACCTATAATTATCTAACTTCATACTTCTTTTCAGAAAACCTCCATGAAAATTAGTACTAAATTATAAAGCCCTGAATTTAAAATGAGTCACCTTCAGACAGAATTTAGAACTCACCAGAAACTCCAAGCACACTTACACATGTAAATGTTCAAGCATATATATATGTGGTTATATTATATCCTAACTATTAGAATGTTTTTTAATGTAATGGATTTATTCTTTGTCGATTCCACACTCTACCAACACTTTTAATAAAAATCAACCGAGTGATTGCTACACCTCTTTGTTCGTAAGAGTTGTCAGTTTCTTCTTTAGCAAATAACAACAACAAAGTGACTTATGGTAATTTGGAGCGATGTTGGATTGAATAAGTTGCCTTGAGTTAAATCGAAAGGCTTCTTTTATCTGTGGCTGCCTTGTAAAAAGATGTTGCAAAGAGTTCCTGTCAGTCTCATGCTAGGACGGCTCCTTGTGACCCTGAAAGTATAATTTTAAGAGAAAATAAATGACTCCTGTGAGCAGTGGAGGGGGAACTCATGGAGAGGTGTGGGCAGCAGCTGGGTAGGTTAACTGTATTCTCACAGGGCCCAGGTTTGATCCTTCTCAGCCAACCACACACACTCCGGCACATCCTGGGGCAGAGGACACTTAACCTCACACCCCCAACCAGAGGAGGAAGGAGACATTCCCTGTTGGGGTTGAAGAAAGTCTGTCGAATCAAACAGTCTGTGTTTATCCCTTGCTTGACTCATTTTCCCTGTCTGTCAGTGTCATTACACTGTGTCTTTTTATCTCTCTCGACCTCTCTCTCCCTCCATAAGCAGCTTTAGAAGCGCCACTCGGAGTTGGAGCCACTAGCAGAGCATGTCTTCCCTCAGGCTTACATGCAGACTGCAGCGGGTCAGACTCTTTTTACTGTGAGCCTGTTTATATGGCAGAGATAGTCCGTACAAGCGCCACTTTTATGCACCGTGGGGATTAAAGCCCCACTTCATGATTGCAATACAGTGGTGCCCTCTTGTGAAACATCATTACACCACCGCCGCCTTTGTTTATGCTTAATTCAAATATGGTTTGATGCAAATTCAGGATTTAGCTTAGACTTCTTGACAATAATCCATCACAGCTGCTTTGTTTTGTCTATTTTGAGGATGCAAATTGTCTCTTTATTTGTGTTGTGATTTAATTATTATTGAATGCATGTATTAATTGCTAAGTCAAAAAGACCCTTGTGTCCACAAACTAAAGAATTTAAAGGGGCCCTATTTTTTTCCCTTTTTCCAATTTTCATGATCCTGTATATTTATAAAAACACGACAACAAGACACCTAGTTAGTTTATGGAAATAATTAATCTATTGGTGTAAAGATGCATCAAGATTAACAGCCCACAATCCAAAGATCATACATTTACAGGAAGACTAAAGAAAAAAGGAAATAATCTGATGTGAGAAGATGGAACCAAAGATCTTCTTACTAATAGTATAATAGTTGCACCTCTAGTTAAAGGGTCACATACATACTGAAAATTTGTGTTGTGTAACCTCTTCCATAGAACAGACTGGAGATGTGCAGTTTGAAAGATATGTAACATTTCTATTATATTAAAGATATGGTTCAGTTGTATTATAAGAAGGTTCAGGATTTTTGGACTTTCAACTCACGTAAGATACTGTGATGCTTCTCACACCGAGTTAGGGTTCAGATTTAAATTGTCTCTAAATCAGGACATATAAAACAAGATCCATCGTGGGGCTAAATGCCAGGTAAGTTTTGAGAGTTTGTCCATTTGCTTTTGGTTAACAAAGGTCCTTAAATGTAATCCATCTCTCTAGACTTTCTTTATTCTGTATGAAAGAATAACATATGAGATTATATGTTTGTGAACTCTGGCACTGATTCATAATGTATGGGGATCTAACAGATGCTTTTACGCTCCGCTGCATAAATGAGCCCACAGACTGTCTGCATACATAGTTCATGCATACTGCATGTTTACTTAAAATTTGTTCCACATGACCAACATGAATGCCAGCAGAAGCAGGACAAGTATCACTTCATGTCTGATGCTGATTTCTAATGCAAAAGCAAGATGTTTGGCATTTAAATCAGTATTTTCGCATCCAGTATGTATATTATCATGGAAATGGGTTCAGGCTAATTCTCCTATAACGTGACCCTTCTCTTGAGGTTGCTCACTGTGTAGCTTGCTGCTGAGGCTCCACACATTCACACTGTCGAACGGGAGTAATTGCAAGTGGCACGACCTGTATGTCCGTGTGTGTGTGTGTGTGTGTGTGTGTGTGTGAGTGAGTGTGTGTAGTGCTTTCTTGTCACTTTGTGGTGAGAGGAGGAGATTCTGGGCCACAAACACTTTATTAACATCTCTGTTGTCTGAATAAAGCATCTGATGACTTCTGACAGGCTTCGTACCCTGTTATTTTTCTTATCATTCTCATGTGAACACAACAAGGCCTGGCATGTGCTTCTCACTCTTTAAAGTCTAAATTATTTCCTCACACAAAGGTGTCATTATTTAAAACAAATGACACAGTTTGCAATTTTTTCTTTATATTGTATGGTAATTTCTCTCTAAAAGGATGATTTTCTTTCTTTTTAAATGTCCCCTCAGCACACAAGATTATAGTAGTGTCTCTGCCAATAATGAGGCTGTAGCAAATTAAGTGGGACAACTTGAAGCTTAGTTTAACCTAAGTATGAGGAAATCCAGGCCTGCAAAATGTGTTGCACAGTTGAATTCATGCATCAACATAACAAAAGCACCTCACAGGGTCACAGAGAGTGTCTATTTTAAAGTGTTTTAACACTGCATTTGTTGCAGTTGTAATTAAGAGTTCTTCGACCATAATTATCACAGCCGATGTATATCTTTGTCTTCCTTGCTGTAGAGCTTTCCTTTCACAGAAATAAGTAAGCAGTTTTCCAACTATTTCCTTTCTTTCCTTTCTTTTTTGTCTTTCTTTTCTCTTCAGCTCCCCCGATTCCTCTTTCTTGGGAAAAGTCATGATTATCACTCCAACATCTGCAGTTGCTCCTCGATTAGCTCAGCTTGTGTTCAGAGACCAATATGGTGCAGAAGTGGACTCAAACACTGGCTTTCTCAAAAGCTTGACCTGTCACCTCATTTGTGACCAAACATTCAAGTCACTCTACATGAAATATACAGTGAAGAAAACATGGTCAGAATTCTAGATGACACACAGGTGTTCAAATACTTATTTGCCTCTATATCACACAAATAAATCATTAAAAAATCATGCATTGTGATTTCTGGATTTTTCTTTTTAGTTTATCTCTCTCACAGTGGACATGCACCTATGATGAAAATTTCAGACCCCTCCATGATTTCTAAGTGGGAGAAATAGCAAAATAGCAGGGTGTTCAAATACTTGTTTTCTTCACTGTACAAGTGAAAGAGTTACAGATAAAGATAATGTAACAATATGTATTACATTAAACATTAAAATTACAGTCTAAACATTAAAAGCTATTTTAAAACAATGGGTTTTGGACTTGGACAATTGTGGATGTTTTTTGGGAGTGAGGTGGCATCCATGGAAAAAGCTCTGAAGAAGCCCCAGGTTCTGTTAATAAAACCAATAAACCATTTTTTCTGATGTTGTTTCCCATAACAACTGGTAGAAGAAAATCAAACGTGATGAAAACTACATGTTACTAGGCAAATGTCTTTTGGCACAACCTCAAATTACTCTAATCCACGTAGTAATTAATGAAAGCTCCCATTAAGCAGTTATTAACCAGTTCGTTTAAACATCCAGCGCCATTTGCTGTCTGCCTCGTAATGAGCCAAACAGCAGGCTCGCAACCAGCCAGTCTCCAGGGTGTCCCATGTGCGGGTGAGAGTTGGACTAGACGGGAGCGGGAGCAGCGATGGGGTCTGGGGGGACCTCGCCGCTCCTCATCCCAACATGTTTATACTACTGTCCTGGTCTCTCCCTCTCGTCATCCGTTCTCTGTTTTTTGGCAGACGCTGACAAGCAAGTACACCAGGGTGTTAAGAGTGTCATTAAGCTTTCATTAAAACACCATCATCATTAGAGAAGGATTAGTTATTCCCTGGATCCACCACTTCAGCAGCTCAGGAATATCAAAACACAATCAAAGTCTATTAAAACAACAATGTTTGCAGCCCACTGAGAAGCACCAGTTGGCTCCCACTATTCTTTTATTTCCCTTTCTTTCTTTTTTTGCTTTTCTCTTCTGACTTAGCCATTGTAATTTAGCTATATATGTGGTTCTGTCAGCATGTCACTGTTGGCATGAGCTAGTTAGCATGTTAAACTGTCAGAATAAATGAAGACCTACATTTATCAAAAGTTGTTTTTGATTCACATGTATGGTTGTGGTATTACCATACTCTAGATACATTTACAAAAAAACGTGTGAGAAACCCCTACTGCAGCAACATTGTCACCCCAGTGATGGAGATAATGCAGGTCTAAACACGGCCTCATCATCTCTATACTGATAATGTGGAAAAAATTGCTAGCAAATATCAATGACAAAGACAAAGTTGATGATAGGGTGTAGAAATGGCCAAAGATGAGTCCATAATATTTTAGAACAGATCCCACTCGTGAAAATTACGTGATCATCATTTTAGCATTTTAGCAGCTATGAGTGATTCCTGTTCTATTATTAGTTGAATGAGCAGTAATTCTTACAACGTTATACTATTTAAAATGATTTCTTTGCACCTCAGATATATGACTCACCATTGGTTGTACTCTTATAATCTTGTCTTATTCATTTTAATTAGCTCCGTAAATGTCTGCGTAAAGCAAACCAGATGTGGTAAAAGGTGGGACAGATGTGACTGGAGGGAATAGCAAGGGAACTAATTATATTTCTGTAGTTTTCTATTATGCTTATTCAACCTGTGTTGTGTGTGAAATGGATAACATTGTATTCATTTATCCTTTATATAACCATAAATTGTGCCATTGAGATACAAGATATCTTCTTCCGGCGAGTCCTGGCCAAACAAGCACTCATACATAATATACACGGATACTGAAAATGTTTTCGACCATGATTACACTAAATGGTTCTCATTCAGGATCAGGACATACACCTGCATGACAATGACGGGAAGAAATATGATTTAGTGTTACTCGCTTACAGCTTTTTTAAATTTCTTAGTACCAAAGCATGTGATAAAGGTACAGAATTGTAATTTCATCCCGGTACCAACAACGAATGATTATGTCTGATGGTGTGAGGCTAATTGTCACAGAATGGTCATATTCATGAGAAGTAATTACTTCATTGTGTGCTGTGTGCTTCATTAAGATCTTCTTTATTTTGCTCTGAGGAGAAACACCAAGGTAGAATCAGACAGGAATAAAGGTGGTCTCATCATTAAACCTAACCAGATAGAGGTGATTGTGTGAAGGTTGTGTGGTAGCCAAAGATCAATGTGAGCAATTATCGAGTTTAATTTGTCACAGTCTTCATGAACACTTGAGAGCAAAAGTGGTCGAATTAATGATTTCAAATAATCAATTTGCAAGGGTCCTGGATTGAGATCATATATGGCTTATTTTGAGTTTAAACTTTTAACTTGAACATTAAATTCAATTTTCTTCATTTAGATGTATGTCTTCAAGGGCAACCACACATTAATTTATTACTACTGGTCTAAATCATTTAGGTAGAATCTCTTGACCTTGGACTGTTTACCAGCCAAAACTCAAACTCATAATTTTTCCTCCTTATCTAATAACTCCTGTCTGACAGATGAATACAATATTCCAGCTTGTTGAGGGACAGAATAACTTTGCCCCACCTCAAATTTATAAAGCAGTGTGTGCTAACGATTGTGACAGCTAACTTATCAAATTAGCTTTACATTTTGTAGTCTTAGAAGAGCCAGTCATCCTGTCAGTGTTACTGTAATGTCACGATGATTAGGGATAACTCATTGTTTAATTGTTTCACTAGCTAGCTTCCATGTTCCTATTTCTTTCTTAAAGTAAAGCAATACTAAAGTATAAAGTTCAGGTGTTCTAGGAGGCTTTTCCTGACATTTCTGCAGCCACAACTTACATCACAAGCCCTGGTCCACAGAGAGCTTCTAACACATCAGAGATGTGTTCAAAGATATCAGTCAGGTAAAGGATACAAAAGTATTTCTAAAGAATTAAATATACCATGAAACAGTGGAGAAAATATGGCACAACAGTGACATTACCAGGAACAGGACGGCCGTCCAAAATTGATGAGAAGAGAAGTAGAAAAGGAAGGGAGGGTCAGGGATCTGCGGGAATAATTGACGAGTACTGGCTGTGTAGTACATGTAACAACAATCTACCATCTTCTCAATACGTCTAGGTTATAGAGTAGGGTGAATATTACATCCAGGCCTGGCTTCATTTTGCCAAAAGACATTTAAAATCTCCACAATGTATGTAGAGAAATGTGTTACGGTTTGATAAAACCAAGATTCAACTTCCGGTCCATAATTCCCAAAGATATATTTGGCACAAAAACAACACAGCTCATCATCAAAAGAACAGCATAGCTGTAGTGAAGAATTTCTTCTGCTGGATCTCGAGCCTTGAGCCTAATTTATACTTATGTGTATGTAGATACACCATCAATGCAAAAGTAAAGTCTGGTACATGAATTCAGCAAAGCAATGCGTTCCCCCAAGGCAGAACTTCATCACGTTGATGCCGTAGGTACGTACTCAGAAGTATAAACTAGGCTTTAGTCAGGGTGGACAGAATTATGAACAGTTCCAAATACCAGTCAGGGTTTGCACCAAACCTTCAGTCTTCTGTTTAGCATGACAATGACCTAAAGCATGCATCCGAATCTAAAGAACAGCTAAAAAATGAGACTGCGATTTCCACACATCTGTGGGATGATGCCCAGCAGATACCCTCACAATCTGGAGATTTGGGAATCACTCCAAGATTAACATCACAGACATTTTATATGTGACTGTGATCTGATTGGCCAAACCACCTCTGGAGATGGTCAGGGAGCTTTCTGTCCACATTGAACACAACTTTAAATGTGAATGTGTTGGCAGTGCACATAAAACAACTCAATGGGTGGGAATATGTGACTAATGTGTGACTAATGCATGTATAATGAATAAGCCAGTTAGCAAGCTAAGCTACTAGCAAGAAACTAGCCATTATGGATATTCATGACACCCGTGGATGGAATGAAGATGTGTCTGCTTTTAAACTGGTTCAACAAAAGTGTGAGCAGAACTTGATAGGTCATCATTCATGAACCATGTCTAAACATAAAAATAGCTGCACTGGCCACAGCTGGAATAAAAGCAGCATTCTATTCTGGTTTTGTTTTCATCGTTCCAGTTGTTTTCCGCAGCTTTAAAACAATCCATATTTAAATGACTGCCATCTTTGTTGTGTATGGACTTTTTGAACGAAGGAATTAGATCTTAATGTAATCAGGAGTAAATCATACCTAGATATAATAGGAATACAAGACTCATTTTAATGTCACGTGTGAGGAGAGTCTTTGAGATTTTGGAATAATGGAAACAGTGCCATCTGGAGACATTTTGAAGCCATAATGGAACGGCTTTTAATTTAGAGAAAAAAAAGTCTTTGAGCATTTTGCACTTCGCAAGACAAAAAGCAAGAAAACAAGGAGTTACTACAGACTAAATGAACCAGAACATGAATAATCATGTCCTAATAATTCAAAGACCAAACAGGCTAAATGTTGTTCGTGTTTTAAGAACCAGTGGACCCCAGTTTCTCTTTCTCCGTCTGTCCCTGTGTCCACGTTCTCTGTCTGTGTCTGCCAGTGCGAGCGCAGCACAGTGTCTTAATAGTGAGGGGTCACATTTTCACGGGGATGAGAAGAGCGCTACCTCCCGCAGAGCTTATTAGCTGTAATACATTCCAGTCCTTTGCTTTGATCACGGTGGGAGACCACGAGATACTTTCTGCCATCTAATTTGTCTCGTGTCTGAAAAATCCTCACCATCATCCGTCTTCCTTGCTCTTTCTCCGGCGGCTGTGCAGACTCACACTGACACATGCACAGTGGCCAGGTCTGACTGAGCCAAGTCTGGGGGCTAATACTGCATATGTTGGATCCTACAGCTGTCTGACATGGTATAATACGTTTTGTACGGCATGTTACATTACATTTGATGCTATTTATGTCTACAGATATGTGTTTAGAGCCGTAGCACAGGTCACCTTTTTAGCATTGCTGGTAAAAAGAATGAGACTTTAAGACCTTTTCACCAACTTTGTAGCATTCTGTGGGTTACGTGATGCTACTCATATTACTCATATTACACACATATGACACACAAGAGAATAGTGTATCTTACAGCAGGTGAACAAACCATTCCAGAAACATTCCTTTCACATTTTGTTCCATGTAACATTTTGTTTTAATAATAACATGAGGTAATATGGTTTTTTCTAGATCATTTTTTAACATACCCATGTTATTTCTTTTGGAGCAGTTCATCTAACCCTCAGGTTAGATACAAATTCTCCAAACTTTTATCATGTAGGGAATGTTGAGTGATAATCTTCTGTAACTGTACATTTTGCTGCCTCTTAGCCAGATGAATTGAAAAAACATCAAAACTGCGGCCACTACTTTATGACATCAACATGACAGCATTACATAATGCACATTTAAGGAAAAATCTATTGTTTTTTTTTTTGCATGAAACACTCTGCCGGGAGCCGGCCAGGGGATATTCTCATTTGCAACTTTTTTTTTTTTTTTTTGTCATAAACAGGACTAATTGTAGTTCAGAGTGCACTGCAAAAGAAGTTTTTAGCTCCATCGCTGTAACTCTACCAAGTGAAATGAAGCTTGACTCTACTTCATAGAGATTTGCTAAATTGATAAGGTGAATATGAGAGATGTGGCTACCACACCTCTGCTAATTTAATCGTTCTCTTTTTTTCCTTTTCTTCTGTTGTGTCCTATTTTATTGAATTTTTAAAAATTTTATTCTCTAAACCGATTGAAATGTTAAAATTATCAACAATGTGTTTTTCCTTTCCCGTCCACACATTCTTTTTTCACGTTGGTAACTCGGCTGTGCTGCAGCATGTTTGGCAGCTGTGCGCTTCTATGTGTTGCCGTATTGCCGTACAGATTGGTTATGGGATGAATTTAGAACAGCTGGTTAAACTTGAACTTAACTACGTTTGTGTTAGACAGGGTTGCTGCACAGGTGGCAGCCAATCATGAAAGAGGATTCACCCGGACCATGACATGAATTACATTTTCATCTCAAGAGACTCCTGCTGCCACAGCTACAGCACATAAACCTCCCAGATAAACCTTGCCGTTCCACTGCTTTATTTCTCATACCAGGAATCAGCTGTGGCATGTTCGTACTCCTTAAAGCATTGGACCTTCTCCCCGTAAAAAAAAAAAAAAAAATATCCATAGTACTTTTCATAAACAAGGCTAATAGGTCTTTCTTTGTCTTTCTAGATAACATCAATAGAAACACATTAAGAAGGATTATTGAGCATCCACACTACAAATGGCATTGAAATCACTGCATAACAATAAAAATAATACATAATAATTTTACGCTAATGATAGTTTTGTCAGGAACACATTAATAACCAGTATAATTCAGTATCACTTCTAATAAAATAACAAATGTTCAGCCACTGTGCTGAGATAATCCCACTTGCTCACTGTGTAGTTCCCCTTTTTTTCCTTCTGTTTGAAGAATTTATAGAATTGAGTGCAGGCATTAAAAAAAAGTCTCATAGCAAAACCTTTTCATCTTTGGTGTAAGAAACTCTTTTGTCAGAGCTGTCTGTTTATGCGATGAACGAGGCGTATCGTAGATGTTCGTGGGTTTAAGGGAAGCAGACTGAAATTATAAACTCTACAGCAGAAACAAAATGTTTACAGCCTGGTACAAAAATGCTTTTTGGTCTCAGTAGATCATTTCAATATAAATAATATAAATCTGTGAATTTTCACATAACCCTAAGGAGTTTACAATTTATGAAATGCTTAATATGTTATTTTCTGCCGCTAAGAGACTCTAAATCAAAACAATCATGAATAAAAGGAGTCAAAGTGGTGTCAAAGTCATGTTTGAGTCCTTCACTGTTCACCGATTTAATCTTTTTCTCCCAGAGGCTGTTTTGCATTCTTCTATCCAAATTAATTCTAACGTAAGCTTATCTTGATTTTATGATGTTGTGAGAAGCAAATGTCCAATAACAAAAATCCTTCATCCTGTTCATCACCACCATGAAATGTCTCTTAAAATCAAAGCCTGCACAAAAGCCTTTTTATAAATGTGGCCTGTCTGTTCAGTTCCCGAAAAAATTGCTGCAGTGGCCCTTTAACAATACATCACCCAGTATATTTCCAGTGATGAACCAGGCATCAGCTGGGAAATCATGCAGTTTCTCTCACTTCTTCAAACACTTACTTCTTGTCAGTTTCTCATCTATTTGGTTTGATGATTTTCTGCCTGCCGTGCACATCGCCGAATCAGCTACTGGTCTCGCCTCTGTAGATATGTCAAGTTATCAGAGGCCTGAACTGGTCTGAGGATGCACACACACACACACGCACACACACAGACAAAGAAACAATGAAGAGCCAGTCCGGCAACCCAGGTATCTGTTAATATCCGTTTCCAGTAATGGAAAGAGTGATTTACCGAATAAGGACAATGCCCCATTATTGATTGGCCGAGTTCTCGCTTTACTGAACGTTCACAAAACAGAGAAAAGAAGCGTTTGAGAAGGTTAAAGACAAAGAAGTAAAAAGTAAGAGAAGAGCATGTGAGGAGAAGGAAGGAAACAAGAAGAAAAGAGAACGCTGCTCCACTGCATCCATCAGCCATTTCCATCACCTACTGGGAGGGTTGGTGAAATGTTTCAGTGCTGCATTGCACTGACAGTTTTCTTAGCCCTGCATTCACTTTTATATTCTGTTGTGTCTCTGTTGGTTTTGAGGGAAAGGAAAAAAATGAAAGGAAATGGGGAATGAATCCGTCTCAGGACCGATGCTTTAAAATTCTGTCTTGAAAGATCTGAAACATTTCACAAAGCCATATAAGAAGATGATCAAATTAGATGTGTTGGTGGCTGCTGTTAAAGTTTGATTGATTTTCACTACATAATTATTGTGGCAAATATAATACGCAATAACTGTATTTTTGTGATATCTATAGAAAATATTAAAAATGAAAAATGATGTATGAAGATTAATGCATTTTGTCTCCTTTTTGGCAAATGATTCAATAATAAGTAACAATAGCTATACAAAGTGAAGAAAAAGAACAATTGCACTTGATAAATGGTGAAAAAGCAATGTGATAAACAACCGATCCATGTGTGTATGCACTGTAAAAAAGAAGAAAAGAGAAAGAAAATGGATTCAAGAGGCTCTGGATTATTTACACAGTATCCTCATATGTGTGTGTCATTAACACTAGTGACGGTGATTTGGCACCTGGAGGTGTCGTTTGGAGCATCTTCTTGTCCAGAAGAGGCTGGAGATTCTGCTGCCATCAGCAACACACCTGCCAAGTGTGAAGTTGATATGTGAATACATGTTGTACATGTCACACATATACAATACAAAACATACAGTACAGATTCTATCCTTTATAGCTAGATGATGCTGCTACAGCACCACCCATCGGCCAAATGTCACAGAATTTGTCATGGTAGCTCAGAAATTACATCTACACACTTTCAATAAGTGTTCAGGAGGTATGCTGTGTTTTCTAAAGTAATCCCTGCCTACAGCTTTTGAATAAACGTTAAGGGTCAATTGCAGACAAAACTGATAGGAAAATCAAACATGTGAAATAGTAGTTGTTTATGGCTTCAACCAGAGATGTTAAAAATCTGCAGCAGGAGCGTGGTATTACAGGCCAAAAAGTGTTTTGTTATAGCGCCACCATGTGGCCAAATTGTCCAGAAATTGCATCACATTCTGCACTTCCTTTGGTTTTACCAGAAACACACACACCAAGGGTTAACTTAATTGGATTATATATTTTGACATATGCATGAAAAAATGGACGGATAGAGAACCTTATAGATATTATATTATAGATATATCAATAATTATTTTTTTTTGTTTAACATAGCAATTATGGTCAATACCAGTCTATCATGACACTTCTTGACACCCCCACATATCTGCAGTTACCAGCCACTTAATAAATAATAATGACTGACATAATATTGACATCGCACGGCCAGAATCCCTCAATAAATTTCCCTTTTTTTTAATGACTTCAAGCCCTGAATTTGAATTAATTACATATAAGAAGCTTGTCAAGCCAGGATTTGTGTGGAGTGGAAGAAGTGGAGAGCGAAAAACCAACATCAAAGACCATCACTCTCAAGTATCTTTAATGAAGGCTTTAGACACTGTGCTGGAGTATCTGCTAATGAAGTGCTGTGAATGGCAACACAAAGTGCTGCTATGAAGGGTCCTCCTCATCCTTTATATTTTGTTTGGAACATAACATTTATAGAGTCAGAGAGCAGAAATGTGCAAAGAGCCTGTTTTCCATTTGTATTTATCGAGGCTGCAAAATTAATTGCATTCGAATAAAAGTGGACGTAGGTGTAACAATCCTGTTGGTGGTTTTATTGCGCTTCTAATTTTGGGAGAGTAAATGTAAGTGTTCTTGAATAAACCATTATGATTGTGAACAGTTAAGCGTAATAGTGTTTTATGGCTTTGATAAAGCCGACGATGAACGTTATAAACAGGTGGTGGGTATAAAAGCAGCTGCTAAGCGGTGGTGAAGACCAACTCGCAGGGAAAAGACATGGATGTGTTGTTGATTTGCTACTTGCAGGGTGTCGGGTGCATTAGAGTATAATTCTTGAAATGCAGGTGATTGAACATTGCAGATGTTAACAGATCTTAAACATTGTTGAGCTGTTGAATTTAACTGTAGCACACCTTCAGATCACCTTGGTTGCATCTGCACACATTGTAAATTGCTGCTAGACACTGCAGTTTTTTTTTTTTGTTTTTTTTTTCAAATCCATGTACTTAATGAGTAGATAACAGAGCAAACACTTTAGAGTTTGCCTGCAAAAAGGAGATTAGCCTTGCAGCTATGCAAATATCACAGTCCTTGTCAATGACATGCAATCTGAAGTAATTCCATTTGAGTTTACAGTAATGGTAAACGTACCTCTACACTGCCAACAATAGAGCTGCAGGAACGGTTCCTGTAACCTCCAAATGAGTTAGTTTTTCAGCACTTTCCTCCTCTGGAAGTCAATGGGTTTGTTCAATGGGTTTGTTCAATGTGTTTTTGCATACATCCATAAAAAAGGTCTGTGGTTAAAACAAGCTTAAGCATTTTTTATGATTTTTTCTATAACATAAATCAAATTGGTAAATACCTCATCTTTTACATGTTTTAAAGAAAAGATTGATTGCTAACAAATTTCTAGAAAGAGGCTGTGGAGCATGCTGCAAACGTTGAAGTCATGTGACCTCATATGTGTAGTTCATTTAAGCCTGACATGATCTTTTTTCTGTCTAGTGGTTGAATTTGCACAAATGATAACATAATCTTTCTCATTTTTGTAACATTAATGTTGATTTGCCACGCATCTTATTTTCTGCAATAATCCATAATCCAATGTTAAAATCCAGTAGTCTCTCTAATGAGGGAACCAGACTGACATATATTTCACTGCAGCTCTCTATGTTAGTGCATGAAAGTGTGTGTAAGGAGTTAGTGTACAGAAAAAATAGTTATGTTTAATATTGCCAACATACAATTCATACAGAAAGTGGTAAATACTGTATTCCATCATAAATTCAGTTTTCTCAAGAAACTTTATATCTGCTATTTATGTCTTGATCCAGTGTTATTCAGGAATTAACATTTTATTAATAGCGGTATGAGTTCCTTTATAAATAGTTAGGGCTATTTCCTTAGTAGATTTGCTGTCACACCTTTCCTCAGCAGACTTTGTTTTTTTAGCTCTTCCTTGTACTCCCACTGCTGTCTTTTTTCTTAGTTCAGCTGTGAATCTTTATTGCCCTCCAGCCTCCTCATCTCGTCAACTCCACTTTGTCCTTTTCTTCCAATCCGCTCCTCTCCTCTGAACCTTTTTCATTCCTTCTCAAGTCACCGGCGACTCTCTTCTTGCCTTATTCCCTTGACTCTCCTCCAACTTCACCGCCGTTCTCCTCTCACGACATTTCTCATCTTGTCCAACTTTTTGCCTTATTTCACCTCCGTATTTCACTCACCCCTAGCTCCATGTCAATGGATTATTCATCGTCCTCTGGTGCTGGAAAGCCACTGTGATACTCTCTAGACCAGCCACTGAATGCTATCGACTAGAAGTTTGGTTCAAAGGAACCTCAAGAGATTTTTCAAGGGCTGCTGAACTTGTCCTTACAGCTAAGGTTAGAGTATAGATTATTCACAAACTTGGACAAAGTATAGATCCGCTACAATAGAAGCAGGGAAGCAACAATATGCTTGAGTTAATGGATAAAGCCAGAAGCAAATGGCTGCAGAAAAATATATTGGAGGCAAAGGATGCTTAAGTTTGTAATGAGTTTGTCTGCATAGTTGCTTGAAGCTCCTGGCTCTTTTTTAAAATGAATCTTTTGATAAGATGTTTTACCAGGACAACTGTTAGAAAATATAACAGTTGTTTTCCCAGTCAGCAATTTCCAAAGAGAAAGAGAAAACATTTTGTGGTGTTCATGTTCAATAACTAATATTTTTGTGAAAATGCTTTCAAATGCAGTTTCGAGGTGATGAAAAGTGTCACAGTTGGAAAATAAAAAGTAATTTGTGTCCAGAAAAATATATATATAATTTATATACTCTATAATAGGTTATCTTTAAGCGTGTGTGCTACTAAAGGTTAAAAATAGTTCCTGTTGGGGTTATTTATCTATAGTGCAAAGATTCTCTGTTAGTCTGTATTTGCGTCACATCTCTCAACAACTGGAGTCTGTCAGTTCAGACAAATCCATCCATATATGACCGTTTGCATCTGTATAGATTTTCTGTAAATTGTCACCGAATTGAGACTAGTTGAGAACGCACATTCTTATACGCGCGTACGTATCTACAGGTGGCTGTGGACATTAAACCAACATGTGGTGACAGTGAGTAGTTATTTATACATGAAAAAGTGGAACAGTGGTTGGTTTGCTGCAGCTCCAGTCTCCGTGGAGACAGAACAGCTGAATCTCAGTGGACCAGGTCTCGTGAGCTGAGCCTCTGACAGCGTGAAGGGGTCTGAACTCTGGACCAACACTCACCCACACTGGCTCAGGCCTCTTGTTACTGATGTGAACTTGTATTGTAAGAATGATTTTTTTTCCCTGTCTGTTTTCACTTTTCCGCAACATATCTATATCTGTATAGACATATATATATATATATATATATATATATATATATTTTTTTTTTTTTTTAAGATGAGTCCAGTAAGTTTTAGTAAACGAGAGAGTTAGAAAGACGGTGGTGTGACAATTACCGATTGTGACCTGCAGATTGTTCTCTTTGGAAGTTAATCAGCTGAACGATTGATTTATTGGATCGTTGGCTTCTACTTCAAAGGTTTACCATCAAATAAAAGAAGAGGCAGCAGAAAATGGTCACATATGAGAAGCTGTGATCAGACAAAATCATTTTAAGTGATACAAAAGATGCTAACTCCTGTAATATATTTGTAGCCAAATCCAAATATATATTTGTGGTTTAAAGGACCACAAATCTTCTCATTATACTTTCACTTTTATCTCTTCCATCTTCTCTCTGTGGCTCTGGACAAAAGGAAGTTGTTTTCTATCCAATATTAATATTATAAAGCCTCTCCTTTAAAAATGGCTACAAATGGGAGGTGGGCAATGACTCTATAGTTTTGAAATCACAATTTCACAGGAGGTTGGCTTTAAGACACAGTTTCTGAATAGTGTGCATTTATCTGTGAAATAAACGTTTTTAAATATGGTTTAGTATTTATTTAATAATAATAACAGTAACAATAATACTAATCCATAAATAAAATGCATGATTATTTTAGTACCCAAAGCACAGACACCTAGACCTTCTTATAATCAAAAAGATATTAACATCTAACATTGTACCCTGCGAGAGCTTTAATTTTCTTGGCGCTCATCAGTTAATTACGTCTCCTGTCCATTTCCCATGCTGAACATGCCCCCCGAACACCCACAGAAACTAAAATATGAGTCTGGAAGTCAGCTTCACAATCTGGACTTAACCTCCCGTAACAGATACTCACATTGATGATATGATTTAACAGGGAATATAACTAACGAGGCATTTAATCATCTACCAGGTCATTTTAAAAGAAGCACGCCCAAAAGATTTTTTGTGTCAATTTTTCGATGTAGTTTTTCATGCCGATTGTTAAAATACTATTTCTGATGCGTTTGGATATTATATGTGCTTGCAAACAACCCGAGTCTGATATTGAGACAACTTTTACCAAAGCAGCGTATGTTTTTGCATTGAGTTAACAGCTCTTTGTTGAAGTGTGTGTGTGTTGCTATGGAAACAGGAGCGTCAATGTCAGCGAAAGCTTTCAGTGGAGCAGAATCAAAGGAAGCAACTATACAAAATCAAAACTAATTATCCTGTTTTTTCAAGGCCTCATGCAGAAAAATAAAGCACCCGAAGTGAAGGTTGAAGCCTGCGAACGGTCACAAAACGAGTGTCACTATGTGTGTGTACTGCTGTGCACCTGTGTGTTTGTGCAAGTGTGTGCATGAAGCATCTCAGAGCTTCTTTAGGACTAATATATCAATTTGCTTCTCTCATTATGTAACGTCATTTTCAACTCTTTCATTTTAGTGAATAGATGAAAGATAACTAATTGGAGGTTTTGTCTCACAGATAATTTCATAATTTTCAATGTATAAAAGAAGTAGGCTGGTTGTCATTTCTCTACCAGTTCTTTATGTACTAAATTATACATGAATATGGAGGGGTGAAACAACAAGAACGATTAGGCCAAAGTCCCATTCTGGTGAACCTTAGAGGTAGGACCTAGAATTAGTGAAGGACAAACACAACTTTTTTTTGACAATGATTGCAGCTCCTGTTGATCAATAAAATATTAAAGTCCTCCTGAAATAAGGCTCATTTTGAGGCTTCAGTTCCCTTCTACTCCATTTCTTTTGTCTTAATTTCCTCTGAATCCTCTCCTATGTGTGTGGATCTCTCTAGCCGGCGCGTCGAGGGAGGTTGGAGGAAGTCTGACATCTCTATTGGTTCAGCCCATCTCTGCCTTCCTGGCCAAGACATTGCTCTCCTCTCCATCCACGGGCCAGGGAGCCTCCTGCACTCCTCTGGCTATGCCTCCCAATGCAGGTAAATGCACAAAACACAGTTTAGATGAGAGGGTTGTTTGTTTTCCAGCAATGTGAAATCGATTAACGTAACAAAAAGTGATTCCATTTACATCTATTTTGGTCCACATATGTCTGAGAGGATAAAACTCTGCTTTTAGAAGTGATTGCCACAATAAGAAGCCTTAGAATCCCATTCACTCATTCTGACACACAGTACAAAAACGTGTACCTTGGGTCGATGATCACCATTAAGATGCTTCTCTTTATTTGGGCATACAACTACAGGTGTAGCAAAGGTAATTACCGATTGTTTATTTTGGACTCACTGATATTTTTATCTGGCTGCAAAAATGATCTTTCACTTGTGTGAATGTAAGCATTCAGGATCTTTTTTTTTGGATATATATTATACAGCACTGCAAGACTCAAAAGTAAAAAGAAAGAAATTAACACGCTAAATTGTAGGAACATCACTCATGTCTCTTGTGTCTGAGCTGCTGTTTACTGCTGTTTGAGGATCAGCTGACCTCTGTTAGCCAATCAGAGCACAGAGCTGGGTTGAGACACAGATGCGTTGTAATGTCTGCTCTTTATAACTTTAGATTCATGTGGAAACATATATAGTTTAAGTATGTAACAAAACAAAACAAAAACATCATCCGCCATTTGTATTGTAATAAACATATTTCATGTACTTACCTAAGGACAGCTGAACCAGAGCTCATATATCTCATCTTTTAAGAATTACACTCTACCATTCACTCTACAGTTTGCTAAATTGGCCCAGATGTGTTTGGAGAATATTTTGTCATACCTTTGATCCCAAGGTCAAATGTGTGAAATCAACCCAGGCAATTCATTCATTCAAAAAAAAGTTCCTATAACTTTTTAGTACAACCTAAAGACTTTTTTCCCAAACCCTGTAGACGGACTTGGATGTGTAAAATTGTCCTCCTGTTTAAAAACAGCCACAAACTTATAGCTCTTAGCCCCTTCACTCTAAAGTGTTTGGGTGTTAGAGCATCACAAGCTCATATCTGTTGACCAGCTGACCCTAAGTGCAGATAAAGAAAGAGCCAAAGGAATAAAGGTAAGGAGCCATGCAGCGATAACATTTAGTCTATATGTTAGAGGCACTTGCTCCTGTCTCCTTGCAGCCTGCTCACTGACTCGTGTACAATGTGACTCTTACTCCATTATTTTCTCCCTCCTAACACTATTCAATCTTTAAAAAAAGATTAGCATTCATAGGAACTTTATATATAGACCTGCTCTCTAACCCTTTTTTTATTACGTCTCCCCTTTTTTTATTGTAGTTGTATGCCGTCCCCGCTCTGGTTATTTTGTGCTGTTCTAATTGCTTGAACTATTTTTTATTGCGGTTCGGTTTTGATTGCGTTGAAATGTGACTCGGTTCTTTGGCCTGGCGGTCAGGTCAATGAGATGCGGTTCTTAATTAACCTGCTGTGAATGAGGTGAAAGAAGAGACGCGGGGACAAGCTTTTACTGTATGGGCTGCCGGGACCTTTCCTTCGCACAAAGGGAGGAAGACAAGATTGAGGCTTAAATAAAAGAGGCACTTTCTTACAATTGTGTTATTTATTTATTTATTTTTACTTTTTTTATCCCCCCGAGGGAAAAGAGAGACAGTAAACCATGAGGGAGCAGGGCTAGACTTTCCAGACCTGCAGGCCATGCGAGGAGCAGAAATCAGTCCTAAAAAGAACAGACAGACAGTCTATACCACAAAAGAACAGAAAGAGAGAGATAAATAGATGACAGGAAGTCAGCAAGCTTATTTCATTCTTCCTGTCCCTGTTATCTGCAGATTCCACAGACCTCAACCAATATTTTCTTTTGGAAGTTTGTTCTACTGAAGAAAATGAAAGAATCAGTTTCTGCAAAACTGTGTGTGCAATGCATGTAGATGATTGATTTGTTATGTGTTTTTTTTTTTTTTTTATTCATACAAAAATACAATGAGAATGAAATAATAATTCATCAAAACAAAATCAAGGAGCAGGTGTAGCAGCTTAGTATCTTCTATTCTATCAGTGAATTGAAGAACCTGAAGCATCCTCTGAACTGGACTTGAACAAAAGCGGAGGTATTTTTATTAACATACCAAGCAAGCACAATTTCCCTAACCATAGATAAAATAAACAGCTTTTTCACCAGCTTCTAAAACACAGTTTACTTCAGAAGGCTGTATCTTTCAAAGAGCTGGTCACTGTGACACAGGTGGCGCTCAGGGATGCCAACCACTCCGAAATATCTTTTACAGACGTGGATCTGTTCCACAATCATAAGTAAGTTTTGCTGCTTTGAGAAATTGCCCACCAACAAATGGAAAATAGAAGGCAATTCATGTGTCTGCATGGTGTGTGACGATGTGTCTCCATACATACGCTGTCATTTTTATCTCCTACGTTTGGTAATGTCTTGTAATTTGTGTCTGATCCTGTAAGAAGCTGCTTTACTAGAAGAGGTGAGGATGGTAAGTATCCTCAGCATATCCAGGATTTGTGTGTGTGTGTGTGTGTGTGTGTGTGTGTCAGAGAAAAGAGATGAGATGGATACAGTATTAAGGGGTAATTCTTGCTTCCAAGAGCGTAAATCCCCTTTTATCTCAGCATCAGCACTGCGGGGTTCCAACACGCTGCGCCACCTCCTGCCCCCCCGCCCCCGTTCTGACTCCTCCACTTAGCGACGGCAGGAGGGAGCCGGACTCGCCCTGCGTGTTTCCCCCGTCGCACATGTGTCCGTCCGTGATCTGTCCATTTCCATTTATTCTCCGATAAATCCAGGCAGCTGGTCACTGGCTGGAACACTGATTCCTGTCGTCTCCCATGTTGCACAGATAACACACACACACACACACACATACACACACACACACAGTTCATCAGTGTTATGTACCACATGCTGTCTGAGTGATCCACACAATCGATGGATGCACCCAAAAAAAATCCAGTGGCCAAAAGCGTGAGTAAAATTAATCCTTTAGTGCAGGACGCAGATTCTACAGCTAGAGTCTGTAGTACTTTTGTCTCAGTGTTGTGTTCAGTTGTGAGTTTTAAATATATAATGTGGAATTTTTGCAGTTGATGAATTCATGATGTAGTGTGGGATCATGTGCCACTATTGTTAGCTTCAGTCTTTAATGAATCAAGATTAAATTGATCTTTTTTTTTGTTTTGCTTACCAGAAGCCAAGTCATCTGCAGATGTATTCTCCGTCTCTCCAAAGCAAACAGAAAGATTGAAAACACAGAATAAAGTAGTTTCGATGTGTTTTCACAGACACGACTCTGTCAAGTCATTATAGGAAGCTATTGCATGTGCCTTGATTATCTTACATTTAAAAAAAGGATGAATTTCTAAAAAAATCCCAAATTGTTGGAAACTTTCAAGAAAGTACACAAACCAACTCAATATTAAACATAATTTTGCCTGAGTAGACATTTTAATCCACTAATGGGGGGTTACTAATGACATAGGCAATAATAAAAGTACATTTTAAAACTTATGATGTTTGAAACCATGTTGATTTGAATGAATGAAAATATTTGTGTGTAATTAAAAAAACTTCAAAAACTAAACAGAAAATACACGCTGTACCAGTAGCAGCCACTTGTGTTGACATCGATGTGTTCAATTGCCTCTCAGAACTTGGAAAGATTTGACCTCTGAATGAGCTGCTGCGTTACATTACACTTCCAGCATGTGGCGTTTCTCTCTCTCCCCCTCCAGTAGCTAATATACTTCCCCTGCAGTTCTATCTGATGCTTCAAAGACATCCAAAAACACATCAATTTGATGTGATGCCATGTTTGTGCATTTACCTCTAGATTCAGAATCTTTTACTGAGATCATAGAGTGCAATTGAAAGCAGCATTAAAAGCTGGAGCTGCTTGCCGTCACTCAGTCTCTTTACAAACTGGTTTTAAGGCTTATGAGGAAAATAACTATTCAGTATTCTGTTTTCAGGATATTTTAGGCTGAATTTGGGATATCTTAAAATTTGCCTAGAATTTTTCCGCTATCCAGACATCTGGTCACTTTAGCTTCAATAGTTCTGTGACTTTCCATGGTACAAATAGATAGATGCTGCTCCTGTTCCTGTAGTTGTTGGACTCCACATGGAGAGCAGGCTTTTTACCAGGCATCTGTGGAGAATCATGCCCTATATACATTCAATGGTTCTGCAAGGTCGGCTCCTTTTAGAAGTGATTCCATTACATCAAATGAGCCGGATAGAGGGAGAGAAGGAGTGAGCTTGATGGAGGGAAACAAAAGTGAAGACAAAGAAAGAGAGAGAGGGGGGGAGCGAGAGAGATGTAATCTGCCTCCAATCGATTGGCTGCACCTCTGACCACTCTCAGGATCCCACTATCATTTGTTTCCAACTGCCTGTCTCCTTTCATTTTCTCTCTCTCTTTTTAATTCCCTTTCTTTTTATTTTTCTCCTCTAATTCCCATTCAATTAAGGCTGGTTGTATTGGCTGGCCATTGGTTAATTGCTCAGGGGCCCTCAATGGAGATCAGTAGACCTTAATGAGAGAAGGGTCAACCTCAGGGCGCTTGGAGTGTTCTGAGAGTGCATGTACGTGTGTGAGCATGCAAGAATATATTAACTTATATTAGTATTTTGCTTTGTACATATTTGCACAATGTGTGTTCATGCATATTACCTTATTTAAGAGAGTCTCTGAATGCCATGTTATCCCTGGATGTTTCAAACTCAGTAAGACTCTCGGGCAAAAACTGGTACACCGAAGGACAAGGTACCACACAATCAGAAAAGCAATCTGGCATATGCTGTCCAATGCAGTAAGGAATGCAAGAACGTATACTACATTGATGAAACAGAACAACCTTTAAACACATGGCTCAACACAAAAGGGCAAACACCTCGGAGGGCAGGTGGTTTGAAAGAGAAGTAAAAGAAGCCATCTATGTAAAAGTGGAAAAAAAACATCTCCTAACAGGGGTGGGGTTCTATACTGTCACCCTTTCATATATATCTAGGAGAATCAACAGCTTAACCTTAGATGAGTCTCAATAATCGTTGTTCACCAGTGGTCACAAGACCCTAATGACTGTCATTATCCAGAGCTCATATGACATAACAACTGTCATTATCCAGGGGTCATGAGACCCTCACAACTGTTGTTCTCCAGGGGTCATAAGACAATAATACCTGTTGTTATCAGGGGGTTATAAGACTGTAATGCCTGTTGTTATTCAGGGGTTATAAGACCCTAATGCCTGTTGTTATCCAGAGGTTATAAGACCCTAATGCCTGTTGTTATCCAGAGGTTATAAGACCCTAATGCCTGTTGTTATCAGGAGCTTATAAGACTGTAATGCCTGTTGTTATCCAGAGGTTATAAGACCCTAATGCCTGTTGATATCCAGAGGTCATAAGACCCGAATGTATGTTGTTATCCAGAGGTCATAAGACCCTAATGTATGTTGTTATCCAGGGGTTATAAGACCCTAATGCCTGTTGTTATCCAGAGGTTATAAGACCCTAATGTCTGTTGATATCCAGAGGTCATAAGACCCTAATGTATGTTGTTATCCAGAAGTTATAAGACACTAATGCCTGTTGTTATCAGGAGCTTATAAGACCGTAATGCCTGTTGTTATCCAGAGGTTATAAGACCCTAATGCCTGTTGATATCCAGAGGTCATAAGACCCTAATGTATGTTGTTATCCAGAGGTCATAAGACCCTAATGTATGTTGTTATCCAGGGGTTATAAGACCCTAATGCCTGTTGTTATCCAGAGGTTATAAGACCCTAATGCCTGTTGCTATCCAGAGGTCATAAGACCCTAATGCCTGTTGCTATCCAGGGGTTATAAGACCCTAATGCCTGTTGCTATCCAGAGGTTATAAGACCCTAATGCCTGTTGCTATCCAGAGGTCATAAGACCCTAATGCCTGTTGCTATCCAGGGGTTATAAGACCCTAATGCCTGTTGCTATCCAGAGGTCATAAGACCCTAATGTATGTTGTTTTCCAGGGGTTATAAGACCCTAATGATATGAAATACCAACATGATCAAGTGCAACTAACACTCTTTACAGATACTTTGAACACACCCACAGTGGTTAAATACCTGGGTCCCACTCCACTGTTTGTCAGAATATTGCAGACTGGTGCCTATAAACTACTCACTGATTGACTGGAGTATGTAAGATGGATTACATAACTCCCGTTCTGGCTCCCTGTGTGTAGAATCCATTTCAAGAATTTTTTATTTGTTATAAAGTTCTTTATCATTTTTTCGCCCCGCTGTCCCTCTCTGATCTCCTCCCGTCTTCCTCCTGTTCTCCGGCTTGGTGCCTCTGGTCAGCTGACCTGCTGCTCCTGGACGTACAAGAGGTCAAAGTGGAAGCTTTTTTTTGTTGCTGCTCCTAAATTGTGGAATGAGCTTCAGCCTCACTGTCCATTTTTAAAACTAGTCCTAAATCCCATTTTTATTCCATAACTTCACATGAAACTCTGTTTTTAGTGCTGTAATGGTTCTTTGCTTTTATTTATTTGTTGTTGTTTTTTTTTTTTACTTTTTATGCTTCTACTGTATTTTACTTCTATTTCTTTCCTCACTTGTTTGTCTGCTATGTATACCAATTTTGTGGCAGCTGAGGTTGTTTTTAAAGCGCTATATAAATAAAGTTGAGTTGAGAGTTGAGATGAAGCCCTTTGGATACGAGGAGAAACGTCTTCCTACACAAATAAAAGTCCAGCCGCCTACGATTCAATTTGAGGGAGCTCTTTTAGCGAGGTGTGTTTTATTATGAGGACAAGTTTAAACATTACGAGAATAGTGTCTTAACATTATGAGAATAAAGTCATAATTTTGAGAGAATGAACTCGCACATTAAAGATAACAGTCTGCAACTTGTTAAAATTGAGTGTGAGTGAGAGTGTGGAGCATCTTGTGAAGTTTTACTCAAGTATTGGTTTAAAAAAAAATGTTTTTTTTGTTATGATCATGATTGTTATCATTTTACAAGTGAGATTTTTCTCATAACATTGTGACTTCAGTCGTATAATATTATGACCTTATTTTACACATTTGTCTCTTATTGTAGCCCTAATACATGTTGTATCCAACAGCCTCTTTGCTTCTTTTCTATCTTAGTTCATAAATGACTACAACTGTTACAGTTGGTTTATACTTGTTAAAATTCTTTCAGCTTTTTCCTGTACTACAAACAGCTGTGACTGCATCTATGTTGTATTTGAAGCTAATACATGTTTTGTGTGTAGGGCCGTTGAACTCGTCGAGGCAGAGAGAAGTTGAACTTTCTGTCCAGCTGTCTGAAACATAAATGAACAATCACAGTTGTCTCTGCATCGCCATGATGAATAATTACATCTCTGGGCGAGGAGCATGTCAGGATTACATTGGTAAATCAATGCAAAGTATAAATTAATCTTTTTCTATTTGCTCGTCTGTGTAAACACCTTTTGTTTCCCTTCTGGCCTGTCAGCACGTCCACCTCTAATCTCTTCAGCCCCCCTATCCCCACTTTTTTTTTTGATTAATTCACTGAACACATAAGGCCTTGGAGCTCTGACTTTATCTGAGAGGTCTGTCTGTTGACCAGACAATTACCAAGCTGGTCCATCACTACCTCTAAGGCTCGATACAGGCCCCTGTTTACCCCAGTACGGTTGACTGATCGTATACACATCTATAGGTACACATACACACACACGCACACACATACCATCTTGCTACACATTCATGAATTAACTTGTCATGGGTTTTAAAGATTCCGTCAACTATCTTATCACTATAGTATTGTCTGATAAGTGTGGTGACATATTGAATGCAGAGAGAAATTTACATAAACTATTGTGTGGCCAAGTTTGCTCAGCTATTCTATACATAGACGTTTTTGATTATATTTGATGAGTTGCTTTCATACTTTATCCTACATCAGTTTATATATTTGATGGGTTTTATACTGTATGCTAGGGCTGCAACTAATGAATTTGATAGACAATTATAATTGAAATGATTAATTGATTAGTTGTTCTGTTCATAGAATGGTGTAAAATGTTGATCACTGTTTCCAAACGATTCAACCTAAAATGTATTTTTTTGTCCATACCAACAGTCCACAGCCCAACAATCATCAACATTGTGAATTCAGTTGTATAATATTATGACCTTATTTTACACATTTGTCTCTTATTGTAGCCCTAATACATGTTGTATCCAACAGACTCTTTCAATTGTCAATTGTCAAATAGTTGCCAATTATTTTAAGTTGCTTGCATTCAGCAATGTAAAAGTGAACGAGGGACTTCAATCTTAGTTGCTGTTCTGTAAACAAGTGTCAGGGTTTCTGATGCAGGCAGAGGCAGGGAACCTGTGGAGGGTTATGAACAGCTTAATACTATAATATATAATATTTTATTTATAGGCACCTTTCAAGGTACTCAAAAATACAAGAAAAATATGAGTATAATAATGCAAAAACCATAAAAGAAAAATAAACATTCAAATGTACATTCAAATTACATTTTACACCTTAAAAGCTATTCTTTAAACTGAATAGGAAACTGTACAATCCAAAACATGGTCCAAAGGGTCACACAAAGTATACAAAACACTGGTGGCCTTATAGTGTCTGTATGTAAAATGCTACAGTTGGTGCATTTTAATTAGATTTTGTCTCAGCGCTGTGTGTCTGTCACACACACACACACACGCACACACACACACACACACACACACACACACACACACACACACCTTCAAAACCATCCTCCGCTGTGCTTGGAGTCCTCTTCTCCTCATTTTGATAACACATGCAGTTCCTTCTATTTTTTTCTCTCGGTTCTTCTCTCCCATTCAGAACAAATGCCAAAAGTGAAACAAATTTCCGTGGCAATTACCTTGTGAGGCCACGGAGGGAGCGGTGAGCAAAGCAGAACAACTTGAAATGGCTTTATAGAAAGGACTCTCAGGCCCTTTAATTACACCACTATTGATTGCTGTGTGCAGGTTTCCCACATACCCACTTACTTATTTTTCTTCTCAACTCTGCATTTAGTGCCCTGTGGAAAACAAGGACGAGATGCTTCTGATTTCAGACTCTATGATTATCCCTTTTCATTAGGTGGCACTTGGTTTAAGTGGATCCTTGGGTGATAAAATCAGCTTTCTTTATTGCAAGATGTGATTCATTCTTTGAGTCTGAGTTTCTCAACTGTTTCTACCATTGAAATATGAGCCATAATAAATGACTAAAATTTACAGTACAGAGACAGTACAATATATTGTTGTAGAATTTTAATTTACAAATATTACAATATGGGCGACACGGTGGAGCAGTGGGTAGCACTGTTGCCTCACAGCAAGAAGGTCACAGGTTCAAGACCGCCTTGGGGCCTGGGTCTGGTACCTTTCTGTGTGGAGTTTGCATGTTCTCCCCGTGTCTGCGTGGGTTTTCACCGGGTACTCCGGCTTCCTCCCACAATACAAAACATGCTCAGGTTAATTGGCAAATCTAAATTGCCCATAGGTGTGAGTGTGTGTGTGAATGGTGTGTGAATGGTGTGTGTGCCCCACGATTGGCTGGCGACCATCTGGGGTGTATCCCCCTGCCTCTCGCCATAAATGCGCTGGGATAGGCTCCAGCAGACCCCTGCGACCCCGAAAGGGAATAAGCGGGATAGAAAATGGATGGATGGATGGATGGAATATTACAATATAACAAATATTAATTCATACATTTGCAATTTGAAACACAGAGGCAGAAAAGTCTGAATCCTAATCTCACAGTATTAAAAGAAATTGATTGTGACCATGCTTCCCTTAGAAATAGATGTGTGCACACTGGAAAAGTGCTTCACGAGCAAAGACTGCAACACTTATGACTCGTAAATCATGTTTCCAGTTCGCACGCACCTATTTTTAGGGGCAAACGTGTCCACGGCCTGAACATGAAGTAACTGCATGTAAATCGTGTCCCGGTTAGGATGCAGGATGATTACCCGACTCTTCAGGAGTTTTGTGGGCTCCAGATATTTTTCTTGCTCATTTGTTTGTTCTGCCCTTTGCTGAAATGAGGAATAGTGGAGCGAGCCATCTCTGTAAAGAGTAATGTTAACCTTACCTCTTCTTCTCCTTTAATGGGTTACAGTGGTTGGGAAACTACCAGCTGATGTCATAGTGAGTCACGTTAACGTATGAAATGCAGATTTTTCCGAAAATTTGTGTCAAAATCATCTCCAGACACGCAGAGAAACAGGCAGGAGATGCTGATTTATCACATTGTGTTGTCTGTAAGGACACCGTAGAGGACATGATCATGTTGGATGCTGCCTAGAGGGAAATTTGACTTTTTTTTTTTCCTCCAAAATACGGCTTGTCCGACATGAGCGAGGGGCGAGGAGAGTGAAGAGAGAGGGAGAAAGTAAGGAGGCAGCGGGGCAGAACAAGTGCAGCCTCCTCCTCAATCAAAAATGTGCATTATTGGCGCCGGAATGTAGATTTCTACAGTGACAAAAATTTCCATCCTATTTCAGGCAATACTTCAGTTACGCAAATTTAAAAAAAATGAATGTAAATGACTTTTTTCTTACATCTTCAGCAGTGTTACTATGTCTAAGAATGACTGCCATGCTATAACTGAGTCACCGCCAACGGAGCTTTATAATTCATTCAAATGTGCTAGTTATTGTTGTAGCAGTGGCTCTTTGTTGATCTTATTACGGCAATAAAAAGGACAAACACGTCCAGCCTGCATCTCTCCTGACTATTACCTGTAAAGTATACAGAAGCGGCGCTGCACTTTCTGCAGCCATAATAAATAGACAACATGTATCTGTACTAGAGATACGGTGCTGGTACTACATTAAACTGATTTGGATCTGCAGCCTGTTGTTTGAGAAGTTTTCTAAAATGGCCTTTCTGCATTTTATAAGGAGGAGATCAGAGGTGAAGGATTTCTCTGGTTGGGATAATCACACATACCAAAAGTGAGCAGAAAACGGCTCATGTTTACAATCGTGAAGCCACTCGATGTTATAATGCCAAAAATCAGCGGATTTAAAGGCAACATAGCGCCTGACTTGGAGACACCCTTCCCTGAGCCTGTTTACATGCCCACAATAAACTGATAACTGGTATAATCAGGTAATAACCTCATCTGATGTATTTACATTACTTAGTAAAGCGGGAATCAGAAACTCTGGTTTACATGATTCCGTCCGTCAGATTTCTGTCCAAATACTTGACATGAAACTCAGATTGCCTGTTACATTAGGTGGCAGTAAATGCATCTTGGCACTGGCTGCCATTTACTATAATACCAAAAAGTAAAAAAGAGTAAAAACAACCATGTTTTCATCACTATCACCAACACTGAAGAAAAAGTCAACTTTTCACACATGTGCAGATGCAAGAGAACAACAGACCAAATTAATGGTTTACATGCACCGGATAAAATGAACGACGAGACGTGATTATCCAATCTCTCATTATGAGAGATTGGATAATCGATGAAGGACATCGATGAAGGACATGAGATTATGCTGTTTACATGACCACTTATCTGGTAATCTGGTCACTACTGGAATCAGGCAATGACCAATTTATTGTCTCAACACATCACCTCACCCCTAGTCACATGCATCTATTTAAGATTGAGGAGAAATGTCAACATTTTGATGTTTAAATAAGTTTAAATGTTTTACATGCCTCTTTCTAGCAGACACTTCCCACATATTGACTCTGTTATTTGCTCTTCTCCGGTCACTTTGCTTCTGCGATTCAAAATGCTCCAGGGCTTTGAAGCTGCTGCAGGACTTGCAGACTCTGCCATTTTTTCCCAGAAGCCTTCCTGTGTCGAGCATAGGGACATCTCTGGCCCCTGTCACTATTTGCTGTTATGTGTAAACATAAAGTCACCACAGTGCCAAACCACTCCAAAATGTTTAAATACTTAATTTACACTATGGTACATATAACCATTTTTTTCTGGAAAAGCTATACTCTAATTCTGTGCACCTCTAAACACAATGTGAACATATTATTATTTTATTTTAAAAATATAGCTTTTAATGAAAAATTGTACATATTTAACCTGTAATTATCAGTTTTAATTATTCAGACACTAATACGAATGGAGAGTTCCCTGACTTAAGCGGAATTAGGACATTAATAAATGTCCTCCTATAGCATGTTACACAAAACAGTCATACTATAGTATTTTGCACTAAAAAAGTTATACTATAGCTGTTTTATTTAAAGAGCAGCAGGATAGAAATCAGACGACAGCATACTGGCGAAAATCAGATGCAGTTTAAATATTGTCATCAAGTCTCAAAAACGTAAGTGCGAGTCACCTCTTACCTGTAGCAGCAGCCGTATCTGTGAAGCCATTCATCACGACGGGGGAAATTACCCCGTGACAAATCTCCCCCGTTGCTCCCCGTGCCTACGTCGGCAAATTGAATCCACAAACCGGCCACATGTTCCATCCCCTGCTCTTTAGCCAAAGTCATTTGTGCCAGTGTCAGATGTGATGAATGGGCTACGTGGCGCCTACGAGAGAACGCAGTGAATTTTTATAATGTATTAAACAGGGGGCGAGGGCGGGGGGACAGGAGAGGAGCGGGGCCGCCTTTGTCACGCGGCCGGGGCCTCCGTTTCACGTCTCTACTGCTGCTCCACGGAATTTCTTCTTAGATGTCAAAACGGCCGAGAAGCATGGTGCCTCGGCAGAGCCTGTCAACCGCTGTCCGTAACGGTGTCTGGCTATGTCTGTGGGGCAAACCCTTTAGATTCTAAAGTTTAGAATTACAGAGCTCGGCACTGGTCAGACACGCTTGATATAATATCTAAAGTCCTCGGGGGTTATTTTACAGCCCTGTGCTGTGATTGCTTTATTTGGTGAACCAAATAATGAGTTGGGGGGGGGGGTATAGAATAGCAAGTATAACCTAAAAGGAACAGAGAGCTTTGAAAAAAAATCTATAAAAAGATACCAATTTAGGTCGGAAAATATACACTACTGTTCAAAGGTTTGGGGTCACTTAGAAAGAAAAGAAAAGAACAGAAAAGAAAAGAACTGTTATTATTTATATACTATTTTTTTTTAAACTAATCATAAATACACTCTATACATCGTTAATGTGGAACATACTATTCTAGCTGCAAATGTCTGGTTTGTAATGCAATATCTCCATAGGTGTATAGAGACTTATTTCCAGCAAGTATCACTTCAGTGTTGTAATGGTACATTGTGTTTGACAATTACATTCCAAGCTAATGGATAATTAGAAAACTCTTGTGTAATGATGTTAGCACAGCTGGAAACAGTTTATCTGGTTACCTGGAGCGTTCCTTGATGAAAGTTTGAATGAGAAAGTTATTATTAAACAGAAAAAAAATAATTATTTCTTACCTTGTCAATGTCTTGACTATTTATTTTGTATTATTTTGCACTCATTAATAAATAAAAGTGTGACCTTTCATTGAAAACACAAAATCGTCTTTGTGACTCCAAACTTTTGAATGCTAGTTTATATAATTGCATCATGAAAAAAGATGACATATTATGTAAATACTTTGTTATAAATATTTGCAATGTCAATTGCTATCAGTGGTTTTCTTTAAAAAAATTACCATTCTGTAATGTTTTGACTATAAATCAATTTATTTATGTTTTAATGATTTAATTTGAGTATATATATATATATATATATATATATATATATATATATATATATATATATATATATATATATATATATATATATATATATATATATATATATATAAATATATGCAGTACAAAACACCCAAGTACACTAGAGAGGACACATCAATATATCTTTACAGATGGATTTATTTTTCATACCTTTTTTTACATCTAACATGTATATAAACACCTAGTAAAAAATCCAGACTGAGCTTATAGTTTATGCATGTAACCAATAAAATAATTAATAATAATTAATAATTAAATTATTGCTTTGCTATAATAAGCGGTGTATGGTGATTATGAAATGCTAATTTGATGGATTTGCTTTGTTTAGTTGTAATAAACTGCTTGGTGCTCACATACATGTTTGAAATAAAGACTCAAATCAAATCAAATTAAAGCTAGTATGTTAAGGAAATGTTATTAAATATTAACAGTGTTGATTCCCACCAGCAGTGTTGTGTACATAAAATGGTTTCCATGGTAGCATTCATACATTTACAGGAACCTAAAATGAACATCCATTATTATTTTAATGTAGTTCTATGTAATGTGATTATTATTCAGAGCCACCACTCACAACCTTTAATCTGTAATTGGGTAGAAGTGATGCAGTAAAAAATCCCACTACCAAACACACACACACACACACACACAAACACACACACACAGTTGGTACTGTTTAATCACAGCAGACATAAACACATGTGGCGCTGGTGATTATTTTAATGTCACTCTAGCTGGATAAACTCATTAGCTGCTTAGCATGTAAGTTGCAGCCTCATTTTTCTTATATATTTCTAAACTATCACAGTTACTTGCACTGCTCTTCCTTTCTATCTTTATGTAACATAGCAATGACAGAGATGCCTGACAAAACAATATTGTCCAATAAAACAACACTGTGACCTATAAGATGAGCAGGAAGTTGACCTCACTAAAATAACTCTAAAAGCAGTATAAGCTTCAGGATTTATTGCACAGCTGTTCTACTGGGAAGCGATAACCACCAATAAACACCATTTCCACAAATATTATGCATTTTATTTTATTTATTTATTTTTGCCAGTTTATGGTTGCATTACCCTTGAATCATGTCTCATATTTTAGCCATTGCTGAGGTTTTTCTCAGGACTGGCACAGATTTGGTGGTTTATTGTATCATCTTACAGTATATTTCACATCATTGTCACTGGAATAAAATACATTTTGAAAAGTGTGTGCATGCATGCAACATAAAACAAACCCACTGACTTTACATAAAGTGCACAACATGACAATCTGCCCAAAAGTGAAGTCCAAACACTTGGATCGCCCCCTGGTGGCTGCTGCAGGAACCAGACATGAGCCAATCTAAAAATAAATCAAGGTAGGTAATAAATTAAGGATTAATTAGGAAGACAAGGAAAAGGACTTCAAAGATCTCTTAAGATGCTTCTAAAGAGCAGCAGTAACACACCATATAATGATTTTTGAAATTACTCAGCACCACTTTCCTCTTAATGTCAGGATGTTGCTTGTTCATCTTGTCTGTTTTTAATGAGATGCTTCAATATATCCAGCAGCTTAGTAACTCTTCAACTTCAAATTTCAAAAGCTCACATTTTTTTGACTTTTTTGTGTTTTTCCTCAGTACGAAAAAAGATTACTCTGACTGTCGGGAACCAGTCGTCCTATAAGAAAATCTACAACGTTGTGGGACACCTAAAGGGAAAAAGGAACCCAGGTTTGTTCTTTTTATTTGGGACCTTTCTGTGTGGAGTTTCATGTTCTCTCTTTGCATGATTAAATTGAGATTCTAAATTGTCTGTATGTGTGAGTGAATGGTGTGGGTGCTCTATGATAGGCTGCTACCAGTCTGGAGTGTATCCCTGTATCTTACCTATAATGTGCTTGGATTGGCTCCAACAGACCCCTGTGACTCTAATAAGGAATAAGCAGGTATAGAAAATGCCTGTTGTTGATGATATATTTAGCAGCAATGGAATAAATTATCCAGCATCACATTAATGTGTCACCAGAGTTGAACCAGCTTGGTACATATACATTGTGTCTTCAAGCTTTATGTAAGTGTGTGTTGTGTATGCATCATTTGTTGTGATTAAGCAGCTTGTGGTTTGATTTTAAAACAAACCTAAAAGCTCGAGGTATCTAATTTGCTCTGTCTAGCCACCCGGGCACAGAAGATCTCGACCTAAGAAAGATTCTAATAATAAATGATCAAATTAAGTCGCTATGGCTGAAGGGTTTGGCACAACATTGCATCTCTGCTAGACGACAAAAAAGCATCATAAGCATACATTTTCTTTATTAATATTATTTGTGAGGGACCTTGTACCGGCATAAATGTTACCATCTGATGTATTGAATCTGAGTTATCTTAAAGCTCATTTGCAGCTGCAGTGGAGAAATAAGGGCCACCTTGCCAGCAGCATATACCGGGGCCACAAATCAATAGGGGGCGTCTGTGTCCACCCCCTGTGAGATTATGACTGTCAGACACTCCATATCCTGCATTCGTCTGAATTTCTATGCGATGACTCTTTTGTTTTTTATACACCATTTTCAAAGACCTCTGCTACTCTCAACATGATAGAAAGAAAATACGCCTTACAGGATACAAATGACCAAAAATTAAAGCTGCATGTGAGAAAGTGTATAATATAACAGTATATAATAACTACAACAATCAATCAAATAGGAATTAAGAAAATGGCTCTGTAGAATTAGAAGTAGGCTAAAAGGTTAAAGTGATTTCCGAACACAAGCCCTATGAGAGCAAACGTGTAATTTTCTGAGGGATTTAAAAACAGATGATCATTTCCTCAGCGATATGGAAGTGATGCATCATCCAAAGAAGAAAAGCTAAAATCTAAAATAAAAAAAGAGTAATGTGAAAGATGTGGCTAGGTGATTTATTTACTTTTTTTCTGTTGCTTGCGAGTAAATATTTTCATCTCTGTTGTTTCCTGGCCTCCTCTGTGGTGTTGCAGAAAAGCTGGCTGAACACAAGCCGATTAGATACAGCTCTGGTTATGATGTCACAACAGGAGTTTAAGGCCCAAGGCCTATTTCTGCTCTCACAAGGTGCTTTTGTAATGTAAAAGATATGAAACGGGTTGAGCTTCAGCAGCAGATCACTCATGACGTAAAAAATTGCAGCCTGCGCTGTGGTTCGCCCTGATCTCCTACAAAAAAAAGCCTCAACGAGACTATTTCTGTTTAGAAAAAGCGATCGTTAAGTAACAACTTTTTCACAAAGGGCAGTTTGGAAATTGCTCATCTGGGGAATTTTTTTTTGAAAGGCTTTGAACAATTGCGTTCCTAAAATAAGCAGGGACGGAACCAGTCAATATTTAATTATGGAGAGAATATAGGGTCTGAAAGATCCATAGAGTTCTTTTAGAAATCTCACAGACAGGATGTGGAGAGCTTCATTTTATTATTCACCTCAGTGAGAGTGTCAATAGATATTGTGTCAAAGGACTCAAAGACGCTTTCTGATGCCGGAGACGTTGTTGATTAAGGAGATTAAAATTCTTCACGTTTCTCAGGGGAGGAGACTCTGTGTCAGGGTTAATCACATTGTGTCGGTTGGTATGAATAAGGTTCCAAAAATACTTGGCTCTGGCGCTTTTTAACCTCTGGATTCAATTTTCTCATAGAGCCCCTTAAAGTGAAACTTTTTTTCTGATATTATATAAAAGTCAATTTTGTCAATGATGATAAGATCCTGGCAAATACACGATTTGTTGGAGAGGAAACTTTCTTTTTTATTGAGCATACTGATTTGTCTATGACTTCTTTTTTAAATCCTATTTTTAGTTCACCTGCTGACAGTCAAGTTGTCCTGGAGAATCTGAGTGATCAGAATATATCAGAAATATGTCACATGTGTAAATAGTTATAACTATAATAACAGTAACTGACTGGCAGCAAATATCCAGGAAGTTACTGTAATTATTTATTTTACAATAGAAATGTATACAGTATTGTTTTCTTTAAAAAGACTGTGATTTCAGTTGTATTTACATTTACATTAATTGTACAATAGAAGAGTTTGAATACTGTGATTTAATTTGTTTTTACTATTGGGTATAATACAGTAAATAACCTGTATTATAGTACAATAACATCTGGGCCACTGTGATTTTTCCACAGTAAGACATTACTGACTACTTAGATTAATTGCAAAATATACAGCAATCTGCTGTAATAATTGTTTACACTAATACAGTAGACATATTGAAAATCAAATTTGAAAACTGAATTTGAAGTGAGTGAGTTGTCCCAAGTCTTGGCAATCAGGAGAAAAGGAGATAAATGTTATAGCCAACACACATAAAATACAAATGCAGCTCAGTCAGTCTGCTAAATTATCTGCCAAAGGAATAAGAAAATTTTACTCCATATTGGCCTAATTGCACCAAATACAAGACATTTTCCCCTGATAAGAGTCCCCTTTTTTACAGTACAGAGCTGTCCATCACAGCCTCTGATTGGTTGACAGTCCTAACTCAAGGCATCATGGTAGATAAATATTCCAGTGACTGTGATTCAAACAACAAAAACTCTGTTCAACATGTAAAATATGGATAAGCAACCATCAGCTACATTCAATAGAAATGTATGTGTAGCTTCATTATGTAAGCCTCTAAAACACACTGCTTTTCAAGGCTGGATTACAAAGCTTCTGAATCATAAAATAACTTTTTTACAGTACTTTAATGGTGTACATTATATCAGCGACCTCTGTGAGTATTAACAAAGTGGACAAAAGTAGGGGTTGAATTTAAAATATTGAAGTTCATGTGTTTCTACGTGCTCAATGGACACTCATGAACTCATTCATATTCTGAGTGAACGTGAACTGAACGCACTGTATTTTTCACTTGATGAATGTAAGTATGAACGTGTTCATTCTGGTAGCTGTGAGCAGTGCTCTCTCATAGTAGAACTTCAGTCAAGAGTGTGTCACATTTCATTAGAATTTAGAGGGCTGTCACCTCAATACTAAACCCTGGTTCGATAAAGATTAAAACCTGGATACAAAGATGAATCTGACACACAGTTTCATTGTTAAAACTGACAAAATAATTGCTGTATTTTTCTGGTTCTCTATGGGCTGTGAAAATAATTTTGGCAAATAATAGCTCATAGCAACATATTGGAAAAAAAGAACTATGAACTAGTTTGTTTTCGGAACCATGAACCGAGTTAAAAATGTTGAATTATGAACTTTGAACTGAACTTTCAAAATATGTGAACTGATCTTTGACCTAGTTCAGTTCACATAATTTAGAATTTGGCCACAAATGTTCATGAGCCTGCTGGGTCTGGACGGAGTCCGCCGTGTTTAAAAATAGACGAGCATTCCCAGAACAGATTAAAACCATTGATTAAACCAAATTCTAAATGGCAGCGCCTCTACCCTCCCTCTCTTTGTCATGGCGTCCTCTCCAGCCGCCCTCCGCCGCAGTCGCTACTGTACCTGCCCTGCCCAGTCACTGCTGGGAAATTACCTCCCTGATTTACAGTGTGATATTAGGCAGCCATAATGGGCCACTAAAGCAGATAATATGGGCCACAAATCTCCGGAAGGGGAGACGCTTTAACTGCTTGTTGGCATATGATCATATGTCTGCTCCACACTCATTTATCTCCGCCTTAAACAGAATGAATATTCATGTGTGTTCACTAAGGTTTTTTAATATAGATGGCCATTTGAATTTTCAGTCTGCATTATTATATGCAAATACTGCTGAAATACAATAAATTACTTTGACTTTCTTTTTTACTTCACTGTTGTGTGAGCAAAGGAATAACAATAAAACCTTGAAAATGCAGATGCTGTTGGCTTATATGAAGGGACACATAAATGCAGCCTTGGAGTCTGGCTGGCACATGATGGCAGAAAGACTAATTAAATGTAAGCAAAACAGGCTCTTTCTATGTTTTTTTCCCTAAGAGTCCTGACAGTCACTCATTTACATTCTATATCTTAATATGACAACACAATACAGTTTTTATCACACAAGCTGATGACAATTTATCAACCTGATTCACCAGGGTTTTGTCAATTACTCTTTCAACTAATACCCACTAAAACACGTGAGAAAAAAAAAAAAAAAAACTATGCAATTGGTTTGTCCTATTGATCCTGTTTTATTTATTTCATTGATTTACTACTTTAGGGAAATGCACACTTGTTTATCATCAGTGTAAATGCATCGGATTTAGTACAAATGCTAAATTCCAGCCGGGTTCAGCATGAACAGAAAAGATTAACATACACTTAAGAGCTGCCAAACATGGACAGATAATATCAAAACCAGAAATACATAGGTAAATAGAAACAATGTTATAACATACCCTACCACCAAGTTATACAAATCTGCTTAATTGTGTAATCCTGCTCAGACATACTATAAATTCTCTAATATAGGCCAGTATTGCATTAGCGCTATTAGATCCAAGGTATTTAAATGTCTAATTGAATGCAAAAATATATAGATGAAACTCTTAATTCATTAGAAAACCACCACAACCCTAAAATATGGAGCCAGGGCTACATTGGCCTGTGTTAAAGTCTGATCCGTCACAACAAGAAGCATAATCTCTGTTACTGGTTCAACCTGCTGGCTTACAGAGTTTATTCAACTTTTAGCATTTAGAGAACATTTAACTGGGTCTGGTAACTCCAGTGGTGTCACTTCAAAACACGGGTGTTACAACCTGGTTGTTAATTGTTGTAAATTCTCAACAACTGCTGCCTTAAATTGGGGATTATTATTTATTTATTTAATTAATTTTCATGCGGCAATTTTAGGCCTGTATTTATATTATTATAACACAATTATTATTTTATTATCTCTTAAGTTAAATTTGTAAATGTAATGTATCTAACAGAAACCAAAGTTACAATATGTTTGCTGCGACTCCCAAATAGCCACTTATACCAAGGTGGTAGTGAATTAAACAAAAACAAGAATTTATTTACAAAAACTCTATTTATAACAATGTTCAAACAACTATAACTTCGACATCAGCTTCAGGGTGGACAAAAGCCAATACAACCAAAAGAGCTCTATCTAGAAAATAAATCACCTTTCTAGACTTACCTTCCTAACTTAACAAAAACAGGAGAAAACAAGATTTATTCAAAAGGCAGTCCACCCCTACTACTGAAACAAGAAATACTTTTAACTATAGCAAAACATGTGGCTTGTTGGTACACAAGGAGGATGACAAACACCAGTTGCGTCTCTGTCTCTCCAGTCACCATCTTGGTTCCTTTTATGTTGGGTGTTGTTCAGCTGCAGCCAATCACAGGCTAGGCCAGGAAACTGCTGCGCCAATCGAATCCTGGAGATGGCACATCCCTATTTGCATAAAACAGACAGGGAACACAAACAGACACAAACCACACAATACACAAAATTTGACAACAGTTATAACAGTTACCATATTTCTACACTAAAACTCAGTGAGTCACTGTTGAAATGTTAATGTTTTCTGGCCTAAAAGTAGCAAGACATGTTTTTTCTAAAAGACTCATTTTAACCTTCAGTGTTTGACTATATTATGTTTCACTTAAACATTGTAAACAACATGTATACATCAATTTAAGAAAAGGAAAAAACAATCGCAATTTCTTGTGTGTCAGATCTGAAGCATTTTATGGTAATAGTTGTTTGCTGCTATCTATTTCAGGCTAAGCTAACATGCTAATCTGAGCTTCTACTGGGGTAATAAATCTGAACATAAGTGGTTACAGGAATATAAAAGATGCACTATATTACAGTCAGAACATTAAACTGAAGTCACAGAAGTCTCTCTTTTTTTCTTGTTTTTCAGATCGTTATGTGCTCGTCGGCAGTCGCCATGACAGCGACCAAGGAGGTGGGGCCTCAGCCATCATGACGCAGCTGATCGCAGCGCTGACCGAGCAGACCAAGCGAGGATGGGTGCCGGATCGCACCACTGTCTTCTGCTCATGGGGAGGCTCGGCGCTGGGGAACATCGGGTCCTACGAGTGGGGAAGGGTCAGTTTGCACCTACAGATTTCTGTAACCAATGTTGCTCCTGTTCCCGCCTCAGGATGTGCATGAGCTAAATTACAATTTTATTTTTTTTAAGAGTGAAAAAGAAGTGAAATTTCTATTGGTTTTAGGGTTGTTCTGTTGTGTGTTTTCCTCCTGTTGCCTGCTTGTTTTTTTAGGTAAATTCAAGCTACTTAAAAACGGTTCTGTTGAAAGGGGAAGAAAGGGTCCACTACTCAACTCAGCTCATCTTGAGAAAAAAACACTGAAATTAAGATTTCCCTCCTTGTCTTCTCCATGGATTCACCTTTTAAATAAGACTTCTTTACATAATCATAATCCCCCTGTTTTGAATGCATAATTAAATGTGGATCCTTTTATGGTAAAATGTCCCATGGATGAACTCAGCTTGGTTCCACATGAAGGAATGAAAGAAAAAAATGAAGTGAATTACATGACAGCATCCTTGCAGCATGCCAGCACTTCTTTCCAAGTAGACATACCCAATTATTTTTAAACAGTTATAAAAGCTCAGGTCACAGGTGCAAGATACACTCTGAATTGCTGAGATACTAGGTTTTTAGACTTGCAAAACATCATCTTACCTCAGTGTGTGTGTGTGTGTGTGTGTGTGTGTGTGTGTGTGTGTATGCATGTTTCTCAGGATAACAGTGTTGTCCTACAGAGCAGTGCAGTGGCTTACGTAAGTCTGAACTCTCCAGTCCGAGGGACAGAGACTCTCAGAGCGACAGCTTCTCCAACTCTCCTGCAGCTTACCTCCGACATCCAGAGGGTGAGCATCACCATAAAAATCTACTCCAATATGATATTAGTATGTATACTACTGCAACACGCTTTAGATATTCACGGTAACTAGCAATTTTACTGTAATTATTGCAGAGATCCTCAAATAAGCACACCTTAGATTAACACTCACTAGCAAATTTATAAATGTTTCTTATACTAGTGCTGCTACAACAACTATGATTGTTATGTCAGGTCAAAATGAACGTTTATACCAAAATCTAATATAAGGCATAAATAATTTGACATTTTGACAAAATAGAAACTCATATAACATGTTACTGCTTGGACAATCAATTTAAATAATTTTTAGGAAAACAATCGTTCTGGTTCCAGCTTCTTGAATATGATTATTTTCTGATGTCTTTAGTCTTCTATAATAGTAAACAGATAATCTTTGGGTTGTGAACTGTTGGTCTGGACAAAAAATACATTTTAGGTTGAATCTTCAGCTTTGGGAAATAGTGATCAACATGATATATTTCTGGCTCTTTTTTTTCTATAGATTCTGGGCTGGTTTTATTAAATTCACCCAACAACATTATGTAAACTTATTATTTATTCATATAAAGTCATGAAGGTTTAGTTAGTAGTAGTTTGCTAAGAGATAGTGTTGGGAAGCATCACCAGTAATGTACTTTGGGGGATTTATGCAGCTTGAACATTTTACACCACTTTATAAATCATAACTGATATAATCACTAATTGATTAAACTTTTAACATTTGATCGATTAGTCGATTATTACATTATCATTAGTTGCTGGTCTCCTTTGACCGATTGACTCATACCATTATTTTTTTATATCCAATCCTTTTCAGTCCTTCCAGCTCCTTGTTCCTCCTCTTTGTTTTGCTCCTGCTCTGTGACAGATAGTCACCACAATAATGAGAGAAACAATCGCAAGAAGTAGGGACACTTCTACTTTAAAGTGTGTCACCTAGTCTATAAAGAGGCTGGATAACACTCCCAATGTGAACTAAATAAAAATCCTCCCATATTTCACATTCACAAACTGCAGCGTCCATTCTGCTGAAGTAAAGCAGCTCTGTGATCTAGCTTCTAAACTGTCTCTTTATTCCAACCTGGAGCTGTTTTTCAGATACATTCAGCCCTCACAGACATTTTCCTCCAATTTTTTTTCAGCATCACTATAAACTATTTTTTCTTTTTTTTTAAAAACACACCTCATCATCACCCACTCTCTCCTTCCCTTAGAACTGCTTCCTTCTCCACCTCCCTTACGAAAATTAACCATGGCTTTACCATGGGAAATACCGTGGTTTTACCATGGTTTTTTGGGTAACCATGGTTAACCATGGTTTTTTTGTGGTAACCATGGTTATACTATGGTTTTTATGTAGTAACCATGGTTCTACCATGGTTTTTGGATACCATAGTATTACTATGGTTGGTTCATGGTACTTCCAAAAACCATGGTAGAACCATGGTTACTACATAAAAACCATAGTATAACCATGGTTACCACAAAAAAACCATGGTAAACCATGACCCAAAAAACCATGGTAAAACCACGGTATTTCCCATGGTAAAACCATGGTTAATTTTCGTAAGGGCTCTATCACCTCCTCTCTTTGTCTCTTCAGGTTTATCATATACAGCATTTTTTTTTTATTTGGCTCTAAATTATTCTTTCACTGTAATGACATATTCACACTCCCGGTCCAGGAGGTCATGGTGGCCAAAGGATTTTTTCTGTTTCCCCTCTGCTCCGCTGTAAACTCGCTAATTAGCAGGAATGGCCCAGTCAACCTGTGACATTCAGCCATAATGAAGCTACAGACAGTATCTGCCAAAGCCATATAAAGAGAGAGGAAAGTAACTTAGACTTTTGATGTTCTTAAATGAAATATCTTCTACTGTCAGGGATCATGGTAAGAAGTGGCCACAGCGGCAGTGTCTCCTCTGAGGAGTAGAGCTTCTGCTCAGGTGTCATCCTCGCAGCCATAAATACCCCTGAGACATCACAATAAATGTTGCTGTAGGAAACAGCCGATATACAGTATATATGTTTCAACCTGATTGGCTTTCTTTTCATTGCCGGAGGACAATTTCTCACTCAAACCAACACTTTCTCAATTGAAATGTTGCTACCTAAGAGCTTAATTGCATCCGTATTGCTCCATGTGCCTATTTCCCATTGATGGTGCATTAAACCCCACTTAAAAATTTCAGTGTTCTGTCAAGTTCTGAAAGCTTAGTGAGGTTCTCATCCGCTGTTCACATAGATGAGGGAAAAGCAATGTTCTTCCATTTAAAAAGATGAGAGAGGCCTGTCATTTTCATCAAAGGTACACTTCAACTATGAGAGACAGAATGCGGGGAAAGAATTCTGCAATTCACTTGTAGGATTTTTAATTAATTGTTTTGCAAATTATGGTGTGAAATACGTATTTGTTAAGTTCATTTCAAGACTTTATTATTTACCCATTGTTGACAATGACAGAAGCTATATGTTTTTCAAGGTCTTCACAAGGTCAAACACTGGTATTTTGGCCCATTCCTCAATCAGATCACCTTTAGGACAATGATGTTTTGAGGCTGTTGCTGGGAAACACAGACATTCGACTCCTTTCAAGATTTTCTATGGGTTTGGGATCTGTAAGCCTCTCCTGGACCTTGAAATGCTTCTTACAAAGCTATTCCTTTGTAGCCCACGCCTTGTGTTTGGGATCATAGTCCTGCTGAAAGACCTAGCCATGTTTCATCTTCAATACTGATATAAGAAGTTTTCCACTCAAAATCTCACAATACATGACCCCATTCTTTCTTTTAGCCGCCCTTTGCAAAAAAAACAAAACAAAGAGTGATGCTTCACAGTAGGTATGGTGTTCTTTGGGCACAACTCACCATAGTTGAGTTAAGTTTTTACCAAAAAGTATTATTTTGGTTTTCAACTGACACATGGCATTCTACCAGTATTATATTGTATCAACCAAATGCTCTCTGGCAAACTTCTATGGGCCAGGACATGTATTGGTTCAACCGGGGGGACATGTCTGGCACCCCAGGATTTAGGTCCCTGACACCATAGAGTCTTACTAATGGTAGCCATTATTACATTAGTCCCAGCTCTCTGCAGGTCAATCACTAGGTCCCTCATGTGGTCCTTGGTCTTTTTACTCACCTTTCTTCTGTTCATTTTGACCCCACTGGGTGAGATCTTGTGTTAAGCTTTAGATTGAGTGAGGTTATCAGTGGTCTTGTATGTCTTCCAGTTTCTAATAATTACTTCCATAGTTGATTTTTCACACCAAGCTGCTTACCTATTACCAAATTCAGTCTTCCCAGCCTGGTGCAGGTCAACAATTTTGTTTCTGGTGTCCTGTGACATCTCTTTCAACTTGGTAATTGTAGAGTTTGGAGTGTGACTGTCAGTTGGTTGTGGACAGGTGTCTTTTATACTGATAACACATTTAAACAGGTGCCATTAATACGGGCAATGATTGCAGGTTGCACAAAAAATGGAAAGAGGAACATCCTGGTTGTAATAAAGCAAGTGTGCAGCACAATCAATTTGTGGCTGTATTTACAATTAGGATGGTGCCTATTGCTGAATCAGCAGCAGTTCTGTCAATGGCTCCTCTCTATTTTTACAATTGGTATCTTTTTACCATATGTTTCTGCAATAAAAATAAATATAAAAAAAAAAAATGAAAAAGGTGTAAAATAAGTCTATATTTGTCCTATATGGCAATATGTTTAGTAATCTACAAATGCATTTGTATAAAACTCAACAAAACTTTCACTCATTTGACTCTTATGTCTTATGTTATGGCTTAATGTCAATACTTCAAATCTCCTAAAATCCCCTCAAAATTTTGCAGAAAACCTTTTTCCCAAAATTTTATTTAAATTTATTTAAAATTTACTCAAGCAGATTTACAAAGTGCAGGATTCCAAAATACAATATAAATTTTATCCTAAACGTTGTATAGTCAGCATACATTTACTGCATAAAACACAGTAGACAACCGTGTAATCTTTAAAAATGATGCCTTTTTTTGCCAACTTGGATCCCTGGCATGACAACAATTTTCATGTAAATTGATTCAGATGTTTTCCCATAATCCTGCTCACAGATTAACAAAAAGACAAACGGCACCGAAAAACAATACGTCCTTTAGGAAGGTGAAAACTAAATGATGTTTTCCCTTGTTTATGTTCGACAGAGATGGTTTTACACTTCAGTTCTTTTAGTTGGAGAACATTGGAAAATGTTTGTTTGTATGTGCTGTAACACATCCTTGTAGGCAGCTACAGCAGCGAGCTTCTGTCCTGACCTCTATGATCTGACTGGTTTTATGGTAAAAGGGTAAAATGCATCACTGCGCCTGTACAGAGGATCACCTCGCTGACCTGAAAACCCTGCAGGAATCCTGCCTCTTTGTGTACTTGTTGTTTACCCTTTTGTCTCGTTTTGTTGTACATAATTGTCCATTCGGTGGCATCTCTGTCTCTGGCAGAGTCTCTGAGCTGCCCCAGGTACGTTTTTCCACCTCCCAATATTTAGAAATGGGTCTGAGCATATCATTAATCATGTTTGCACGGTGGCTGTAATACTTCCTACTTATCTTAGTTGGCTGGGACCTGTCCCCCAAATCAAGATGCTGCTGCACTGATAGTTTTGGAATGGGTGCTTGGGAACCAATTATAATGCAACAAGATGCTTCTTTTGTAGGAAAGGGAAGGGAGGGTAGAAGGACAATAAGAAGGCTGAAGGAAGAGATCCATGGCTTGGAAAGAGAGGAACAATGGGGGCTTTGGTGGCTCAAAGAATACAAAACAAAAGGAGACAGCCGGTGGTGCTTTAATTGGGTATATATTTATTGGGTACAGAGATGTATGTGTGTAGTATCCAGCCGGTGTGAGTCGTATTAGCAGGTAGCAGGTACCATCTGAAAACAAATGGTCACCAGTGGACAGCAGGCCGAGCATTCTTAAGCATTGCAAATTCTTCATCTGCCCCCTGGCCATGTAACAGTCATAGACCTGCACAGATTGTGCGTGTGTGTGTGTGATAGCAGACTATGGGTTTAGTTGGCTCCTGTGACTTGATTTAAACCCCTCTCAGGTCTACGCAGGGAGTAAAGTTGTTTACGACAGAAAGTGTAGATGAGATAGTGGGGACATGTCACTACCAATAATTATAACATTCTTGACATTTTAACTCCATATAACTGCCCAAACTGGTAAAAATGGGCAAAATTTGCATGAGACAAATTAATATATATATATATATATATATATATATATATATATATATGTGTGTGTGTGTGTGTGTGTGTGTGTGTGTGTGTGTGTGTGTGTGTGTGTGTGTGTGTGTGTCTGTAAGATGTATTTATGATTTCACCATTTCCAACAGCATTGGTAACGTCCATGTACAAAGGTGGAATGTCAGAGATAGTTGGCTGGTGTACAGAGTGCAGGGCTTTGATAGCAGATTTGTGTGTTTAGGCATAGGTTGGTCCCATCATAACAGATGATAGATGCTACCACCATCTGACTGGCTGTGGCACCACTGATTGTAGGATCAGAGGTTTAGGTGCTGAGCACTCAGAAGCCAGACCAGTCAAGCCAGGCAAGATGTGTTTCACTGGTTTGTACATTTAATCCCAAACTTTATTCCCACATTTATGAAAGAAAAGCATCACATTTTGGGGGAAATATATATGGCCAACCTATAGTAAGGACCAAAAATACCTAAAATGGACCTTAGACTTATTTTTGGACTATTATTTTGAAATGCAATGAATAACATGCAAAACACATCAACCGAAATGGAATTTTTCAGTGTTTGTGCCTTTTTTCCTTTGTGTCTATATTAGAAAATAACATTAAAAAATTGAATTGAAACTTAGAAAATCTAGAAGCTCCTGTAAAAGGCTATACAGTAAAAACTTACAGTAAAAAAATATATGGTGATGAAAATGGCCACTAACAAAATTACACCCTTGCATTATGTCTATAACACATTAAATAATCCACTCCCTCTTTTCTCTCCTCCTGAGCAGATTTGTTGTACGTCTGGATGGATGAACCTTATCCATACAAAAGATATTTGTTTTTAACCAATGAATATGCTTCCCTGCAAAAATGCATTATGACACATTAGCTAATATGAAGCTATTCAAAGTAATTGTTTCCACTTCATTTTTAGGAGCAATAGCTGTGAGATTGTCTGTAGATGTGTGAAGCGTTTAGAAACTAGCTGTTGACATAAAAGTTTTGTTTTTTTTGTCAAACACTGAAAAAGTAGTGAAAGAAAAAGCTTATTGGCATGCTATAATTTCTCAAATCTATTTGATTTTGCAAATTATTAGTAGATACAGTTGTCTCATTGCTCAAATTTGAATTTAACCAAGATATAGTCATAAATACAGTATTTTAGAGATCTTTAGAAAAAGATTTTTATTAAAAAATACTATTAGCATTTGATCTAAACATGTTTTTAGCAACAGCGTGCAGTTATTATTCTGGATAATCCACAGAGCTGTGAAACTGTTCTTGGATGCTACTTTTTGTTTCTCTCACTTTGCATGTCATGTTCCCACATTCTGCAAAGATGTTTAATAGGGTAACACATTCTAATCTCATCCACCAACACATTCAGAAATGACTAATTAGTAGTTAGACAGAGAGGCGATGAACGATCATAAAACAAATATTGATAAGCTGTGAAACAAATTCCCAACAGCCATTCTGGTTATTGATTTCACTGTGCATTCATGAATTCATGAATTTGCATCTAAAAAGACAATTTACATTGAAGGCAGGTCACATTATTTTTATGGTAGTATCACAAAAATTGGCATTGATGGAGTTAAAATGGTGAAAAAAACAAATTATATATATACAGTGGGGAAAATAAGTATTTTGAACACCCTGCTATTTTGCTATTTCTCCCACTTAGAAATCATGGAGGGGTCTGAAATTTTCCTCGTAGGTGCATGTCCACTGTGATAGAGATGAACTAAAAAGAAAAATCCAGAAATCACAATGCATGATTTTTTGATGATTTATTTGTGTGATATAGCGGCAAATAAGTATTTGAACACCTGTGTGTCATCTAGAATTCTGACCCTGAAGGACCTGTTAGTCCGCCCATTAGAAGTCCACCTCCATCCATGTATCATCCTTAATCAGATGCACCTGTTTGAAGTCGTTAGCTGCATAAAGACACCTGTCCACCCCATACAATCAGCAAGACTTTAACTTGTAACATGGCGAAGACCAAAGAGCTGTCCAACGACACAAGAGAGAAAATTGTACACCTCCACAAGGCTGGAAAGGGCTACGGAGCAATTGCCAAGCAGCTTGGTGAAAAAAGGTCCACTGTTGGAGCAATCATTAGAAAATGGAAGAAGCTAAACATGACGGTCAATCTCAATCGGAGTGGAGCCCCATGCAAGATATCACCTCGTGGGGTCTCAATGATTCTAAGAAAGGTGAGGAATCAGCCCGGAACTACACGACAGGAGTTGGTCAATGACCTGAAAAGAACTGGGACCAACGTTTCCAAGGTTACTGTAGGTAATACACTAAGACATCATGATTTGAAATCATGCATGGCACGAAAGGTTCCCCTGCTTAAATCAGCTCATGTCAAGGCCTGTCTTAAGTTTGCATATGACCATTTGGATGATACAGAGGAGTCATGGGAGAAAGTTTTGTGGTCAGATGAGACCAAAATAGAACTTTTTGGTCATAATTCCACTAAGCGTGTTTGGAGGAAGAAGAATGAAGAGTACAATCCGAAGAACACCATCCCTACTGTGAAGCATGGGGGTGGTAGCATCATGCTTTGGGGGTGTTTTTCTGCACATGGGACAGGACGAGTGCACTGCATTAAAGAGAGGATGACTGGGGCCGTGTATTGTGAGATTTTGGGGAACAACCTCCTTCCCTCAGTCAGAGCATTGAAGATGGGTCGTGGCTGGGTCTTCCAACACGACAACGACCCAAAGCACACAGCCAGGAAAACCAAGGACTGGCTCCGTAAGAAGCATATCGAGGTTCTAGCATGGCCCAGCCAGTCTCCAGACATGAACCCAATCGAAAATCTTTGGAGGGAGCTCAAACTCTGTGTTTTTCAGCGATAGCCCAGAAACCTGACTGATCTCGAGAAGATCTGTGTGGAGGAGTGGGCCAGGATCCCTCCTGCAGTGTGTGCAAACCTGGTGAAAAACTACAGGAAAGGATTGACCTCTCTAATAGCAAACAAAGGCTACTGTACCAAATATTAACATTCATTTTCTCAGGTGTTCAAATACTTATTTGCCGCTATATCACACAAATAAATCATTAAAAAATCATGCATTGTGATTTCTGGATTTTTTCTTTTTAGTTTATCTCTCTCACAGTGGACATGCACCTACGATGAAAATTTCAGACCCCTCCGTGATTTCTAAGTGGGAGAAATAGCAAAATAGCAGTTCAAATACTTATTTTCCCCACTGTATATATATATATATATATATATATATATATATTATATATTTTTCTGGCAATTTCTGATTTTTTAAAGTGCAGCACTGTGATTAAATCATCTACAATTTGTATTTTGAATGCTGTAGATGTTTACAACGCTTATTCTGTGTAACAAATCGTGCTCTTTTAGGCTACTCGCTCTCAAAGTATAAGAGGGCTGGGGAAAATAACAGCCCATATTTGAATTGAGTTATGACAATGTGACAGGCTTTCAAACATGCAGGCAGGGACGACAATGGCGCGGCTGCAGAACTGCACTGTAAGTGGTAAATGTGAACATCAGCCACATTAGGGAATGTGCGAGCAGGCCTAATTTAAATGTCTAATTTATATGTTTTCCCACATAAAACCCAGAAAAGAATCTCGCGATTAATCACCGGAATGAGTCACCGACTTAATGGTTCGACAGCACACTTGGCATAATGTTTGAAATAGTACACGCTCTGCAATATTTTTGAATTACCACAGTTGGGCACACTGTCGAGGAAAGGCTTTGTGCGACTGCGGCAGGCTCTATGAATCTGCATTATCACGAGGGAAAGCTGCTCGGCCTCGGAAGGCACTTACACGGCCCGTCAGCGGGACCCCCTTTCCATCACCATTTCATAACATAAGTAGGGAAATGCATATGAAAATGTGCGCAGGGTTGAGGAATGAGTCCTGTCAGTGGCTCGTGGCTGTGACATCCGTCAGCGCCACACGCCCATCCAGCAGCGGGTCTGTAGCCCGCAGAGGTGAATGTGTTGGTGCGCGTGACGTGGCTGCAGCTTTCCTCAAATTAGTTTCCACTTAATAGATGGGCCCCTAAATGAATTAAAGACAGATTACAGCCTAATTTGTGTATAACCTATGGCCCTGGAATATTCATAATTGCTCTTAGGCAAGATTAATCAATGCCTATTCCCTAAGTGCTCTGTTTCTGTGAGCAATCTTCTGCAACGTTGACTTTTAAGCCACTCAGCAGTCATTTGATCAATTACTGTGAGAGAGAAGTACAGAGGAGGCTGTGTTTTTGTTACTGTGCACCAGTGCACACACACTGTATGCAAGTAAATGTATTTAACACCTCTACTAACAACCTGACAAAACTAGAAAAAATCACTACTATCTTCCTTATCTGTCACTTAAATGGGATTTACATTGAACTATATCTCAATCCTAATTAGGTTTGGTTATTTAATATGATTACACATTCATCTGCTAACATTCCATTGACCAGTGGGAGACACTTATAGCCGATAAAACACTAAAACAATTGTCACACAAATTTCACAAATGGGATCCTAATTGTTCAAAATCAACATTGTCAAAACTTCACTATGAATCTATTTATTTATCATATATTATTTTAAATTACTCATTCTTTAATTATTGTTTGTATGCATGTTTGTATGCATACACTATATATCAGGGGTGTCAAACTCAGGTCCTGGAGGGCCGTGTGGGTGCAGGGTTTTGTTCCAATCAGGTAGTAACATGCCTGATTTTACTAATCAACCAATAGAGCTCTTGCTGAGGACCTTCATTAGTAGTATCAGGTGTGTTACTGCCTGGTTGGAACAAAAACCTGCACCCACACGGCCCTCCAGGACCTGAGTTTGACACATGTGCTCTATAATATATATATATATATATATATATATATATATATATATATATATATATATATATATATATATATATATATATATATATATATATATATATATATGGTGTAATATCACAATGAAATGCATTTTGAAAACTGACAGTATAACGAGTCACCACACCAACAAATATTAATATAATTCAAACAGTGCAGTAACACAAACAAACATAATTACTGCCAGTGGTTTATCTTCACTGAGTCGTTCTATATCAGTTCTGTTGGTCTGACCTATTCACGTATTCAACAAAAAATTCTTTGGTCAATCAGCATATTAAAATTAATGATTAAAGCACAGCAGAAATTAATTTATTCGACTGCCTTATTCTACCTATCAGCTGCACACGTTATCCAGTCTGAACCACATTATTATTGTAACTTCTTTTTTCTGAGCTGTTCAGATTCACTTTTATGTAGTATTTTTAAAACGTTGTCATAGAGACAGTTTTGCTGACTGAGTCAGTGTTAAAACACGTTAAAGATACTTGGACAGAAATAATAACAGAGTAGGCAGAGAATGTAGACAGCTGCACACTCTATCCTATAATGTTTAAGTCAAACCAAAAATAAACATCTTTATTCATGTTTTTGCTCATCTTTCCACTTTTATTCTTTTTTTTCCTGCTTCTGAGTCACTGATCATCGCAGCATCATTAGATCATGTTATAGCATAAAACCAGAGACAACTCGTGTTGAAAGTTCTGGTTTGAAACTGCAATCTAGTTTTGAGTTGACATTGATGGATCAGGTAAAGGTGATGATAGGATGGTATCTTTGATGTAAAAAAGAAAAAAGAAAAAAAAAACATGTATATATATACTTTGCACTGGAAGAAGTTTCTACATTTTTCTTTATATCTTTCTAATATTTGTATATTTGTACTTTTTTTAATCTAAAAAAATGTCTGAATCTCCTAATATTTCAGAGAGAGGAGCAGGGCAGCCGATTAGCTACAGAGAAGAAAATAAAATGGAGAAGGTAGTTTTGAAAGATTTGAGAGCTTGACAAAAGGAATTAATCAGAACAAAGGAGAAATGAGTAATTAAACCTCTTATATTTGTCATTTGCAATATTGAAAAAGCTTAGTTTAGCTCAATTGTCTTTCTTATAATATATATATTTTAAAACAACTTTCATACATTTTTTTTATTCTTCTTGGTTCCAGTATGTTTATTGATATAGTATTATAGTATAGTATTTGCAGAACTTGGGGCGACCATGTTTTATGACATCCCAACTAGGTTGGAGCCGATATTCAACTTACACAAGATTGATATTTGAATTGTGGAAACTTGAAGACCCCTGAGCAGAAACGCAGAGACTTTACAGTGAAAGAGGAAACATCTGGCATTCAGTGGCACTTTTGAAATGAAATATAGTACATGCATATTTGCATATTCATAAAGGCCTTTTTAATGAGTGAGGGATAGTTGGCATTTAAAGGATTTTAACATACTAATTATCTTCTTTTTTTATGGAAAAAACAAATCAGATGCAATATAGTTCCAAACCCAGTCTGTGTATGTGTCTTTACTCATGTCTGGAGGGGATCTTAAACTCTTTATGAATTCTGTTGCATACTTCCATGACATTGAACCTTATGTGCCATTAAGGTTTGCGTAAAAGCTACAAGGGCTATAAAACAACTGCTAGTAGAATATTGAAGTTACTGTGTAAAATTACTCTTCCTCCTTCCTCTTCCTCTTTAATATCCTAGACAATGCGGCAGGCTTTTGTATAGTTCAACAGCTGCAAATGGCTTTTCCCAAAGACTGGGGTCTGGAACCGAATTAAGATGATTATCGCACATAATGCAAAGTTGTTTTTGTCATTTGGCACTTTTTGTGTTTGGCTGTGCGGCGCCATATGATCGCAGAACCTCACCAATTGTCTGCCAACCCGAAAAGTGTGAGGGATGCATCTTCTGTCTGGAAAATGGAAGGAAAGATATGATTTACTCTGTGGACAAGAAAGAAAAAAGGTGGGCGGATAGACAGAAAAACACCTGGTGTTAACTTTATATATATAAATACACACACACACACACACACACACCAAACAAAAATATAAACGCAACTTGAAAACTGATCCCATTTTGATTAGATGAACCCAAAGATCTTAAACATTTTCTACATACACAAAATAACCACTTCTCTCAAATATTGTTCACAACTGTGTCTAAATGTGTGATGGTACGCACTTCTCTTTTGCTGAGATAATCTATCCCATTTTACAGTTATGGATTATCAAGATTGTTAGACAACATGATTATTACAGTCCTTAGACTGGCTACAATAAAATGCCACTCTCACCATTTGTCTCATGCAGTGCAACACATCTCCTTCATAGAGTTGATCAGGTTGTCGATTTTAGAATGTTGATCCACTCCTTTTCAAGGGCTGTGTGAAGTTGCTGGATATTGTCAGGAATTGGAACATGCTGTCATATCTAGAGCATCCCAAACATGTTCAATGGGTGATATGTCCAGTGAGCATGCTGGCCATGCAAGAACTGTGATGTTTTCAGCTTCCAAGAATTGTGCAGAGGGCTACTGTGTGTGCAGGTTTTGTTCCAACCAGGTAGTAACACACCTGATTCTACTTATCAAACATTAGAGCCCTTTCTAAGGACCTTTATTGGGTGTTGTACTGCTTGGTTACAACAAAAACCTGCACCCACAGTAGCCCTACAGGACCAGGGTTGGTGACCCCTGGTATAGAGATCCTTATGACTTAGGGCCCTCCATTATCATGCTGCAACATGAGGTGATGTTGGATGGCCAATCAAAATGCCATCAATGAAATACATCTTTGTTCTTTATTAATAACATACGCATGCCCATACCATATTACCACCACCACTATGGGCCACTCCACATCACTGACATCAGTTACGACTAACTGGAGTCAGGTCGAGACCCCGATGTGGATGATGCGCATGCAGATGAGTTTCCCTGAGACAGTTTCTGACAGTTTGTGCAGAATTTCTTAGGTGATGCAAACCAATTGTTTTAGCAGCTGTCTGAGAGTGACAGGTCTGAGATGATCTTGGAGATGAACTTGCTGGATGTGGAGGTCCTGGGCTGATTGTGAAGGCGGGAGGTGGATGTACTGCCAAATTCTCTAAAGCGCCTTTAGAGACAGCTTATGGTAGAGAAATGAACATTCAATTGTGGAGCAACAGCTCTGGTGGACATTCCTGCTGTCAGCACGCCAATCTCTCCCTCAAAACTTATGACATCTGTGGGATTGTGTGTGCTGATGCAACTTTTTCGTTTTATGGAGGCCAGTCTAAGGACACCAGTATTAATAGAGCTGTCTTATCATATCTTGATATGCCTAACCTGTGAGGTGGGATAGATTATCTCAGCAAAAGTAATGCACACTATCACACATTCAGACATATTTGAGAGAAATGGTTATTTTGTGTATGTAGAAAATGTTTTAGATCTTTGAGATCGTCTCATAAAAAATGGGAGCAAAAAAAATGTTCAGTATATATATATATATATATATATATATATATATATATATATATATATATATATACCTGCTGTTCTTGTATTGCTGCCTTTATATTCTTTATTGTGTTTTCATTCTATGTGTCATTCTCAACTCCAGCATCACCTTATCAAGCAAGAAGAGACTTGACATACTCACTGCAGCAGATTATCCAATTTCAAGCTTTTACATCCGAGTCCAGCAGCTGCTGTGTGTAGCTCACAGGATTTAGCAGATCGAGTGGTATTGAGTGGTAAGCTGAGATCTCAGTGTGATTCCACTCTCTGCTTATCATAGCAGACAAAGAAATTAAATATTGATTCCCGGTGTGGCACCACAGGCTGAAATTGCCCGTTTTCCTTTCTCTCCCCCCCCCCCCTCCCTTCACATGTTCTCTCTGACCTCCTAATGCATTCTTACTCCTCTCTGATTTTAATATTATCTCTGTAAAGGAGTCTCTACTCATTTGGACAGTCCCACTAACTTTCTTGCTAATGCTTTATTTCTGGTTCGAAGTGAAGGAGGATGGTGAGAACAGATACATGTCCTGACTTCAAATCCTCTCTCCAGCTGATGGAATGATAATCTATCTCTGTATACACTGTGTGGCTCAAGTTTAGCAAGTTTTACTTTATTGCCGGGAACTCAAAGACTGCGCAAACCTTTCAGATGTTGAATAAACGCTGTAACCTACAGGTCACATGAAATATCTTCAAAACCAGCTGTAGATGTTCTAAAGTCGTAGATCAATTGCAACACAGCTGAGAAGCCGAGCTATTCATCCAGCACGAAAAGAGAAAATGTTTTTTCTTTGGCACAGAGAATGTGAAATAGCCGCCAAGTCGAGAGGAATCTTTTTGGCTGGTTCAACCGCGGCAAAGTTTGTAGGGTGACAACTACTTCCATAACTTCAGCAGGACGTGATGTTGTCAGTCAGAGGAACTACTGGGCTGGTTTTGGTGAAACTTGGAGGTGTCACAATAATACTTTTAATGTTTAAGTGGCTCCTGCTGGTCAGTGAGTGTTATTTGAATTAGCAATTGACAGAACTCTGTATTATTATATGGCCACATATTGGTTGTGCTGCACAGTTGGATGTCAGATAAAAGATAGACCACTGGCCTTGGACAGTCTTCTTGTATTTCTCTCTGTTACTACCCCAGAGATGATGATTAGATGTTAAGGTCATAATACAGATAATCCTGTATCCTGCTTCCTCTTCACCAGTGCTGAATCAATTTCTGAATATGGACATGTTAAAGAAGCTCTGCAGTGGTTGTAAAGCAAGGGAGTTAAATCCAATTTTTTTCAGGGGTATTCTAATGTTAAATTGTGAAATTTATAGTGGGGAACATTTGTATTTGATCCCTTGCTGATTTTGTTGGTTTAGCCACTAATAAAGACTAAATCAGTCATCTGAAATATTAATGGTAGGTGTAGTCTAACATGCTAAGACAGAATATCAACAAGAAAATCAAGAAATTATCTTTAAAGAATTTGTAATAATTTATTTGCATTTTATTGAGGAAAATAAGTATTTGATCCCCTAGTAACCATCAAGAGTTCTTGTTAATGCAGACAAGTTAGACTCTCCAAATTACATCACCTAAATTGAAGACACCTTATGTCACTAAAGATTTGTATAAAACTCCCCTGGCCACAGAATCAATCAGTATGTCAGACTCCAAACTCTCTAACATGGGAAAGACTAAAGAGCTTTCTGTGGATTCAAGGGAGAAGATTGTAGACCTGCATGAGTCCAGTATGGGCTACAAAACCATTAGCAAGAAGCTGGACGTTAAGATGACAAGTGTTGGGGCAATTGTGCACAGTTAGTGGATGATCTTAAAGCCGCTGGGATCACACTCACCAAGCAAACAGTTGGTAACACTTTACACCGCAATGACAAACAGACTAACATCTTGCAGTGCTCACATAGTACCTGTGAGCGACCGACGTGGTCGCCCCACAAAAGGGATCAGGGCAACCGGAAAAAGAAGCGGAGACAGGAGGCAGCGGAACTCACATTATAAAAACATTTATTGACGGCGGTACCAAAAACACAAAAACCCAACACGCTCACGCCAGCAGGGAAGATCCACCTCGCACCAGGTGGACCAGACAGGCAGTCCCACGCGTCGCGTCACCTGTCCCGCACGCAAACATGTCCGGGGGTGAACTCTCTCTGTGCTATTCAGTTCCCCCTTATAACCGGGTGAGAAGGGGAGGGGTCATCACCTTCTCACAGTACCCCTGCTTAAGAAAGCACATGTACAGGCCCCCTAAACTTTGCTATTGAACAACTGAATGACTTAGGGAGTGAGCTTAACTCAGAGTTGCCCAGCGATGGCCACGGAACTTTGATGATTTAGAGGTCATTTGCAAAGACTAATGGACCAAAATTCCTCCTAATATGTGCAGAAACCTGGTCATCAACTACAAAAAAATGTCTGACCTCTTTGCTTGCTAAAAGTACTTAGTCCTTTTGGCATGAGGCTTCAAATACCTATTTGCCTTAATTAAAAGCAAACAAATTACTAAAAATTCTTTAAAGTCATTTTTTTTTATTTTCTTTGTGACACCTAACATTAATATTACAGACTGATTGAGTCATTATTAGTGGCCAAACCAACAAAATCAGCAAGGGATCAAATATTTATTTTCCTCGCTGTATGTAGTATTGACAGCTGTCTTAATTCATATTTGTCTTTTCTGTTGCTATCTCACTTTGCATTTTCATTTGTTTCCAGAAACACAGAAAGTGATGTTATTTATTCTTGTGCGGGCACATGCAATTGTGGACTTAACCAAAGTTTTTGGGGGAACACTGGAATGAATTTATGGGTACACATCATTAGTAGTGTTCCACTGGATCATGGGTCACCCTCTCCAGTGGCGGCCAGCTTCAGGGTGATCAGTCCTGAGCTTGCGTCCCAAGCCCATTTAGTCACAGCAGTGGCCTTGTTGATTAGTGGCAGAACTCTCGGGGGGGGGACTATGCATAGCAGGGGTGTCTGGTGTCCGGTTCCCTGAGTCAAGGCACTACCTTTTGTCATATTACTTGGGAGCCAGATTGGGGTCATTCCTCTTCAGCCATAGCCACTGGCTGCTTCTTTCTGCTGCTTTTGACAGGGGTTTGACGGCTGTGCACTGGTTCTGTCCCCTGACCCCCAAGTCCCTCAGAAGTTTTGTGCAGGAGGTTCCCACAAATCCTCTGCAGCCCAACCTCCACGGGGCAGACTTCAGCATTCCAGCCACAATTTTGCGCTTCAGCAGCCAGTTCGAAGTAGCGCAGGTTTTTTTGCTCCTATGCCTCCTCTATGGATTCCTCTGAAGGTACAGTGAGCTCAATGATGTAAACCTTCTTTAAGGAAGGGGACCAGAGCACCAGGTTAGGTCTCAGGGTGGTAGCGGAGATCTCTGCAGGTAACACCAGCTGTTTGCCGACATCTGCCAGCATCTTCCAGTCATGTGCTAGGCACAGCTAGTTCTCTCTGATGGTGTAGTGATCTTCCTGTTACTATGGCCGCTTCGCAGACAAAGGCGGTTCCCCAAGAGGTACTAGCTGTCGGCAGTGGTAGGGTGTTGATGTTACTTTGCTTTCCCTCCAGAGTGAAAGCTTTCCCTGTGAACACTGATTGAATGTACTCTTACTTACACTATATGTTTTATGTGTATTGGACTTCCTGGCTGCAAATAAATGTCCTAATTAGAACAATAAGGATAATTCTGAACACACAATGAAATTTGACCCCACTGGACACTGAGATCTGGAAAGACCAGTAAAAATAAACGTACAAAACACCTACAAATTTCTTCCCTTTTTTTTCTTTTTCTTTTATAATGAAAAACATGATAAATATTTACATGATTCATTAACCTTTAATCTTCAAAGAAAAAGGTGCAGTTTCAACAATATGATCCCCCAGTTATCCATATTCAGTCAGTCCACTGTTGCATTTCAACTGAAATCATTTACTCACTGAACAGCCTATATATATATATATATATATATATCCATGAATGGATCCATGAGGATTTGGCCTTACAAACCATTTACAAATCCAAACTTTAAATATTTTATCTCTTGTGCCCTGAAACATTCTCACTGACTTCACATTTCTGTGAAAAAATGGGAACTGGTCCATGTTTTTGTCTCAGTTTATACAGTTATCCAGTGGGCCGGATTGGATGTGTTTCTCTGCTCTAACTTTGTAAATTGTTAACTTGTTCACTCATGAAGTTAGACATTTGCGACAGCGTATTTGTACGCAAATTGCATTGCTAAGTAGAGGTGGTTTCTTTTTTTTTCTTTTTTTTTATCACAGGCATTCATGCAAATCAAGTTCAAACGGAGTTCATCCAATATCTTGGCTGAGCAGGAATGCTCCATTAGAATCCAGTGGTGAGGACGTGCAGCCTTATCTGTCTCAGCTTGGTGACAGAGTGACGGAGCGGTGCACTGGGCCGGATCTGTACACAATAAAAGCAACAGCTGCACACATTAATCCAATTCAGGGTATTTCCTTGTGTCTAACCCTGTAACGGCTTGTTTGTCTCTGCCCGAGCCGTTAATCTTCTTCTATTATCCCATTCCAATTTCATTCCGGATTATTTTTAATCTTTGAATTATATTCAAATTTCTATGGTCAATTTTATGTTATTAATATTTAATAACCCCTTCTCATCCCAGGGCGTCAACTATCGCTGTTTTGTCAGGCCGCTCGGCTCAGATATTGATTAACATCTCTTAAGTCTGTTTGAAACACATCACATGTTCAACCTTCAAGCTTCACACACGTTATAAAATCTGAAACCGTCAAAAACTGGCATAAAAACGTAAATTGTGGTTTTGTTAAGAAAAAAAACAAAAAACTAAAACCTCCAAAAAGGCGAGTTAAAAAAACTTGTGAGGTTTTTTTTTACTATTTCTCATCCAAAACATGTTTTTCATGAATCTTGCTTTTTTAGTCTGTTCATTAATAAAAGTCACTTCACATAATTCCAATTTAAAGCTCACATTAAAGTGAGTTTTGATATACATACTAGATACTAGTTAAGCAGCAATGTTTCATTTTTATTCAAATGAATAAAAACAGGGATCACGTGACGCATCCATGGAGGTGCGCGCTTACTGAAGGAGCTCCTGATACAAGCCACCCTTTTTTATGTTTAACCTCGTTTAAATTAATGTGTTGCTTTATTGTCGCCTGCTTATTTCTCTAAATGTCTAAGGCGCGTAAACAGTTGACTTTAACGCCCTCATCTGCTAAGCAAAAGAAAAAAAAGTTACAGGGAAGTTCGGATCCAATGGCTACAGCTAGCGACAACATGGCGGACACTTTGGCAAGACTTGAGAGCGTTCTTAAGTCTGAAATGGCAACGATGAGGAGCGAACTAGCCTCTCACATGTCTACGATGTGTTCCAAAATCGACGCTTTGACAGGAGAGCAGAGAGATCAAAGGAGAACTCTGAATAGCCATGCCAAACGTTTGGACACCATTGAACAACAGCTAGTAGATCTACAAGATCGTAGCAGACGTAATAACCTCCGCCTGCTTGGGCTACCCGAAGGCATGGAGAAAGATGATGCTGTCGGCTTTCTCAAAAGATCTCTCCCCGTATGGCTACCCACGTTGGTGGACAGAGAGATTGAAATAGAAAGGGCTCATCGCATTTACGCTAACGCCGAGAACAACAAGAAACCCAGAGTCGTCATTTTCAAGCTTCTGCGCTTCAATGACCGAGATATTATTCTACGTGAAGCAAGGAAACATGGACCCATTCGACTGGAAGACGGGGGGTTTCTCAGCCTTTTCCCTGACTATTCCCCTACTACTGCCAAGAAACGGAGCGCTTTTGTGACGGTGAGGAAAGAGCTTAAGGACAGGGGTGCTCAGACCTTCCTTCAGTACCCAGCAACCTTGAAAGTGACTGTTAATGGTGAGACTTCCTTTTTGCAAACACCGGAGGAGGCGCGTCAGCTCCTCCAGTCCTTATCCGGGGCTGCTGCCACAGGTAATTCTAGCACTATGGACTAATGATGCTTGGACTCTTCTTCTCAACGTTAGCCAAACTGGCACGATAGTAATGTTACCAACGTCGTTCTGATGGCTCTTTGGTTTGAACGGCGTTTTCTGTACTTTGTGATGACATGACTGTAACCTAAGTAATAATGATCACTATTATAGCTTACTTCTTCCCTTCAAATAGGCGACTCTAATTGGTTTTGAATCACAGGCCACCCTTATTTCTTAAGTGGACATATTTTAAATTTCTCTTTTGGCCATGCTGCATTGTTATTTCTGCAACACTACCTAGCCTATCTTTATAGCCTAATGTAATTGGGTTTTTTTTTTTCTAACTTTTTTCTTTCATCTTATAACATAGAGGTGATAGTTTATCATAGATTTAATTTTTGATAATGGGCTTGTATTGGCTCCCAGACTGTGTGCAGTCCATTGCTGATGTCACGGATTACTATAAGGGAGAGTTGCAGACATGGGCCTGTTCTGTGCCCAGCCTGCATTGTGTGTGTTATTTTTAATGTTCCTTTACTTTTTATTTCTGGGATGGGAGGGGGGTGGGTTATTGGTAAACATCTTATTTGTCCAATGTTAAGAATCCAGAATATTTCTTTTTCTCCTTCATCTATTCAAATGTTTGATAGCCATGACTGATTTAAATATTCTTAGTTGGAATGCAAATGGTCTGAATGGTCCCCATAAACGTGTAGGTTTTCTAGACTTGTTGAAAAGAAGGAAAATTGATCTAGCACTGATTCAGGAAACTCATCTTAAGAAAGAGGATGTTCACAGGTGCAATAACAAATTTTACAAAGTGGTCTCTTTTTCTTCAGCTACTGATAAAACTAAAGGGGTAATGATATTAATGCGTAGGAACCTCTGTATTGATATACTTGATCAGGGTAGCGATACACATGGTAGAATAACTCATACGAAAGTTTTGATTGGAAATAGGAGGTTAGCATTTCTTTCTGTCTATGCCCCTTCTACCTATGATCCTAATTTCTTTTCTATACTGACCAGTTACCTCCTTAATATGTCAGACTCTGAGGTGGTGATGGGAGCTGACATGAATGCTGTCATGTCACATGACTTGGATAGATCAGGTCAGAGTGAATCACACTCACAGTCCCTCTGCACTGATAAACTTCGGCAGTGTATTTCTTCATTATCTCTTCTGGACTCCTGGCGTATGTCTAATCCTTCTGGTAGAACCTATACCTTCTTTTCCTCTAGACATAAGTCTTATTCACGAATTGATTTTGTTTTTATCTCTTGTACTCTTTCCTCTTCTTTACTTAGCTCAGACATATGCCCCATGTCATTATCTGACCATGGTAGTAATATTTTGAGAATGTAATTTGTTAAACGACCTCCCCGGGCGCCTCGCTGGCGGTTTAATCCTACATTACTCCGTAATGAGAATTTTTGCAACTCATTTAAGGCTAATCTTACAGAATTTATCAATATCAATAAAGGTTCAGTGGACGACCCACGAATAGTTTGGGATGCAGTCAAGGGCTTTATCCGTAACTTTTCAATTTCATATGCATCACATTTACATAGATCAAACATCAAGAAAATTTCTGACCTAGAGGCTGAGCTCACTTCATTAGAGGCATCAAATCAACTTTCTTTTTCTCTCCAAACTGCGACTAGAATTAGTGTGGTTAAAACAGAACTGAATCAGTTGCTCAAAGCTAAAGCAGAGTTCCTGATTCAAAGAACTAGACAAAATTATTATTTTAATGGGAGTAGGCCCAGTCATCTTCTAGCTCTACAACTGAGGAAAAATGAAAAGTTTGCTAATATACCTGCTGTAAAGCACCCATCTGGTGAACTTTTAACTGACCCAAAACGTATTAATGACACATTTTGTTCTTTTTATTCCAACTTGTATACATCTGAGTCTTCCTGTGACAAACCTACATTTTCTACTTTTCTATCTTCTCTTAATTTACCCCAATTATCTAATTCTGAGTCTGCTTCCCTGTCTGAACAGATAACTCTTGTAGAACTGGAAGAATCCTTGAAATGTATGAGCACAGGCAAGTCCCCAGGCTTGGATGGAATTCCTGTTGAGTTGTATTCCTCTTTTTGGTCTGAGCTGGGCCCACTTATGTTAGACATGATTAATTACTCAGTTGAACTTGGATCCTTTAGACAGAGTATTAATACAGCTGTTATATCTCTTCTTTTGAAAAAAGACAAGGACCCTACCTCATGTTCTAGTTACCGTCCACTTTCCTTGATTGGAGTGGATGTTAAATTGTATGCGAAAGTTCTGTCACGCCGATTGGAATCTTTTATGACAAAACTGGTTCATGAAGACCAAACAGGGTTTATAAAATCCCGCTCTGCCTCTGACAATCTCCGTCGTTTACTGCATATAATCTATTCTGCAGATCAATCAGAAACCCCCTGTGGTGTTTTTTCTTTAGATGCCATGAAAGCTTTTGACCGTCTTGAGTTTAACTACCTTTGGTCTGTCCTGGAGCATATGGGTTTAGGCTCTGGTTTTATTAGCATGATAAGGGTCTTATACAATAACCCAATGGCAGTCGTCTTAACAGGACAAATATGCTCACAGCCCTTTTCCTTGAGTAGAGGTACACGACAGGGCTGTCCTCTTTCCCCTTTATTGTTTGCCCTCTCATTGGAACCCCTGGCACAGGCTATCAGGCAATCAAACATAATCCCTCCCATCAATATTAAAAATACATCTCACCACATTTCATTATATGCAGATGATATTTTATTATTTGTAAATAAACCAGCCTCATCCATACCACATATTCTGACATTGTTTGACCACTTCAGTTATCTTTCTGGTTATAAGATTAATTGGAGCAAATCTTGTTTTCTTCCTTTAAATTTTGATTCTAATTCCTTACCTCTCCCAGAGACTGCACCAGTTGTCTCCTCTTTCCATTATTTAGGCATAGACATCTACCCTTCTCTATATTATACTGTGAACAAAAACTTTAAGAAAATCCTGTCAAAAATTAGCTCAGATCTTTCAAATTGGACTCATTTACCCAACTCTTTGTATGCCCGCATATCAGTCGTTAAAATGAATGTCCTCCCTCGTGTCAACTTTTTCAGTGCCATGCTGCCTTTGCCTCCCCCTACTCACTTCTGGGCCCAACTTGATTCCATTTTACTTAAGTACATCTGGAATGGGAAGCGTTCTCGCATTAAGTTGACCACTATTCAGCGTAGTAGGATAGATGGAGGTCTCTCCTTTCCTAATTTTAAACTCTACGCTCAATCTTTCACTCTTCGCTCTTTATTAGTCTGGTTCAACTCCGATTCCAAAGTGGTATGGAGAGCTATTGAAGAGTCCTTGGTGGCTCCATATAATCTAAAAGACATAGTCTTTTGCAACATTCCAACTAAACAATGTAATCTACGCTTTGGCCCAATAATATCCCATCTAGTGTCCACCTGGAGATCTTTGGAAAGACAGACTGGTTCCATGCCAAAGTGGCACTATCACTTTCCTCTGTTTAACAACAATAAATTTTTATCCGGTAACTCTCCTTTTAGATGCTCTCAGTGGGAGGAGTGCAGTATTACTGTTCTTGGGGACCTGTTCAATGATAAAGGCCTAATGACATTTCAAGATATTAGGGCCCAGTATAACATTCCATCCTACACTTTCTTTATGTATTTGCGTATTAGATCAGCTCTCTGTGCCTATGGGCTTCCTTTGGATGCAGAGTTGCCTCCACATCCTCTTCGCAATTTAAAGTTCTTTAACAACCCTTCTTTTAATTCAGCCTCATCTATATATTCATTTCTCCTTGAATCTTTGTATAAACCTTTGGGAGTAGTTGCAGCTTGGTCTAGGGACCTACAAATTGATGCCCAAGACACTTTTTCTGAACACACATGGGAAGTAATAACAATGTCTTCCAAAAATCCCAATCATCAGATGATACATTGGAAATTAGCACACAGAATGTATTTAACACCTTTAAAACGTTTTCACATGCGCCTTTCTGTGTCTCCTAACTGCAATTTATGTCCACAAGGGGTACCAGGCACCTTTCTTCATTTTTTCTGGGATTGCTCAGCTCTTAACCCTTTCTGGCGTCAGTTAGCTAATGATATCTCAGTTCTATTGGGCAAAGATATCACCTTAACTCCCTGCATGTTTTTTTTAAGTGACTTCTCAGTCCTTGAACTTTCACTTTTTGAAAAAAACCTTCTTCTTGCTGCTTTTACAGCAGCCAAGAAGTTGCTCGTTACCCGCTGGAATCCTCCTCACTTAATGTGTAGGCGCATATGGGCTTTAAGTCTGCTTGATATCATCTCCTTGGAGTTATCAACCGCTAGGATACATGGGGCTAGTTCTCAGACACTGATGAGGTGGAGTGCTGCTTTTGACCGAGTTAAAACTTTTATTTCTGGCAATCTAGCCAATTAATATCTCTGTCTCCCCCCTTGAGTTGATACATTTATTTTCTCATATTCTTATTTTCTGTGTTTATTGTGGGAAGATGTTTGTCTGTATTTGAGTTTTATTTCATTTATTTTCTGTCAATACAGTATGCATGTACATCTACTTATTTGATTTGTCAATTGGATGTTTACCACAGGGTGGGTGGGGTTTTTGGGAAACATGTTCTGTACCTCTGTATTCTGTTATATGTTTGCTATTTCAAAATAAAAACAATTGTTCACAAAAAAAATGAATAAAAACAAAAATGAGCAAAATTATTAGCAAAACAGCCACATCTAGAGTTTTCCGCTCCAACAAATACAAAATAATCACACTTATCACAATTAATCTCACTGCACAAATTGCAGATCACAGTTCGCTGAGATCTCATGAGTACATCTTGAAATGCTTGAAATGTTTGGTCCAAAACCAAAAATACGTTCAGCTTACTATCAAACATTCAGTCTGAGAATCTTCATTCGGGTGATACCCCTTAAATAATGACTTTGGTGATTAATGGGTTGTTAATTAATTAAAATAATTGTCTTCAGACTTTTTTTTAGGAAAGACAGAGTCACTTTCCCATTAATCTTATTCCTCAGCAGTGAGCACTCACTGACGTAATGGAAAAGAAATAGAAATCAGACTGAAGAGTAGCCAATTGCAGAGAATCATGATTTGATTATCTCCATTGAGTCGTTAATGCTGTTGTGTGTTTCACCCACACGCCTTCTCTATCAAACACTGTGTGAAGCGTTCTTCTGAGGTCCATCATTAATTTATTATAACTCAATGTACATAAAGACGCGTTGCTGTAGCTCAGCGGTTGAGCAATCCTTTAATTTTCGGCACCTCCAAGTTGTGTCCTTGGGCAAGATACTTAACCCCGATTTGCCTTGTGAATGTCTAGCTTCCTGATATGCGGGCTGCTTTATATTACAAGTGTCCATTCACACATACTTGTAATGTAAAGCAGTGTACAACATTTTACGAGTTATTAAAAAGGCACTATATAAATGTTTAATAAACAGCATATTTACTTTCCATCACTTTCTCTAATCATTTTTTTTGTGCACACAAATAAGTATTGAAGCTCTTAAGTAATGTTTCCACCTGCACACATCATCTACTGCAGCCTGTCCATCCTGGAAGAGGGATCCCTCCTCTGTTACTCTTCCTGAGGGTTCTTCCATTTTTTTCCCTGTTAAAGGGGTTTTTTAGGGAGTTTTACTTTGTACGATGTGAGGGTCTAAGAACATGGGATGTTGCGTTCCTTTTCTACAAACTGTAAAGCCCATTGGGGCAAATCTGCGATTTGTGATTTTGGGCTATACAAATAAATTGAATTGAATTGAAATATACAGGTCTTTGCATGAATTCAACATGTAGAGACTGCTTTAAGTATAAAGAAAATGTTATGGCTGCATCCAGAACAACAAATTACGTAAGAAAGAAGTGCTGTGTCTTTGCTTTTTTCACATGCTTACTCCAAGATGCGTTCACAGACCCTCAGGAAATCCCAATACATTTTTAAACCTAAAAGAGCAACAGTTCTATAGTTACTTTCCCTGGTAACTACTTACTATTTATAACTCAGTTACTAGTTACTAATACAGTTACTTTTTTGGTAAGTAACTAATTCATTACTTTATCAAAATAACATACCCAACACTGGTCAATATCTATATTAATAAAATCCTAACTTTCTAAAATCAATTTACTGTGATTAAGCCCAAAAACATTATGATGAGAGTCTGTCCTTCGTGTGCAGGTTCCCCATTATAGATCTTAATCAACTTTTTGAAATGTGCACACATGAACAAGCATTCATTCCCACCTTGTTGACTCCAATTAGCCGTGAGTGGGCAATAAAACCCCCTCCATGAATATCGATACGCGTTTAAATGGCTTTGTCCTTCCGGTCATTTTGCGGTGCTACGTACAAGGGGAGAGAAAGACTGAAAAGAGAAATTTCATTGTGATAGCAGATGCTCCTGGCGGCAGGTTGGGCCAAGGTTAGAGGTATTATTTTAGGGCCTTTATTTGGCTGGAGTGAAGTCGCAGCAGCAGTTAACGCTCAGAGAGCAACAACAGCCTCAGGAAAAAAAAATTAAATGGAACGGGTTGACAGTGGTGTGGCAGCAGCGCCGGTGGTGGGGATGATTGGACACCGGAGCTCTTTCCCCTTGACGGACCTTGATAAAAAGGAAACTCTAATTAAATGCAATGTGACAGAGGGACACGGCGACATCGGCCGAGCTCAGCGGATGTGGACAGTTGCGATAAGCCTCCAATTGATTGATGATTGTGTTCCGCTTCCTTCCAGCGTGGTCCCAACGCTTTCTGTTTCTGAAAGACACTGGAAAAGATGCCGAGCTCCAGGCAGGCCATGGAACACTGCGACAATGGCTTTAATCGTGCAATTACAGTGCCGTGCCAAATGTTAATAACAGCCTCAACCTAACCAATATACAGTATTTATCGCTGTTCCATCTTTGTGTCTTTACCCCTCCTCCGACACAACAGGCGTAGTGCGGGGGGGACCGGATCGCACATAAAATCTGCCTTTTGCGAGACACCTGACGGTTATTTTGTGACACTTCTGGGATGCTATAAATGATGCATTAGATACTGTAAAGGCCCCTTGTTAATATTTGAGTTACATTTAGGGTTAATGACGTCGACCAAAAGCGTCATAAGTGATTAAGGCCCAGATGTTTCCCAAAAATATCATTATTGGAAAGCTCTGTATTCACTGGAGGTTTCACCGGGGACATGTGCAGCTCTAATCTATTTTTCTTTTTTACGGAAAAATCAGTTTTGTGTTGATATACAGTATGGGTTTTGGTCAGTGACAAATCATGGTTGGCATCTCAAAATCCACATTTTGTGTTCATGTTGTTTTCTTGTGATTCAAAAGTCCATTTGTAGATATAGTTTTTTTTTACAAAAATAAATTTTTGCATAAAATGTCAAATAGCGCAACTGAACAATAATGATACATTTTAAGTATTTAATCCACCTAAAATATAAAACTGTTGATAGTACATGTTTTAAATTTTTTTAACAGAGAGGTAAACTATCTGGTACCGTGTTTCTAGGGTTATGACAGTTTTGTTTATGACAGTCCTTTTTCTAAATGAATTTAGGCTGCAGGGGGGCATAGAGAAGCTACCTGTCACTGTTTTGTCTGGTTTCCTTACGTTTTGTGCTTGTTCTGCTCTGTGTTTGTCCTCCTGTCTTCTCCTTTGCTAGCTCTGCTCCCGCTTTCACCTGCCCTCCAGCCCCTGATTACTTCAGTTTGTATTAAGTTGAGTGTTGGCCGAGTCACCGCGTGTTTTCCTGCCAGTGTCAGTGCGGTTTGTAGCTGCTAATGAATATATGCATCCTGCATTCGAGCCTGTGTGGCTGCTGCTGGCTCCACCTGCTCCACTTGACACACTGTACTGTAACACCCTAGTACTGCCCTGGCCCTTCTTCTACATTTGCATATGTATGTGAAAGGATTTCCCAATTTTGGCCACTTTTACCTAACCGTCTGTGCAGGTAATGTCGTTAGGTTGAAAATGCAGGCAGCATATTCCATTTAATGCATGTTATACTTTTAAAAGCTTAAATTAAGTTTACTTCTGGAGCAACAGACCTGTTAAAACAGAACTAAATAGTTGTAATTTTTAAAATTTCCTCAAATATTTTACTTATTTTCTCATGTTTGTCATTCTGAGCTGTTAGGACTGGTACCTTTTGATGTATTTATCACTGCTTTTCTATCATTTGTCAGGTCACATTTACAATTGTATACAACTGTACTGATTAAGTTTTCCACCCAAAAGCTCAATTTACAATATTAACGGTACAATTGAACTTATAATGAAAACCTCACCAAACCAAGCAGTCCTCTTTCTAAACAATATAATATAATTTAAATGACAAACATTGTTCATAACATTATATGATTAAATATCTTTCCAGTTTCATCAATGTTTTTTGACTTGTTTTGACTTTTGAATTGTTTAAATATCTTTATAATGAGAAATGTCTTTCTCGTAAACTACTCTTTAAAATATCTCGAATAGTTACTTAACAATATTTTATTTACTTTTAACTGTTTTAAAAAACAATCCCTTTTCTGGTGCACATCAAGGGTTGTTGGTATTTCCATTTTTTGTTTTTTATTGTGTATGTATACATTGCTATGACACAAGTCATGTTTTTTTTTTCCTAACTTTCTGAATTTATTTATTTATTTACTGTTTACCCCATTTACTTCCATTTACTATTAAGCCAAACATGTATTACTGGCAAAGGTGGTGGTACAACATATAAATAAACTGCAGGATGCTTTAGCAATAGACGTGTTTATTGCCTTTTTTTAATTTTGATTTGTTTTAGCCTGAAGACGCTTCACCCTTTCTTCCTTCTGTTAGAGACAGTTGCTGAGCTGCATCCGCGGTGGGAACTGCCCTGGACCCAGCGTCAGCTCCTTGCAGTTACCTGGAGACGTGAGTTTCTTCGCCAACCAACTGGCTGTGCCAACGCTGGAGTTCGCCTTTGAGCAAACCAAAGTGGGAGAGGTACGTGAACATTTCTCGCGTTAACTTTCCCTGGTTCATGCTCTGATCGCACTAAATTCTGTTTCACGCTAAGAGGAGCTGAGGCGTGACGCTCAAGTCAGAGTCACAGCTTGTGTATGGAATTGAAGCCAGGTTGTCTGAACAGCCTATCAGAATACCTAGATTACATCAGGTGGTGTGGGCCTAGTGGCAGAAATGAGTAAGAGAATTTAGGAACGCATCCTTTGAATCACTAAACAAATACTTGTATGACCAGAGTTCATAATATAACTGCTTCACATCTGTGTAGCATGATCCACCAACGTGTTGCACCTTTCAGCTTTCTTCCAAGATCTTTGATAACATTAACTTCTTCCAGGATTCTTTAATAACATTCCACAATTAATTTGCATTTCTTGGTTTTGCTCCAAAAACACAAATTGTGATGTCTCCCCTTAAGTTATTGGCTGGATCAAGGTCTGGAGAATGGGCTGGCCACTCCATAACATTCATTTTATTGGTTTGGAATCAAGATTTTGCTCATTTACTAGTGTGTTTAGGCTTGTTGTTTTGTTGAAACATTCACTTCAAGGACATGTCCTCTTGAGCATAAGGCAACATGACCATATGTTTAAAACATATGCACATTATTTGATCCCTGGTATGTGATAAATAGGCCCAACACCATAGAAGGAGAAACATGCCTATATCATGATACTTGCAGCACCATGCTTCACTGTCTTTACTGTAAACTGTGGCTTGAATCAAGAGTTTGGGGGTCATCTCTCAAACTATCTGCAGCCCTTGGACCCAAAAAGAAAAAATTTACTCTCATCAGTCGACAAAATGTTCCCCCATTTTTCTTTAGGCCACTTCTTGTGATTTTTGGAAAATTGTATCCACTTCTGCACATCCCTTTTTTGGTTTTCAGAGAATTTACTGCACCTATTGGTGAATTGTTTGTCACATAGCAATCAAAAATATGATAAAAACCTGAATTAATGTGCTTAGTCACATTGGACTGCTATTCTTTTAAACACTACTGGTATAAAGTAACTGCCAAAGAGGTGCCGACCATCTAAATGGTGTTTATTGGATATCCCAGTCGTTTTTTTTCCCTGAACCTGATTTCAGGCTGGATCAAGCTGCCCAAGTTGTCTTCATCTGCTGCATCTATTCATACATTTCATCATCACTGCCCCATCAGAATCACCCTTCATCCCCCTATTCATACCATTCAATCATCTTCATCATTTCCATCCCTTGGAGAAGTCAGGATAGAAGGGTGGTAGGACCCTGGGTTTAGTAACCAAAGATGAATTCATTTGTGAGTTATCACATTTTTCTTTAATTTGTTGTTGCTTTTGTTTGGGTCCCACCGAGTTAAAAATTGTAAGTTAACTATACTGTGTTTGAACATAATATCTCTATCTGAAATTGTGTTGCAAATTGTGTGATTTTGTTCATGACCAATCACTGTCTGAAGTTAAATGTTCTACTCACATGAATTGTACAACTGTAGTAAGTTAATGACTGAATGAAAGTGAGAAAAAAAACAAGCAGCGAAATACAAAAATATAATAGGGTAAAATTAAAAGTTATCTGTTTGCTGGTGTAAGTTAGTAAGGGAAGGATTAGATAGATTTCATTTAGTTTACTGATCAATCTCCTCCTAGAGACTAGACCCTAAATATAACTGCACTTTGAAATACACACACCGGGTGAATTACATTACAGAATTATAGAATCATTTAGATGAACTGCTGAGTTTTCCATAAAGCAACTACCTTGTTAAATGTTTATCTCTTGATTGGTATAAAGCATAAACTTTCACACACATACCTGTTAGTATTGTGTCTGTGTGTGTGTGTGTGTGTGTGTGTGTGTGTGTTTGTGTGTGTGTGTGTGTGTGTGTGTGTGTGTGTTTTAAATTGTTAAAGAAAAGTGGCATTTTGGACGTTTTAAGGACTGATAAAACTACTGCAGTGATCTGTCCACTACTGACACAACAGAAGCAAACTGATCTGCAGCCTCTAAAACTAATAGTGTCTTTTCAAATAAAATATTTCAAAAATAATTCTCAAACTTAGCTCGACACACTGCAACATGGACTTGGTTTTTATATACAGGCAACATCACAGAGACTCCAAATTATGCATGCCCCCATTTACTTCCATTAAAAATGCAGTATTGATGTTTGTTGAACTGCCTTGAGGTGGAGAGACTTAGCCGCAGCTAAATCAGCCCACTCCGATTTTTAGAACTCCTGACTCGGACGGCAACTTTGTGCTTAATTAGCGCAGGAGATCTTCATGATGTTTATCCGCCCTCGAGGCATCTCCACAACCTGAAAATAATAGGTAGTGGGCGGTGAAATCCAACTACATGCACTCTTGACTCCACTCGGTGGACTCGGTTGATTCAAAACGTAACGCAGGTAAAAAATGTCCAAAGCACTGGCTTTATTTAAACCTGAATGTAATTAAAACACAGGCTGATACATAAATAGTCTCGACTCTGTTGGGGGATAAATCCTGCATTCGCTTAATTCGCTTGTACAAAATGTCGTCTCAGAATCTCAGAGAATCTAAGTGACATATGATATTTCAATATTTATTTCAATATTTACAGTGGTAGAAAAAGTGGAAAGTGATAAGGATATTGTGAGTTCACATTTTTTTGATTTTTTTGCTCGTAATCACATTCGATAAACAGCAGCACCAACTCCACTGAGACCCTAAGAGGCAGGTCTCACAAATGGGGGAAGTCCTTCAAAGTTATCCTGTATGTTCAATCTGATTGCTTTCTAACTCATTTTCGGTTCTGAAGCAAATTTAAGCAACTTGAATAGATTTTTTTAAACCATTACCACATATGAAGCTCAAAATACCAACAGTGCCCCCCTGTCAAAGTTTAGTTCTGACTGCCCTCAGTTAGTTTTAACACTCATGTATTATATAAGATTAGATATAGATAGATATAAGATATTTTTTTTTGTCCACACACCAAAGAAATAATTGCTGGCTGCTCCTCAGTTTTGTCACCATGACATTTTATGAGTGTTGTCATGGCGGTAGTAGTGGTAGGCAGTAATACTGTGACGCTCTTTACAAAAAAACGTGATGTAAAGGATGATTGGTCGTGACTGCATGAGGAAAAATTAGAATCTGCTTTATTGGAAAAGTTTGTTCATGCTCAACAGGGACTTTGACTCTGGTTTATTTCAACTCCCTGTGCATTGCGCACCTGCACTTCAATGTTGTTGTACAATGCATAGGATAGTTTAGCATAGGATTCCTTTGTATGTCAAGAAATCTGTATGTGAAGAAATTTGTATGTGAAGAAATTTGTATGTGAAGAAATAGACAATAAAAATGACTTTGACTTTAATTGGTATAAGTAAATAATTTAAAAAGACAAAGACTAAGTACATAAACAAATCATAAGTAGACAATCATAAGTAAAAAGTGCAGATCTTTGTTTACATATATATATATATCACATTTAGAAAAACCTAATGAAGGTGTAACAGTAGAGTGTATGTGATGAGATCTAATGTGGAAGTTAATGTGGAAACTACTACTTTTTGGGGGTTTGTGATTTTTAATTTAATAATCAATGAATATCACATTAGTGATGTTTTCTATGCGCTAACCACACTCATAAGTATAAAGACAGGTGGTGCAGGGAGGAGGTTTCAGGAGTCCAGGTGGGGGATGACAGTTTGAACACCTGGGCTTCCTCCCCGCCTCCTGATGTACAGATGTGGACCACCGCTATAGTGGGTTTGGAGAACCACGGTTTGTTGTAGACCGTCGAGTTGGCATCAGCCCAACTTTACTTATTTTGAAGGGCAGATCTCAGCAAACACACACACACACACACACACATATGTACGCACACACATTTATATTAGTTTCAAAGAGAATTGAGACTATTAGATGGTGGTAGTGCTATCAAATAGGAAATCACAAGCAATAATAGTTCACAAAGTAATTTAACAGCATGTGAGAGATAAAACCTCAAAAAAACAATATAGTACATAAAGTTAAGCGAAACAAAGACGAGAGAAGACACAGGAGAGGGTCATTTATTAAAACATCTCCTCGTGTCCAGTATCCTTCAATAAACCATACAGACTCCAATGTGATCTACTGTGTGTGATTGTCTCCTTCCGTCCTCCTACGCCCAGCAGAGTGAGTTGCGCTGCTGGTAATGTGTTGGAAAACCACCAGATGTTGTGAAGCTGTGCTGTGGTGATTGTGACAGGACTGTGGTTCGTTGAACATTTGTTTTCTCATTTAGCATCTGTTTGCTCTCACTTTGTGGAAGTTTTCTCCTCCGTGCAGTCATCACACTGCCCCCAGCCAGCTTATCCGCATGCTGCCACAAGCTGGCATTTTGTCTTGCAAAGTTTGCAAAGTTGTTGCAGGCAGGCCACAACTCCACAAGAATAGGAAGGCTGAGGCATCTCCAAGATGATGCTTTATGTTGGAAGTTTCTGAGATGAATCAAAACTTATTTTCTGTGATAACTAGGAATTTATTTTTTTATTTACTTCACCTGATACTCTTTACTTTTTACTGAGCATTCCTTTAGTGCATTATTCAGCAAACCAGCTCTAATCCTGTCAATTTGAACTAGAACGTTCTCCAAAGTTTGAGTTCACTTCATTTGGTTTAAATACTGTTTGGCTGGTGTTGCTAACATTAGCTGCCTGAGTAGCACATTTTCAACGGTTTCAAATAGCACAGTCTTTCTTTTCATGTCACTTCAGATTGACTTGCTGTGTTTCATGGTGTTTCTGGTGTTTCCCCCCTTTTCAGGTGTCGTTGCTGCATTTACTTTGATTTCGCACACTTTTTCAGTGTTTTGCCCTGTCAGCCATGGCCGTACAGCATTTCAAACACACAGCGTCAGATCGTGTCATTATAATAATTCATTGTGATATTAACCACTGCTATCAACAAGCTCCCTCAGTGCATCTTTCTTCATCACTGTGCACATAAATCTGTGAGTGAATTTCCATCCTGCTGGTGCTGCGCGTGGGTGTCATCCCTGACAATATGTCATCACGCGCTTGCGTTCGCTTTTTGGGGACCTGGAAAAGGACTTGGACAGGCTGGCAATGTGTGTGGAGTGAGTATTTGTCAGCCCCTCACTTTGCTGCGGGGTGCAGGTGGGCAGAGCATTAGATTAATAGAGCCAGAGGGATCTTTGTTTTTCTCCAGATAATTATAGTCTTGCTAAAGTAAGAGGACCAGAGCTGCAACATTTTTTGCCCCACTGCCATCTGTGGCATCCTTTAAAGTATCGAAATTGCTGTTTGACAGCTTACTGCTGTCTGAATCATAGCAGAGTACAATAGACGGTTCTAAAAATGACTGGTATCAGTGGATCCATCCACCATTACAACAAATAATAGTGTCCTTGCTTCATCTTTAATTTCCTCTCCCACTACATCAGCAACAGCTGTAATTATCTCATTGTATATTTTAACCCATGTGTCAGTCTCTAATACAAATCTTTATGTTCCAACAAAAAGGAAAAAAAAAACATGAATAATTGCCTCTATTGTTTGACTCCTTCCCCTCATCATGTCCCTAAAATGAGCTCCCTGGCAAAAAGGCAATGCAGTTAATTAGCTTCTTATTTCCTTGTTTCCATCGACTCATTGTGCATTTCACTTTTTGTTCCGTTGAGTTAATCCTGCAGTTCCTATTTCAACTCCATGCTACTGGGTTCTTGCCCCAAACAGTTTTTAAATTGAAAACAAGCTCTGTCCACACAACGGATTTCAGGATTAATCTCAGGATGGATGGATGGAAGGAATGATGGGTGTGTGGGTAGGTAGGTAGGTAGGTAGGTAGGTCGGTGTGGATTTGTCCCCTTCCTGATTCTTTTTTTTTGCATGTTTGTCACACCAAATTAATAAATGGTCCTGTCTGAGAAAGTTATTGCCCCTACTGGTAAAACATAACTTAACTGTAGTTTATCATACCTGATTCCAATTTCTCTAGCTACACCAAGTCCTGATTACTGCCACATCTCTTCTCAAATGAATAGGACCTGCTTGATAAAGTGACCAAAAGATCCTCAAAAGCTACATATCATGCAGAGATCAAAAGAGGTTTCAGGAACAAATGAAGGAAAGTAACTGAGATCTATAAGTCTGGAAAAGCCGTCAAAGCTATTTCTATAGCTTTGGGACTCCAGTGAACAACAGTGAGAGACGATGTCCAAAAATGGCAACAAAAAATAAGACATGGTAAACAGTGGTGAACTTTCCCAGGAGTGGCCAGCCAATCAAATTACCTCAAGAGCAGCAATGACTCATCCAAGAGGTCACAAAAGACCCCACAACAACATCCAAAGAACTGTGGCTGATCTCAATGATGCCTAAATGTTTTTGGGAATGCTCTATTGTCTGACAAGTCAAAATTTTAAGTTTTTTGGAAGGTTTGCGTCCCATTACAAAAAAGTAATGCTGCGTTTCAGAAATATCAGCATTACCAACAGTAAAACATGGTGGTGGTAGTTTGGTGGTCTGGGGCAGTTTTGTTGCTGCAGGACCTGGAAGATTCACTGTGATAAATAGAACAGCATGGAGGAATTTTGCTGTGCATTAAAAAACTCCTGAAATAGAATGTCCAGCCATCTCAAGAACTCAAGCTGAGTTAGGTTCAGGGGGCAGTTATATTCTGACACTCCATATAGGTTTCGATTATTTTCTCCCTTAATAATAACAACCTTATGCATATTGTGTTCCCTTGTATTGTCTTAGACTATTATTTGAATTAGTTTGTCATAAGATTTGAATGTGACAAACAAATGCAAAGAAAATAAAATATCAGGAAGGGGGCACTTTTTCACATGATTGTAGACGGAGAGATTGTTTCTTAATCACCTTAGCGAAATTGGATTGCAGCAAAAAATCCTCCCATACCTCTACTCTTGTATCCAATATTTAAAATCTATTCATTTCATTTTAATAAATAGAGTTCTATATCAGTCTTTATTGTTCAATGGTCTTCCTCTGGCTGACTCATGTCCCAGAATGATTCTGTATGCACCTACTGCCACTGTTTGATGAAGCATCATCAACAAATTCTGCGAATTTGTACATTGTGTTGTGTGTTTTTATTTTTATTTCTTTATAGTTGTTTTTATCTTCAGCTTTATTTTCTTCTCTTTATCTGTAACGCTGCAGTAACACACAAATTTCCCCGTTGTGGGATCAATAAAGTTTTATCTTATCTTATCTTATCTTATCTTATTACCCCAGTTTTCTGTTAAGTAGAAAATAAGATACACATTTTACACACACATCTGCGAACGTGTCATTTAAAGGATATTTGATCATGGCACTTTGAGCTTGGCAGCAATTTCATCACATCAGTTCTCCAGGAGCACATCAGCCCTTAACTAATTAATGGCTCATGCCGCAGAAATAGCATTTTATTAGAAGCCATTTACAGTTTCATTCTGTCCATTTCAAACAGTCTTCCTCAGCCTGTGCGTCTTGGCTGTGCAACACTTGTTAAGTGGCAGATACATGTCAGGATCCTCCTGAAAGGCTCAAGCTGATGAGGAATGGGAGCTGGATATTACATCTGTATTACCGCACAGCTGTCAGGCCAAAACCCCCTTTGGTGCTTTCAAATGGTGATGATCCCAGCGAGCAGCCATGCAGGCGGAGACACAGTAGCACACACTCATGTGCACATATCTCCCTCTAAGGCCTGTCATTTCATCTACAACTTAGAAGACGGGAAAGATTGAGGGTGAGAGGTTTATGAATAAAGTTTGTGCTGGATGGAGGATTCGAGTGAGGAAACAAGATGGCAGAGTAAGAGCAAGATCATAGGTTGTTAATATCAATAAAGCATTACCATATTACATTTAGGACATTAGAAATCATACATTATACAATTCGTGGTGGTAGTAGTTTAAAGATGATACCAAGCTTATATACAGCTCGTAACAGTATTGCCCCTCAATTAAATTGGTAAATTTGCAAGATGTAGAGTAGAATTTAAATGTATTGACACAGAAGCTGAGATATCCAGCCTCCAAAAACACAAAATACTACACATAAGTGTCCTCAGTCTCCAAACTCAGGTGAGATTACTTTGATGACATCATCATGAAATGCTGAAGCTGTTGTCTTGATGTGAGATGACAGTAGTATTTTACTGGAAGGTGACTGCTACACACTTGTATATTTTAATACTAGAGTTGCAAGAATTAGGATGTATTTAACAACATCAATGTTGTAGCTGAAAAAAGTGTGAACGCTTTTTTACAGGTTGTCTCAAAACAAGCTTTGTGTGAAAGTTGTAATTTCATAACCAAGTATAAAAGTAATCTTAGGGGGGAAAAAAAGCCATTAGGAATAAAGAAAAGCTTAGGGGCCTGTAGTCACTACCCCTATCCTACCACCATAATGACTATAATGTTATATTAAAATGTTAATGTTGAAACATTTGGGATGAACCAGTTTCAGCCACATATATGCCCACTAAAATTAAGCACTTCATCACAATGAAAACACATTAAAGAACAATATTTCTGAACCACAGATCATGAACATGGAGCAGGAGAGATGAGGAGTTACCTATAACTGTTGTAATGGTGCAAAAAATCAAGACATGAAAACTGGAGTCTCTGGAGTCTCTGCCACTGAAACATCTTTCATGTGAGGCTACAGCTTCTGCTGCTTCCTTGTTGGGCACAATTTGTGTCATGTGCAGGTGCCATGGATGGTTTACAAACCAATTTGGTGTCAGAATCATATGTTTATTCTTTTCATCCAAACAGAATTAAAATCAGTTTTTAGAAATGCCACAATTTATCTGATAGGTTTTAGTTTTTTGTTTTTTTTTTCATTTTTTAACAAGTCACAATCAAAAAGGTAAAGTAAATAAAAAGTTAGGCTTAAAATATTTACTCCAGCAAAATAAAGATACCCAAATCTCTATTTAAGTAAGGAAAAAAGTGTTTTTTATACTTAATACTCAGAGGTAGAGCAGTCGTCCACCAGTCAGAAAATTGCCACTTGTAGTGTAAAGCGCTTTGAGTGGTCGAAAAGACTAGAAAAGTGCTATATAAATGCAGGCCATTTACCATTTACTTGAGACCTCTGATAAGGACATATACAAATCTATGATCTAGTGATTAATCACCACCACAAATCTCTGCACAGACTTTTTGAAGCTAGATGAACTGCTCTCTGTCATCTTTTGTCAGTTATTAGAGGTAATAATTTCTTAAACCCTAAACTCTGGGCCACATTAAGGTCACTTTCACTCTGTCCTCAATAGGGTGTGCTTTAAATGGGACAGAGTTTGTTTCCCCGGGCTGCTTTCATACCAGCAACAGTTGGTGTACACCAAACGGTCCATTTAAACCAAAGGCTCTGAGCGCGGTTTGTATTCACTGGTGTAAAAGCATCAGTCACACTCAGATGCATTAAATCAATCAGACTAATCCTTCCAAAAAGAGGTGCTCTTTCTCTCTCTCTATCTGTCTGACTCAGCACCAAATAACCTTTGGTGCAGTCCCTCTGGTGAGAATGCAAACTCAGCATTCAAATGAGAGGATACTAATTATTTCCTAGCTACCTTGTAAGTCTTTGGAACAATGACCTCATTCTTGAAAATAGCACATCTCCTCTGCTTAAATGGATATGCTTTGCATCTTCAGCAACTCCAGTGCATCTGCAGATTGTTCTCCAGACACAGCCGAGACTCCTTTTGGAATTGGATATTTTGCCAAAAATAACCAGTACAGAGGATGTAATACACAGAAATGGGAGCAAGTAGCGGGCGGCACGGTGGAGCAGTGGGTAGTGCTGTTGCCTCACAGCAAGAAGGTCGCAGGTTCAAGACCTCCTTGGGCCTGGGTCTGGGACCTTTCTGTGTGGAGTTTGCATGTTCTCCCCGTGTCTGCGTGGGTTTTCACCGGGTACTCCGGCTTCCTCCCACAGTCCAAAAACATGCTCAGGTTAATTGGCAACTCTAAATTGCCCGTAGGTGTGAGTGTGTGAGTGAATGGTGTGTGAATGGTGTGTGTGCCCCACGATTGGCTGGCGACCATCTGGGGTGTATCCCTGCCTCTCGCCGTAACGCGCTGGGATAGGCTCCAGCAGACCCCTGCGACCCTAATGAGGAATAAGCAGGTATAGAAAATGGATGGATGGATGGATGGGAGCAAGTAGCAATATGAGTACAGGTATGTGTCGCTCCATAATGAGTTGGAATTGGCACTTTCTACCAGAAGATAAACACTGATGAAACATCAAGCGGACCAATTTTGTTTGTCTTCAGGTTTGAAAGTGGACCATGCATAAGTCTACGTGATAATTAGTCAACATTTTTCTTCCTGCTGCAGACCAAACAATCACTAGTGGTGTTAAATCAACCTCAGTTAGTCTGCTTCATTTGGGCAGGTGTGAAAGCTTATATGAACTCTGGCTTGGACCAAACAACCTCTGGTCTGCTTGAAAACAGGGGTTTCAGTTGGTTTGCAAGTGAACCCTGGTGCGGTTCTTATGTGCAGGTTTAAATGCATAGCATTTATAGCATTGCTCACATGTGATTTATAAGGCTGTTTGTATCGTTTAAATATCAGCATAAGAACCATTGTTGGTAAAAGCCATGGAATGAGCGCAACTTTATATCACAAATATTCCTAGTTTACTTACCTACCTAGCTACCCATCTACCTACCCATCCATGAATGTATCATTCTGCGGCATTTAACACCATAGACAGCAACCTGAATATAGCCTAATACAGGGAATACTGATTGGTCTGGGTAGAGTATGATAATAGGAGACATGTTGTATAAAGTGATGTCTGATTCACTGAAAAGCCAGTGAACTCTCTGCCAGTTGGAGTTATGAGCAGCCCTTTCAAACCGTTGTGATGTTGACTGCTCAAAAAGTTTTGTGCAGTTTGTACAAGTCTGGTGTGGTTCAGTGATTTGAGAGTGAAAGCAGAACTGAAACAAGTGATAAATGTAACAATGTTTCAACTTTTAGCTTCAAGAGCTGCTTGGTTAGGTGTGAAACTACCAAATTGTGTATTGATTCAGATTTGCATAGAAATAATAACAAAATAAGTGATTGCAGCCTTAGTGTAGATATCAGCTCTCAGAGTTATTTCTACTTACATAACACTCCCACAGCACTATTTAAATACTTGTGTTTCAAATATGTGTGCTTATTGGGTGGTCGACTAATTGAAATGTGAGCAGGATAAAGTTCAGTCTCGCAGTAGCTGAGCTCAGCAGAAGTGATTTATTGGTGGATCTGTGCTGTTTGGTCCAGTTAACATCACAGGGAAGAAGATCATCAGCACTTTCTGTGTGGCCACTCTTTTATTTAGCTCTGCAAAAGTAAAACAAAAATAATGTTACCAATCTTTTCACAACGCAGCAGTTAGAGAATAAGCAATTAATACAATAGGCAAGAAGGTCTCTGACTGTATGGTATTACGAGAATATAAGGAAGGTTATCACAAGGTTATTAAGTGCGTATAAGTGATCCTTACATGTGGGAGTCAGAGTCTGTTGTCACTTCTTATATTTTAAAATAATATAGCTATGGTTCTTTGTCTTATGAAGTTTTTTTGGTGTTGGAGCTGCTTCAATTTGTTGTTAGGAAATTCATTACAAAAAATAAATAAAATAACCACAACCAATATATCCTTTTTTTCAAACTTGGGGGTTTTTGAAATATTGAATGAATAATTTTTTGAACAAGATTTTTGGTGTGACAGCCCTCCTTAAATAAACTCACAAACCACCAGCACTCACCAAATGGTATATTTATTTATTTATTTTTTTGTTTGTTGGTTTAGCTTTCCACACACACGTCATGTGTAAGTATTCCTGCCTGGAAAATCAATGTAAAAAAACACAGCTGCTAGTCTGTTGGTGTCAAAACTGCCGAACAAAGTTTTACACTGAATCAGCCTCATCTGTTGCCAGATGTTTCATCATTCCTGCTTAGCCTTTACAACAGTCTGTTTAGCGTGAAAGTGAAAAAAGCACTATTCAGGGTAAATTGACCCTCTCAAGCTCTCTTTGGACTTTTTTTGGTCAAACTATACACTGAGGTGATAAAATGCAACAGAATAAAGAACAGCTACTCTAAGTAAACATACAGGATTTAAATTACAGGAAGTCCAGGTTTGCTGAAAGGTAATTGCAGCAGTAATCATAGCTGGCGTGGGAGTGAAAATTAATACAGCCTCCAACTGGAAAAAAGAAATCACTGACCTGGTCGAGAATGCTTATTTATACATGTCTCACATCTCTCTATGATTACAGGACATGTGTCTAAACGTATCTCAAATATCTGAACCGTTCATCCAATCTACTTCACAACTCTCAACATTATGGCGAATCCAATTTGGGGCAGATCCCCAAAATTTGTACGATGTTTGAATGTTTTAAAGGCTGCTAATGGCTCCTGTTGGTCAATAGAATGTTACTCGTTGAATTAGCCCAATTATTTTCTGTTGCACCCCTTACTATGGAAGAAGAAAACATCTCGCCCCTTTTTAAATTAAATAATATTTAATTAAACTATAAACATTTTTTGACTGACCATGTCAAACCATATGATACTGAAAAATAAAACTACATAAAATCGGCTTATCAGAATTATTCTTTTTTTGATTAGATTAATTAGTCTTTAATTTATTTGTCTTCATGCTGTCTGCTGCCAACATTTTAGACACAGTAACACACTGGTCTTTCACAGTGAAGCCAAGCGCTACATACACTTTGTCATATTTCCTTGTCTTAGCTTTGGGAGACTTTTGTTTGTCTTTTTTGACTCTGTCTCCCTCCATCCGGTCTTCTCATCCCTGTTAAATACTTTTTTATGGTGTCACTTGAGGGCCTGCTACACTTCGTGTCTACACTTCATACTCATTCTCTGTGCTGTATGCTCCCTGTGAACACTCTGCCAATGAGAGCGCTACTGCCCCTAATGTAGTGGAAGTGCAATTGCACTTTATTCTAGTACAGTAAAAAAAACTATCTAAATAAAAAAGCATGTTCCCTAATGTGCCCCCCTTGACAGAGCCCCCCTGGGGGGGGCGCATCCTACTATTTGAGAACCACTGAATTAGCCAGTGACAAAATGATAATGATTTAGTCATTGATGGCATCCTAATAGATCATGAGAGTAATTAACATAATAAGAATTATCACATCTTATTTTGCAGTTGTGAATGTACCTGCAGAACAAAGATCAGATGTGCTTCTCCAAATAAGATTGAATACTGATTGCACATATCTGGTGTAAATCTGCCATTATATCTAAAGCGTGTGACCATAGGTGCGGGTTGTAACATGGATTGACTGGTAAATTGAGAGCTTCTCCTTTTTATAGACCAATGCCGGTCAATCTCCCTCCTCGTGAACAAGACCCTGAGATTCATGAACTCCACCACTTGATGCAGGAACTCATTAACAACTCGGTGGCTGCACTCTACTCTTTTCATGCTGGGAACCATGGTCTCAGATTTGGAGATGCTGATTCTCATCCCAGTCGCTTCCCATTCGGCTGCGAACTGTTCCAACTCCAGCTGGAGGCCACAGTCCAATGAAGCCAGGACCTGATCCTCCGAAAAAAAAAAGGAACACTGGTTCACTTCTTTTTTTCACAGACTGTTCTTTTTCTTTTGTCATTCTCTTTCTTTTTCACAAGCTGTTTCTTATCTCAGTGTCTCACTCCTATTCTCTCTTCATCTACATTCATCTCTATCTGTTCTTTCCTAAAATGAGAATAAACTGCTAAACAATGAGGCGACACACACAAATAAACCATCCCCCCCTAATGCTATATGTTATTACTTCCATATAATAAAGATTAATGTCATCCCAGCAAGGCGAGAAAATCCTATTCTGAGATAAAAACTTGCTAAACTGATTAAAATGTTTCCACTGCATTCCTTTAATAATCTTCCTCATCATCATCTTCCTCTCAGACTGCATCTTCCTTCTTTGAGCATCATACGCACTGCTTTAACGAGAACTGAGAAGGTTTTCACCATCTCTCTCTATCTCCCTCTCTCTCTCTCTCTCTCTCTCTCTCTCTCTCTCTCCCCCTCCCACTCTGCCCTTGGCAGCTCCTGTGTCTCAAACACAGATGCAAACACATCCTAGGTAGACGTTCAGTCCAATCAGCTGGATTAGAGGCTTTAGTATCAGTATCAATTACGTCCTCGGGAGCAGGCGGTGCCAAAACTGGTCCCAGGCCAAACTCCCAGACTCTCTGGAACATGTGGAGGAGAGGATAGATATAGAGGAGCTCTTCTAAAGATGCTCCTCAGGTGAGGAGGTGTGATTTGAATTTCTGTTTGCGAAATGAGAAATAATACTGTTATACAGAGTCAAAATTCCCACCAGATAGAGCCTTATAACTCCAAAACTACTGCCAATAGTGAAATTTTTTTCCATCAAGTGCAAATCTTCTGCTTAATTTTTGTGTTGTACCAGTGCTGCTGTTAGATGTTTCTATATCCAGTGGTTCAAACCCTGTAAGGCTTGAATATTCTGTACATATGACATTTATATCAGTTTAAGTTTGTCTTTTGTATTTCTTTGCTCACTATTTCATGCCTCGGTAACCCACTTTCAACATGGGACCAATGAAGTTCAATCAATCAATTGATTTTCATTTTTAGCCTAGAAAGTATGTCATTTTCTTCTCCTCATACCACTCAAGTTGCCATAGAAACAATGTTTCTTTTATACCAATTATGAGACTAGAGTTTCAGACAAAAATATCATTTTGATTAATGTGTTTTTTGAGTGTTCTTTTTATGCGTGAAATGCATCCCTTCACATACCGTAGGCTAATTTGGATTTTATGTGTTTTCTTGGCAATTTAATCTTGTGCTTTCACATGTTTTCTCTGAACAAACAGTGATATTTCACTCAACAAAATGTTTATTTATACTTATGCAAATCTTAATTATATATACAGCTGCTTTGTGTGGGAAATAAAAAGAGAGAACTATTCACAGTTTGGCAAACAAACTTACAAATTGCATCGCACCATCATGTGCATCCATATAAAGGACAATAAAATAAAAAAAGACATAATACAAGACTTGTGGTTAAAAAGTAACAGGAAAAAACATAAAGTTTGTTGCTATATCACCAATATTTGGCCAAATTGCATTGCATTCAAAATAAATTCATCAAGTGTGAAGATGACATAAATACATATGAAGCTTCTTTGCTTTATGGTCAGATTCTAAAAATTCTTTAACATAATGTCAAAATAACCTTGAGTTATTATGCATTGTTGTGTGCAGAATTCCGCTCTTGTCAGAGTGAAAAGCCTCTGAAAGAAGATTTACACAACACGCCATCCAATAATCCCACAATCCAAAGACTAAACATAGACTAATGGAAATCTTTCAGGTGACAATTGTTAGCACTGTGAAGGAGAAAGTCTGTGACAGTGTCTGCATTAGGCCATTAAGTAATAAATTGATTTAATCAATAAAAGTAGAAAAAGGTATAAATAGGATTCTATTGCAGGTTTTATTTACAGGTTTGACTTGTGGACCTGCAGACAGACAACATTGTTACTTA